>JAQFVV010006258.1:3554976-3903911 GCA_028023455.1 Epiperipatus broadwayi | reverse complement strand
TCAATTTTTTTTTATATATATTTTTAAGAAGAGTAACTAAGGCTACGGCCGAACAGAGTACGGTGGGGTAAAAGCTTAAGCGTGCTGGGTTTTCTGGACCTTACCCCAAAGAGTCCATGCGGCAGTGACCGGAGAACATCTACCGGAGATCTATCAACTTTTCGCAAGGGAATCGATCCGACTCGGAATGAACTGAAGTGTGATGAACTGTCTCGTACGTTTTGCTTCGGATTTCATGTGTTTTTCTTCTTATTTTGATATCCCCGGGGATCACATCGGACAAAAATTGCAGGTAATATGAACTTAAGATATTTTATTTCCAAAAATTACCACGTTTTTCTGAAACCCTCAAGGAGAACGAACGAAGGCAAGAAACTTATATATATTTTTTTAATGATAAGGCCATTCAAATACAGCTGATTAGATTTTATCTGTGTATACGTTCGTTTTCTTGTTCTGTTGTAAATCCACACAAATACATATGTAGGTTTTATTGGGTTATGTAAACGTTAAAAGGGTATGGGCAATATATTTTCTTAAAAGTAGAAAAAAAAATATTATAATAAAAGGTGTGTTATTTTAAGGCTTATCTTACATGTGTATGTTTTATTATTTGACTCATAGAATATAGTTCATGAATTTAAACAATTGATCCGAGTTTCGCTGTTGGTTGCATAGAGTTTTCCCCCGTACATTTTCCTACGGTTTATTGGCCACCCGCCCTGAGTACTGAGCTAGTGGAGAGGCCCTATTACTATCGTATTTTTCTCTTCCAGCATAATACTTATGTAAAAAGTAAGTTTGGCGCTTGGAGTCAATGATTGACGTCCATAAATATGCTGTGAGAGAAATACGAAATTTTCTTATCACTATTTTTTGCTTAGAAAGAAAAAAGGGAAATATAGATATTTTTTTTTTTGATAAGAACTAATAAGTATACGGTAAACGAGTACACCCATTACATTACATTATTAAATTCTTAAATTGATCTTTATCATTTATTTAAATCCATTAAACATTTTTTAAAATATATGTTTTACTTTATTTCACTTTTAACTTTTATAAGATTATTTTTCTAAACAAACTAAGTCTATTTTTATACGTTAGGGTTTTTTTAAACAGTATTTTAAAAATCAGATTTAATATTTCACATTAATTATCTTTATTTTTATCTCGTGATAGCCAATATAATATTTATAAATTTTATAATAGAATTTTAGAACAGTTTTGCAACTTTACTATAAAACTTACAAGCATGTGTGTGCACATATCCTATCTATCATCTGTTTTACAACACAGATACAAACGCTTGTAATTATCTAAAAATAAACTAACAATTTAATTTTAAAAATAAATATTTTTAAAATAAATAATATATTATAACAACTTTAAAATAATAATTCGATATTATTAAAATCAAATATTAATCTTCTATTATATACTATTAATAATTAAAATATTTATATTCACTTATTAAATATTAATCTTTATCAACAATAAATATATGCATTTAATTTTAACTTATCTTTTTAACTTTTAGCTTTAAACATTTATTTACAAAACTTATTAATGCAGTATTGATCATGGCCAGTTTTCCCAACCATATAATATTATCATCTTTTATTGAAACGTCTCTCTCAAACATTAGCACAATTTCACATATCAAATATTCATAGATTACTTTAATTAAACTTTTGAAAGATTATCATAAATAAAATCAACATCATATAGCTAAATATACCTTAAATTTAAAATTTTTAATAAATTGATATAACAATTCATGGTGACCCATACAAAAGGGCACAATATATAATCTGTTTAAGTATACTATTTTTTAATCACTATCTGACTCATCTTAGAAACTCTCAGGATATGCATCTCTTTATTTTAATTTTTCAATGTTGTTTTTTTTTAATTTATTCGAAACAAATTTTTCTTTCTGAAAGATTTCAACACCTTGTATAATTGTGGCTTTATCCAAACCTCAACTACATCTTCCTGATGAAAGCAGTCAAAATTGCAAATTTTAAAAGTATCTTTGAGTTAGTCTTTATAATGTAAATGAGATTTATCTTTTCTATAAAATTCACACCCAAGTTCGTCATAAAATATCATATTTTAGATATTCAGTACTTCTAAGTGGGTGGTTTTAAAATATTTTCATATTTCTTTTTTCATATTGTAAAATATGCATTTTAAAATTAAACATATGTAAAATATTTATTTTCAAAGACATATTAAATTTCTAATATTTTAATTATAGATGCTCTAATTAGTTGTTGTTTGAATCTGCTTAATATGCAATTAATTGAACCAAACTAATTAATCAGATAATGAAAGGAATTTAATTAAATTCCACCTTAATTATAAACTAATATACTCCAGAAAAAAAAAAGAAACTAAACAGATAAAAGGGGGGATTTGGAAATGAAGGGGAGAGAGAGTGCAGAGTGCATTCAGTGAATTCTTGGAGAGCATCTGTTGCAAATGAACAGTGTGAGAATTGGGAATTACCCTACATTGAGGTAGGAGGGAATTAAGACATAGAAGCTTTACATTTGATTATAGTCTTCGTTATTGTATGTACATAGTGTACTCTTCTAATACAGCTCAGCAGGAACCAGGACTGTTTTATTTTGTATATGTCAATCTCTCATCATACCCTTAACTAGAACAGTTGAGAATTTTGTCTAAACTATAAACTAGCAGTGAATTAAACTACTTTGTGAATTAAACTCTAAACTAGTTTGTGGATTATTATTTGTGCATTGTATTTGATGAGTCAATACACAGCACATATTTTGGCTTGACTCAGTTGAAAATTTATTAGTGTCTTATATTTTTAGTCTAGTTATCTGTATATCAGCACTCATCTCTGAACCATCAATTAAATCAGTTAATATTTTAAAATGATTTTCAAGTTTTATTTTAAATTTATTAGTCTAAAGGTTAGAGATATCAACTGTTAATATTATTTCCAAGTTTGCTGGTAATATGTACTCTATATTACATTAATGGATTATCAATATATTAAATACATCAATTTATATCACTAGATAAAATGTAATACAATTTGCTCTCTTCATTTAGATGTTTTTCATGTTTATTATATATTTTATTTAATTAAAAGAAAAAATTCATATTATACAATTTTTATTTTTTTTCAATTTCCATGAATCTATATCCTCTCTCATTTCTGTTTAATAACAAAATTTATACACAAAATTTTTATTATTATATGTTTTCCAATCCTAGCATTAAAATCTTCCATGACAATTTTAAAATGTTGTTTGTTCTGATTAAAGGCTTTTTTGTACATTTTTGTAAACATCCCATTCTTCATTATAATAAAATTTTGTTAGGACACAAACTTGATTGATCTGCTGGTATTTTCTATTAAATTGAATAACTAGTCCTGCTATATATCATTAATCTCCACATTATTAAATTTTCATGCTTTATTTATAATGAATCCTATTTCATTTTTACTTTCAATATTAGAGCATTTATAATAAAACAAATCAATCATCTTTTTACTTTTCTAATTTTGCAAAGTTTGATAATATTTCATTTAGTTTGACATTATTGTCTTCTATGGTTTTTCTTTATTTGAATGTGGTCTACAATTGTAGGCAGCTGAATAAAAGTTATTTACTGAATGACAACTTAAATCAGTAATTGTTAGTACTCTTTTGATTTCAGTTGTCAATCCCTGTTATGACTGATAAAGTTTATAATTTAGTTTTAGTTGTCAGATTGCAAGTAGAAATTAGAATCAGAATTTGCACACGCGTGCACCCATTTATATTGTCTTCCAGTAAATCCAACATATGTCTCATTATCTCAGAAGGATAACCATGATATATACTTGATATTGACTTAGAAATAAAATCTTGTAAATTTATTACATTGTTATTGTTATTCATCTTTTCTATGTACATTTAAACATTAAAAATTTAATTCTTCTTGATAATCAAAGGATTTCTTTCAATTATCTGAAAATTTCTTATTGGATTCACATATTAGACATATTGGTAAATAAAACAAAACAGTATTTTTTTTAAAAAAATTCTAGATAGTGATTGTATTTGAATAAAAATAAATTGTTATATTTTTTCTCTTAATTGATGTAAGATCAAAATAACTGGCAAAAATGTTAAGTTTTCTACTTAAGAATCATATAAAGGGAGAAAGAGTGGTAAAGAATTAGAAAAAAATTTTTGAAAAAAAAAACTGGTTAAATAAAAAAAAAAAGAGAGAAATTTTACTCTCTTGTTATTAGATTTTTCATGACAAAAATATATAAAATAGAAAACATCAGGAAAAGTTCTACACTGAAATGTCATCAGAGAACATTAATTTTCTCTGAAAATAATTTTAAAAATAGGTCAGTAATTAATAAAATAACTCATTTGAATTTATTTATGCATAGAAAAAATAGTTCATAAAAATAAAAGCAATTCCATATTAATTAAAGCTGATGTTAATTTATGTAGAAATATCATCATAACAATCTTTTTCCTTACTTTTTGAGAAATGCTATATAAATTTTGAAAGTAAAGGATGTAATTATCATTATATTATGTGAATTGCAAAGGAAATAGAAAAAATATGAATATTTAGAAATGATATATGGGATAATTAAGAAATGAATATTTTAGAATAAAAGATTAAAAAAAGTAAAGAAAGTGAACTTTTTTGGGATGATATATAAGAAGAAAAAATAAAATAATGCCACTTTGAAAAAAATATATTATGTAATAAACAGATAAAAAAAATAGAAATAACCTTCTGAATATATATAAGAATAATATACAAGAATAAACCCCCTTTCTCTACGGTAGAAAAGCCATTTATTCATACGGCTTCAAGTTTTATAAGATATGATTTTTCTGATAGAGATGAGTTAAATCGAAACATATAGTAGTTGTAAACATGGTATTATAAATTTGCACTAGCTAATAAGTTCCAGAACAAAATGAAATAAGATAATGGTTAGGACTTAGGGTGTGAAAAATTATATAGAAAAATTATTGACCACATCAATTGGACTCTTACATGAGGAATATAAAAAAACCTCACTAAACTCATTTAAATGAAAAAATTAATTAATTCAAGAATAAATGATAATAAAGAGATAATAACAGTGAATAATTTGCAAAGATAGATTTCTTATAGACCTGTCAGGTTAATAAAGAGAAATAAAACTTTCTACAAGGAATACTTTATACAAAACTAATAGGTTTGTATGAATAACGATATTAGTCACAGTCTTAACTTAAGAATTTTTAGAAGAGAAAGATGACTATAAGCAAAAAGCAATGAAAACCAATAAGGAAGAAGAATTAATTATTTTAAAATATATCCTTAAGCATAATGCTCAAATTGTAACATTTTGTGATATTTTTTTTTCCATATTTATTTGGGATTTGTTTTTCTACACTTATAATGTAATATTGCTTTATTCATTCAATGTTATCATTATGCATGAATATTCTCCAAATAAAAAAAAATTATAATATGATGCTTATTTTCACAAAGTAGGTTTATATTAAAAAGTTATGATTTATTAATCAATACTTTTTATATGAGACTGCTGTAACTGTAGCACTGTAGTAATTTTTATTTCACCTTTTTTTAAAAGCAACAACAAAATATTAGCATCTATAAGTTATAATTATCAGCCATTTGTGCATGAGCATAGCAATTTTAGTTTCAGAAAAACAAACGAAAGCAAGAACATCATAACTAAGAAAATTAATATGTAACTCAAATTTGCCCCCAAATATTCTATACTAAAGGCAGTGTCTTTTAAATTATTTTTAGACTAATTTTGCAGCAGTTTTTTGTGAAAGCTTTAACAACTTTACTGTTTTCATCTTCAGATCTATCCAATGAAATCAATTAATATGGAAACTTTTTAAAATGTTTTTATGTATATCTATAAAATAAATGGGATCTTCCTAAACCATAAGAGGCAAACTTATGTCCGTTAAAATTTTATCTTCTAAAAAATCTATATTTATTATATGCTCAACCCATGACATGTATTATATGCAAAACATTTTAATTAAGTCTTGATGTCATAAATTTAAGATATTATTAGAAAATCACTAAAGAAAAAAATTTCTTAGCCTTTAGATTAAAATAATAGGGAATGTCTATGTCTTAGAATAAATTTTAAAATAATCCTATATATAATTAATTTGGGTGAAGTAATCATATCACTATAAAGAGTCCTCACAATCTTAACTTGTAGTAGTCCATAGTATATTTACATCTAAATTCACTTTTTGGCCTAAAAGATATCATAATATTTAATTGATTTACATCCAAGTAAAGATTTTTTTTCTATTACTGCATGGAAACATTAAATGCTAAACAAAATCTTTAAAGGCTGCATTCCAAATATTAAAAATACTCTAAAAATCATCTTTTGAACTTCGAAAAATAGCATAATCATTAAAATGTGGTGAATTCAGAAACCAATACAATACACATTTTACTTTTGTATGTACATGTTATTTCATATATCATGAAAGTATCAATATTTTTTTTTGTAAACTACTTCCGTAAAAATAAAACAATTAGCACAGAAATGTGTTAATATATCTATTATGGTATCACTTTAAACACTGGTTATTATCAAATCATAATGCAAAAATTTTGAAATATTTTCAGAAATCTTTTAGTTAATTGAGTCAAATACCTTTAAAAAAATTCTTAAAAGCAATTTATAAATCACACTTTTGCCCAAGACTTTTTTGGGAACAAAATCTAGATACATAATGTTTTTGATATTCTAAAATTACACTGAATTATGGTAATTATTGATCTATACCTGGAAGCAATATATTCATTAGTGTGTTGAAAATGTTTTTGGCATAGTAAATAATAATGATGTGTCATATAACTTCTAAAATCTTTTTTAATTTCTTAAGTTTTATGAATTGCAATAATAGAATGTAAATTATATATTCACACAGGCAAAACTTTCCATATAGCAGCGCCATTCAGTGCAAGCCAAAGTAATTAACGAATGCAGAAAGGTTTGTGTATAAAATCACTATCTAGTGCCTACTCATTCAATATTGATTCATTGATTACTCTGAGCTTTCACTGAGTGCTGCTACTGTATGGAGAATTTTGCCAAAGAATGATGATGATTGGTGATAGGTTATATATTTTCTCAATAAATGAGATAATCAATATTTTATTAGCTGCTTTGTTTTTTTATTACAAAGAGCTGTATTGTCTTGATCAATTTTCAAAATGTAAATAAGTTGGGTGAATAATTAAATCTTTAAAAACCAAAGCCGTCACCAGAATTTCATAATTATTATTCAAAGAGTGAAAATAATAATCTTTATTCCTGCTTAAATATCATTATTTTTGAAAAAGCATTTAATTTGTTTAGTAGGGCTATAATATTTTTTAAAAATCTTCTTACTTACAATAAATCAAAATGAGATCTAAAATGAAAACAATCAATGTTTTCTTTAATGATTTTAGTTCAACAATTTTTTTTTTTTTTTTGTTATCAATGATTTAATGTCTGTTTTAAAAACTCTATAATTACTTATAAAACCCAATATTCATTTTATTGTTCTGTGAACAAAAATGCCATATGTTTTGTTTTAATTAACTAAGTAGCCATTGTCAGAGAAGCAATAACTACTCATATTCATAACTTCTTAAGAACATTTCATGATTGAAAATCCAAATTGGAATTAAACTGTTTGATAGCAATTAAAATATAGCCTAAGTAGCAAATACCATCAAAGAATAAAGTTGAAATTTCATATCAATGTTTTATAATATCACATGTTTACCATCTCTTATACTAGCACATAATTGTTTATAAACAAGGCAATATTCTCCCTACAGTAGGCATCCATTGATTACTCTGGTTGGCATAGGGTGGCACTACTGTATGAAGAGTTTTGCCTTTTTCATATTTTATAATAGTTATGATATTTCAAATAATTTTCACATCTCTTTAATAATAGATCTTTTTTACATTCAAATTTCTACATAAATCATAATTTACAAAATGCTACTGATTAACAATGGATGCAGCTAAATTTTTAATAGCAATTTTACCTGACATATAGAGTTGATATTTGCAAATTAATATTCTGTACCTAATTTCAATAATAACAGTCTATTCAAAAATTAATATCACTATTCACAATAATTTTGATTTAATGTGCATTCTTTCTATTAACAAATAAATATATGACTTTCTATTTACTTTTCTTTTAATAGTCTTGATATAATAATATTATTTATCAAAGAATAAAATATTTTGTTCTTCAATGTTTCTAAATGTAATGTTAGGATATAAATTCTAGAATGAAAATTACAAAAACTAATGTTTAATATTAATTTTTCATTTATATATTTAAAATTTCTAAATAAAAGATATTAAATTTTCATGGTAAACAGAACACTAAGCAACCTCTTATTTGATATGTTTTTTCAAAAAAAAGACTTGTAGTAATCTTTTTGTTTATTTAAATTTTCTCTATCTAAAAGACTAATTTTATTAAGAACAATTACATTATTTTTAAATCTTGATAAGTTCTTAAGAACAAGCAATGCCTTGTGTTTAGATTTTTCAACACTGAGAACTTAGATTCTTTTGCATACCTAAAAAAAGGAAAGATTGGATTCAGAATGGGGTTTCAGTATAATTTAAATTGGAAATGGAGTAGCATTATTTTATTATTTTATTGTCACTTGAGAAAGAACATAAAATCTCATTTTGAATAGCTTCTACATAACAGTAAGAAATTGAAGATTATATAAAAAAAATGAATGAGAAGGACAAAAAAAAAAAAATACTATACCATCATAACCTACAAAGAATCAGGTTTGAGCACAATCACATTTTTTACAATTGATTTTATATCTGAAGATTATGCTATTATTACCCACATATGAACCTTTTCAGTAGTCTGAATTCAGCATGTTTTTTAGCATTTTACTTTTAACATAGAATTTTATAAAATCTTATAAAGATTTAAAGCTTACTTAAATTTATGTTGTATTTTGAATATATAGAATTATAATATGCAAAACAACAACAACTAGTTTATTATTAATTAATATAAAATTTATTGCAGTAAAAATAAGTCAGTAGTTGCGTAGTGAAAAAAAAAGAAGAAAATGTAAATTTTATAAAAAATTTATTTTGAAGCCACCTTTTATAAATCGATTTTTTTTTCTTTAAAGTTTTTCTTTTTAGGAAGTGTTCATGATATGCTACAATCTTTATTTCTAATTAGTCTATTGTCAGTTTATGAGTATTTATATATTGTACTATATATATATAAGGTACAAGTATATTGGCATATGGTAAATGAAAAGCTAAAAAAAAATTAAAAAATTATCAATGGATTCAATTTAGTTAGTATATATTTTTTTAAATATGTGCAAAGAAAGTTATTTGTAATTGATATTACTTATTTAATTAAAGCAAAGGTAAATTTGGAAAGAATAGAAATGTATATAAATTGTTTATCCAGATAAATAAAAGAAAGACATTCCAAACGTAGATGATTAGAGTTCTAATGCTAATTAAATATGGCTAAAAAAAATTATATATATAAAAAAAGAACTTTGCATCTCAAAAGCAAAAAGGAATGTACAAGATTATCAACTTGTACATTCTGATAACATAACAAAAGATAATAAAAAATATATATGCACAGAAAAATCTCAAAATTGATTGAGAGTATAAAAAAAAGAAAATAACTTTGAGCAAGGTTTTTTTCTGTTCTTTTTTTTCATCTGGCTGTTCCCATACATCCTAGATGGAGGGGCAACAGGCTAATTGTGACTTTCTGGTTCTCACAGCCACAGTTAGATGCCTTCATCTGGCATGCTCATATGCTGAACCAAGTCATCAAGCATGAGTAAAAACTGGAGCATTTGTGGACCCCTTTTTTTGCTATAAAGTGGTGACTCCAAAAAGCTTTCAAGTCTGGTCTTAAAATGGACTAGGAACATGAACCTGGCAGCAGAAGAAACCAAAGAACATGAGCTCTTCGAATGATCTACTTAAACCCATGTAACTTATTGGTAAGCTATTTATACTTCATGCCCTAACTTGTGTATAATTAAATGTTCACAAACCTAAATTTAACTAATTCCAAATACCTGTTAAAGGGACTTTTTATCCATGGATTACTTTTTAGAAAAAACTTAAAAGAATTGAACTGTTTTAATTATTTAACATTATGATCTGGATGAGCATTTGTATATTTCTGTCCATTTTATTAATAATTCTCATTTATTTGTCTAATAAAATATTTACCATTAAGATAAACTTTTTTTAATTTTATTTATTTATATTTTATTATTAAGTTTAGAGAAGCATATAAATTACTTTTGCCAATATGCTTGTTCCCCGGTTAAATTCATATAAATTAATTGACAGGAAAACATAATTCCCAATCTTAGTTTTAGTTATTTGCTTCATAAACCTTGAGAAAATGTAATGAGCATTAGTGGGTCTACAGACCCTAGAATGTTCATAAATAAATTAAATCTAACTTTGTCAGCAATTCAAGTTGCAATAAATTATTAGGTCAGCTAATCAGGAAATATAACTATATTCATGAAATATCCAAAATCCTACTGGAACAGACCTTTCTTACTAAATAGTTTGATTAAATAGCACTTTATAATGCATAATAGGCCTAAATCTAAACTTAAACCATTACAATATATTGCTTTTTATAAAAAAAAAAAATAGTATTTTATGACTATTTTAGCATGTTTTTCATGGAATTGGTGGACATTTACATTTGAAATAATATCAAATATGTTGTCAAAAGGTTCAAAGGGTATGGCTTCACTGGTGCCATATAACTAAATGTAGAATATAATACACAGCTATTTATTAGCATGTATTTCAGAAGAAAAAATCTGCAGTAATCACGGTTACAAAATAGTATAAAACAATAGCCCAAACAGCCAGTGTGATGTATATATATGAATATATTCATGGTTTCATGATTGCTTTCTATTGTCACATCAAAACTTGTTCATTTCTTTTCAATATCTCTCTTTGTTCTCTTTTTTCTCCTCTTTTTTTTTTGGGGGGGGGGGGGGGTAGAAAAGCTTTCTATTTTGGACATTTTGAAATGCTAATAATATTATAGATGTTACAACATTTAATTTATTAATAAAATAAATAACAATTAATATGTTTAACTCTGTGCTTTTCACATAAAATATTTTTTAAAAAATATTTTAAGTCATTGTACTTTTTACATTAAAATTTTTAAAAATATGTTTTAAGGATTACTGGAAATCAAAACTTTTATGGCAGAACAATTATTAATGCTGAATTTCCTGAAGGATATGAACCTTATCAAATAGATAATCTAGTGGAGATTCCATTAATCTACATAACTGAAACCCATGAACATAATGTATTTTTGTATATGGATTTGGTAAGCTGCTTTAATTGTTTTTATCACAAAAATTGCATATTATTCATATTTTCAAAATTGTTAAATTTCAACATTTTGATTTACAAATTGCAACAATTTACTGATGATAAATATTGAACATATGCATCACATGATCACTATCTCTTACTTTATGCACAAACCTTCTGGCATCCATTGATTACTCTGGTTGGCACAGGGTGGCAGTACTGTATAGAGAGTTTTGCCTTGTTTATTGAACATATGATAAAGATATATGTGAGACCATGACTTGGGCCAACTGATAAGGATTATTCACGTCTTTCAAAAATGTGAAGTAGAACGAAGACTATTAAGTACATCTATAAAAGATATTACACATGGAAAAAGACAAATAAAGTTTAATTATTCTGTATGTTTCTGTGTTTAATTAGAAAAACATATATTAATCTTTAACTGAGGTTTAAAGTTTATATCTGCACTAGGGATAATCTCTAGTTTAACATGATTAGTGATAATCATTATGTTTTACTTATCTAGAATGGTTCATGTCAAAGTTGTGGGTGTATTAGGTCTGAAACATGTAAATTAAAATGTAACAATTTACTATTGATAAAGATATATATGAGAATTTTGTGAACTGGGCTAACTGATGGAGGTAGTCATGTGATGTTTATTGGCTAACTGATGGATGTTATTTCAGCACAATATGGTAGTCATTTATCTTGCAATTAGTGGAATGGAGGCTATTAAGTACCTCTATAAAACTTTTTAATATATAGGTAAAATAAAAAATGAAATTACTTTTAAATAATTTGCTTTTCAGCATGTATACTAAACAATTAATAAAAACAAATACAATATTCATTAGCCTAATCAAATTCCATACTGTGATTTTTTTAATCTCTAATTATCTAGCTAGAAACTCATGCCTATCAGGTTTGACTTGGTGCTATTTGCAAGACAGATCATAAGATTGTTTTGAATATAAAAAAAAAAATTCAAATTTCACACAGATTAATAATTGTGTGATTAATTGCTGAAAAAGTTAAAATGTCTACCCAATTGATTATAGGACAAAACTATTCAATTTACTGAGACAATTTTTTAACTTGAATTCAGACACCATCAGTCAAAAATCTTTTAGTTATTGAGACTACTATTATAACACGATATAGTTGACTCCAAATCATAGATGTAGAGAGATGGATATAATTAAAATTAATTGTAATTGAGTTTCTTATTAATAGAATATAATTTTTTAAAACTTATTAGGTAGACTTTTTGTCTATATCCCATTTTTAAAGATGACAATGATATCTTTATCTTAAATCCTTGTAAATTGTTTAATAATAAACAAAAAATTTTTATTTTTAAAAAAAGGAATTAAAAGCTTTTAAATACTTTTTCTATACAGTATACAAATTAGTATTTGCCTGTAGGTTTATGATGTTGGCATGTTAGATGTGATGGTATGGTGGACTACATTAAATGTCTAGAAAATTTTAAAACTTCATTTAAATTTATTAAATGCAAGCAACTGTTTTGTCTATTTGTGTGTTTTTACTAACAAATGTTTATATTTGAAAAGTTTAAATAAAGTTTAATTTTTTTAGACATTCAACATTTAATGAAAGATGATGGAAATATTTCAACATATTATCAAATATACATATTGGATGTTGTTTTTTTCCTAAGAATTCATCAAAACAACATAACTAACTGGTCAAGCATTGGTGGTCGAGTGGTCAGCACAGCTGCCTTACAAGCAGTTGTCGCAGGTTCGCTTCCCAGCCAATGCTTTGATACACGAGAAAAAAAAAAACATAACTGAAGAATCCTATATTTTGAAAAGTATCTGAAAATCAATTTGACTAAAGTTAAAAGTGCTTATTTGTATTGTATACCTATATAGTAATGGATATAATATTATCATTTACATTCTTTACTACTTTTATAATGCTTCATAATAAAGTAAATGATATTAATAGTATATGGATTTAGCAATACAATAAGAAAGAGATAAAGTTATAATAGTATTGAATAATAAACAAAATAAAACATTAAATTTTAACTTTACTAAGTATAATTTTAAAAAAATCGAAATGATACAGAAGGACCATACTCACAGACATATATATCTATAAGGTGTTAATAATTATTTGTATTTTATCCATAAAGCCAGAAAAACATATTATGAAGAAATGTTTAATTAGTTACTATCTGAGAGATATAAAAAAGAATAACTGTTCTATATCAGTTCAAAGTATAATAGAAAATTGTCAAAAATGATTACTTGTAACTCGTTTTCAGAAACACATTAAAAAACATCACGAGCAAGATACATTCACTAAAAAGTAGATCTATTTTATTAAAAATATAGCAACATTTTTGTTTCACTAAAAAAATACAATTTTTTAAAAAGAATTTAAAAAGCTTCTTATAGTTGTGTATTAAAAGACAAATAGTAATTCATCTTTTAGAAACCAGCCAAAAAAGATATTAAATATATCTTATATTAAGTTACAGAAATCTACAGAATAATCTATCTATACATCTGAATTTCAGAAAGCCAATGACAGGGAGGTGACTCAGGTACATGACATTTGAGAACCATGTTAAAATGCATCTCTGTATGCATTAGCATAAGTAAAATTTTGATGCCTTTGACAACATTTATTGTAGATCTCATCAAAAGAAAATGAAAAAAATAGTGAAATTTTTGCTGAGTTGAGATCATGAAATAATGAAATGTCTGCCTCAGATGATGAACTTTTGGATAAGTGGAAAAGGGGACAATATTTTTAAATTTTTTTTTATTAAATTAGTAACAAAAAAGGGTTCTTGTGAATTTACAAGTTTAGGACAGATGGAAGTAGTTTTTTGTTAAATTATACACTTTTAGAAGTATATAGTAACTGTCTAAAACAAAATGTCTGAAAAGGAGCAATGGTATTTAATATTTCCAGTGTTGTTATTTTTTTATTAGTTATTTTAAAAGAAGACAGTTTTATAATATTTCCACTTTATTTGTTAATTTTTTTTTCTTATCAGTAAATACATAAGTACCTTATTTTTTTAATAAATGCTAAGAATTGATTTTTTTTAAAAAATGTATTATTGCTGCTTGAGAGATGACTTCATCATGGTCAAAGAAAGAATAATACTTTTAATTATGAGAGGTCATCGCAGCTACCTTGCAAGCAAGTATTTGGTTGCAGATGGTTGTGGGTTCACCTCCCGGACGATGCTATGACATATGAAAAAAAAAATATATTTATTTATTACAATAGTTGCATTTGAAAAGAATGTGGAAAAGAAAACATCTATTAATGATAATTATTTTCCAATTGGATTGCCTGTTATTTTATTTAAGATTAGCAAATGTATTGTCTTTACAAATATTTCTCTCTGTGGTCCAGGGTTGGGGGGTCGCTAGAACTACAGATATTTTATCAATATTCAAGATCTACATGACATATTATGAATTGATGAAGTTTAAAAACTGCATATGATATTTCAGATGTGATATTTTTTTAATATTCTAGACTTTTACTTAAATAGTACTGTATTACATTTATGTATAAGGTAGCTTATTAGTGAATTTTGTTAGTTACTATATATATAATAAATGTGAATTGTTGAAGTATATTATTAAAAATAGGTGCAAATTATATTTTGAGAATTAACAATGACTACAGATATTATCTTGGTATTCTCACATTGTAGCTTTTTAGAGCTACAATTCATCTCATGTTACTTGAACATTTTGTTTATATCCTCATGTATACAATTACATTATATATCTTTGTCTATAAAGTAATAATTATTATCACTGATATATAATGCAATTAGCATAGTCAATGTTAATATTGAATATTATTTAATAGTCAGTTAATAATAATTGACATTATTAGAAACAATTGTGAAATAAATAAATTAATGGATAATCATTATTATAGGATTAACAATATGGTAATAAATTTGAGGCATAAATATAAATTGGGTTTAATCAATGGATGCCAAAAGGCTTGTGCATAAAATCCCTACCTAGTGCCTACTCATCCAATATCCTTACATCAGTGATAATAATTAATTACTACTTTATAGATAAAAAATATATAATGTAGCGGCATGCATGAGGACTCAAACAAAATGATAAAGTAACAATAGATGAATTGTAGCTCAAAAAGCTACAATGTGAGACTGCCAAGATATCTGTTGTCATTGTTAATTCTCAAAATATAATTTACACCTATTTTTAACAATATATTTCAACAATTCACATTTGTTATACATACAGTAGTTAACAAAATGCGCTAATAAACAGTCTTATATATAAATGTAATGCAGCACTATCTATAAAAAAAAGATCTCAAATATTCAAAAAATATGCTTTTCTTAAATATCCAAAATGTCATATGCAGTTTTTAAACATCCAAAAAATCTCCTATCATGCTTTCAACAATCCATTAAATGTCATCCAGAACTTGAACATTGAAAAAATATCATCTGTAATTCTAGCGACTCAACTCTGGACCATATAAAGAGATAGAAAAATTTGTAAAGAGAATATTTGCTAATCTAAAACAATAGGCAGTTCAGTTGGAAATTAATCATTAATAGATGTTTAATTGTAGGGGATTTGAACACAGAATTTCAGTAATCATACCTTATTCATATATTTTTTCAATATAGTTATTGTAATAAATAAATAATTTTCCTTTTCAAAAAATACAAAAAATAAATAAATACGGCAATTAAAGTATTATCTTTTCATTCATCCCGATAGAGTGTGATAATAAACTTTTTTAACAAATCAATTCTTAGCATTTGTTACAAAAATAGGGTACTTGGGTATTTATCGGTAAAATAATTTCAGTTAACTAGAAAAAAATATTCACAAATAAAGTGGAAATGTTATTATAAAATTATCTTTCTTTAAAATAACAGTGATTAAAAATGCAACACTGGAAATATTAAATACGTCGCTCATTTTCAGCCACTTTGGTTTTTGACAGGGTTTAATTTAACAAAATCTATTTCCAGTCAAGCATTGGTGGTCGAGAGGTCAGTGACAGTTGCTTTACAAGCAGTTGTCCCGGGTTAGCGGGTTCCCTTTCCGGCTGATGCTATGATACATGAGGAAAAAAAATCTATTTCCGAAACCGGTAAATTCACAAGCATCCAGAAAAATGTCTAAATAAAACATTAAAAAAAGTTTGGCATTGTTTAAAGGAAATAATATCTTCCTCTTTTTATTCAAAAATTGTTCATTTCTTTATAATAAATGATTCATTTACTTTTAAATTTTTCTCATAATATAGTGCGGGAAAATGAAACAAAACAATAATTATACTTTTCTTTGAAAGTGAAAATAAAAGATAGGACCCCCCCCCCCGACTGTTTTCTGTTATGAGATGTTTTTTTATTTGAAAAAGAACCTGCCTGACATTTTTCTCACTTTTGTTCTGAGAAAAAAAAAAAAAAAGATTATTCTTATTATTGTTCTATATCACTGACTGAAAAAATGTAAAAGTAAATAATATCTTTCACATATTTTAATATCTGATTTTAAATAAGTAATTGTTTTCAGAATATCTACAAATTGATTTTTTTAACTTAATGATCTATTAAAAAAATAAAGTTGTGAGTGATTCTATCAAATGTATTGAAATGATTTGTAATCAGATTTACTGCAAGATAATAATTTCCAAGTTTAATTCAATTACTCTGATCCATATTTTCTATTCACATGTAGCAACATTTTTTTTTTTCTAATTTCATCTATTCATTTATTATATCATTTACCTAGATGGCATGGTCGAATTTTTTTACTGGCAGCGAACTATTTATATATCATAATTTTCTTCAATATTTTTTGTCTTGCTAAAATCTGTACTAATAAAAATTTACTGTAAACTAAAGGTAAAATAAATAAATATAATATTATATTTGAATTCAATTTACAATTGAACTCTGATTAGCAGCAATAAATTATGATATTTTAAGTCAAATAAAGTGGTACCAGTAGACAGTAGTATCATATTCTATAAACTTGTCAAATGATTCCAATAAAACTAGAAAATAAAATTAGTAAAATATTTTATATCTCTTGGAAGTAAATTTTTCCAAATCTAAAATAAAAGTAATCAAATGGATTTCTGTCCTAATCTTTTTTTACCTAAACATGTTGACACCATTCATTTTTTTAATAAATTCAAAATCGCAAGCAAAGGAACGAAATGCATAATCAACGCCATCTTTTAAATAAATTTGTTACCATTATATTAATATAACTAATGAAACTAAAAAACAAAAATTATCAAGCAATAAAGAATTTCAAAATTGGTGGACTAATGAATATTGAATGATTAACAAAGACACCGAGGCAGTATGTGTTTTATATTCTGGAACAGTTGTATTGAGAACATCATTGGTAAAATGGCATCATAAGACCAATCTTAAATCGCTCTGTAAAAAAAGTAAATATGAACAAAAAGAATATATTCCCCAAGTATTTAAAAATATAAATATTCAATCAACATCTATAATGAAATTTATCAAAAATCTTTCAAATATAACTGCTGCTAGTTTTTTTATTTCAAATGTAATTGCCAAACATGGCAAACCTTTTAATGATGGAGGATATATGAAAGAAGTTTGGCTGAAATGTGCACTAGTTCTTTTGAAGATTTTAAAAACAAAGCAAAAATTATTCAGAGCATAAAAGATTTATCATAGCTAGAAATACATTTAAAGAAAGAATCCTGCAAATAGCTAACAACATAACTTATTAACAAAAAGATATAAAATCTTCTAGTTTAATTTCTCTCTGCCTTGATAAAAGCACAGACATAAATTGATCAACTTGTTTGGCTATTTTTATTCACTATTGTGTTGGGAATAATATCAAAGAAGAATTGGTCAGTTTAACCTCATTAGTAACAAATAACAAAAGGAATAGATATTTGCAACAATGTTGCCAAAATTGTATCAGTAACTACAGATGGTGCTTATAACTGGAAAAGAAAATAGTTTCATCAGTTTATTTACCAACTGTATTAGCCATTCTATTTTGGTTATTCATTGCATTATACATCAGGAGGTTTTATGCACAATGGCCAGCTCTAAGTCACTGAATGATATTATGAACATTGTGACTAAGTTAATCAATTTCATATCTATCCATTGAGTGAGGTAAATTCAGCATACTATGATTTACTTATGTACAACAATGGGTGATGGTTAAGTCAAGGAAAAGTTTTTCAAAGATTTGTTGAGAGTTTAAAAGAAATTAGACTGTTTTCATGTAATGAGAAAATCATTGAAAAATATAATGAATTAATGGATGTTGAATGGCTTTCAAAATTAATGTTTTTACTGATATGTGTTCACATCTAAATGAATTAAATGTGAAAGTGCAATGTTATAATAAGACAGTATTGTCATGTTTGATTTCATCAAAACATTTGAAGTTAAATTATAAATTTTCAATCATGATGTTATTTCTTACACCTTCATATATTTTCCAAATCTAAAAAAGTTCTTGACTGATTTAGAATCTCGTGAGAAACCAGATCAAGTAAAATTGATGCAAGACTTTTGTGCTGCTATTCAATCGATAACTGATTAATTTTCATTAAGATTTACACAGTTCAGTCAATTTTCAGAAATATCAAAATTTATTTATACCCAGACATAATATTAATGGATAGTTTCAAGTTAGAAATTTTTGAGTGGCTTAATTAGGAAGATATGGAAATTCTGTCAATTGATTTTCAATCCAGTTCTATATGGAAACAGAAATTTGTTGATTAGAGGAATGAGATAGAAACAATGGAAAATTATAAATTATTGGATATATGTAAAAAAAAATGCTGTAGTCTATCATGTACATTATTAAAAATGACAAAATATGAATCAGATATAAAATATTTGTCATCCAATGTACAACAGCAAAAATCTTATTAAATAATATCTATTTGTGCTGATTTTATATATTTATTTCCAAAATTTTGTTTTAATTACTATTATTTTTTTACTATTACATTTTATTCAACTTGTGCTCTTCTAAATAAATATTGTTCACTTGTATTTAGCTTATTTAGAAATTTTGTTTTATAAACTTAAAAAACTGCAATAATTTATTATATTTGGATTTACTAACTGTATGGCACACCAATCATTCAATAAATATTTTTGGAAATTTTTGACATGCATACGTAAAAAGTTTCACCATCACTGGCCTAGACCATTAAAAAATATCTTGAGATTTAGTTCAAAACTTCAACTACAAATCTCTTCTGTAAAAAACAAAATGGAGCAATATGTACAACACAGATGCATTTTTGTTTTTAAATTATTTCAATATGTTTGTTACTCCCAATATTCATCTTTCCATAATTCATTATACGAGATATGTACATTGCTCTTTTGCTAAGAATCCAAGTCTTAGATCAATTTGTAAGAACTAGAAAAATACATGTATTAAATATAAACAATGAGCATCTTGTGTCTGAAGCTACCCTCACACGTCTCTGAGGAGTGCTAAAGCACTAAACCATGGTCAGAGTTTTGGGGGAGGGGGTTTCCTGGCAGAGTTATTTTAAATGCTTCATCTGGCTAAGCATTTATCACAAAACTTGTTGAGCAATTGGCAATGCTCATTGTTTATATCTTACAAGCTTAAGAGAATGGAGTCATGTGATCTATGACTAGTTTTTTATTTGATTATATCTTTCTAATGTTTATATTTTCTTTTAAATTCAAGTTATTTCTATCAAAAGCATTTGATGCAAATTTAATTCTATGATTAATTTTTTTCAATTGTATTTCCATTGATATTTGTAGTAGTTAATTTCTTATTGATGATAATCCATTTTTATGTTCTTCTGAAAAAATCTATTGAATGTTACTTTAGTCCTGCTTTCTTACTTTCATCTGCTATTTTTGCAATGATTTCTGAAGTTTGGAAACATTTGCAAAAACAATCACATTTTTTTTTTTTGCAAAATCTGTGTAACTTAAATAAGATCTATATATTTCTATTTCCTTAACTTCTAATTTTAAATCATAAAATACTTGATATAAAATTTCTAGAAAAACATTGAAGATATATTATTTGTTATATATTCTAATCATTGTTAATTTTAATCCACAGCATAGTCTAACAACTATTATTCAATTTTGATAAATATTCATCAGAATATTACAATATCCTGAATATATATTTGTAGGTCTAAATTTTAATCTACAAACTCAAATTATAATGACAATTCAAACTTATTAGTTTTTTCTACAACTGAATTCAATATTTTGTTAAGGATAAGATCAACAGTGGCTGCTCAGTAAAATTTGCTTGCACCAATTTGCTCCAAGGGATCATCCACCATTGAGGCAGTAAGGAGATTTGCCTTATTAGTGGAGTATATAAGGACCAAAAGGACATCAGGACCTATTGTGGTGCAGGTGGACTTTGCAGCAGCATATGACTCCATGGTGCCTACAAAATTACTCTCAATTCTGAAGCACTATGGGATACCCAAAGTCTACTAAATAAATCATTATATACATCATTGGATGGCTTTTTGGTGCCAGGGTTTAAACCACATCTATCAACACCCCAGAGGTCACCTCTTAGGACCTTGTGTTTCATAGCCTATGTAAACCCTCTATTAACAGCTATTGAGAAACTTCTTCCTGGGGTATTTGTCCCAGTGTTAGGGGAGGAAGTTCATCACATATCATATGTTGATGACATTACAGTCTTCGTCCCCTCACATAAATACTTGCCCAAACTATATAAACTGCTGGATGAATACACTGAGAGGTATGGGCTAAGAATAAATCTGAGAAATCTGCTACCTGGAAGATCCATTGGGTGACTGCAATTCCTTCAAGATTCTGGAAAAACCTCAAAACTTTCTTGGATTTCCCATGGTGCTGTCCAGGTCAGCTATGAGAAGAGCACTGCAAAACAGCATGCTAGAAAAAAAACCAAAAAGGTTGCAAGTGCTCTCTCAAGGATCTACTTATCACTCCCAGGTAAGGCAGAACTGATTAACATGATGGTGCTTCTGTGAATTAATTACATCATGCCACTTCTTAAACCAACCAGGTCCTTTGAGAATGCAATAAACTTTGTCTGCACTGGCATCTTGTGGAAGAGGAAAACAGTAACCATCAGTTTAGCCAAATTGCAGAGACCAAAAGAGCTGAATGAGATTGGGTTGCATGATCTTAACATCTTTTTCATTCAGAAATCCCCCTATCAATGCTTAAGATGATGAATGCAAGATTGCCAGTGGACTCATTACAGAATAAGATTGAACCTACTGAACACTGCCACCCTTACAAAGTAAGTGGGCCATGGAGCTGCTAGCATAGGCCAACAAATTCTTCAAAGTTACGGCATCAATTATTGACAATACTAACACTGGCAAGGTTACAAATACATGCATGCAAACAATTGCTAATCAGGAAATTAAAATTTTGCTACTTGGAAGCCAAACATATTGACTTAATTTGAAAACCTTGCCAACAAATTATTTTTTGGTAAATCATAGAAAATTCTCTAAAATAGAGCCACTATGTAGCTTATATAAAGTAGCAGATAAAACTATTGGACATATTTTTACTGCTTGCCCATTTTGAGTCCTGCTAGACAAAATATCATAACCAGAATATCCAGCTAACATGAAAATTCTAAGAATCAATGATGCTATAACAAGTGGTATTTTTTCTACAATTAGAATGGGAATGTTCCTGATTTATGCTGTGTGTTAACTAGGAATTATTTTGTTTTTAAGCAAGGAAGTAAGGAACCATGGGAGGTATGTAAAAAATTTATTCAAAGGACTATGTTCAGGTCGCTTATTAATACCAGAACTTGGGGGCAACTTAGACCACTGGATGAAGAGCCTATCCTCAGGCATGCTAATTAAAAATTAATTCAAGGTTAAAAAATAAATGGTCCAGTTAGGTGGAGAATGACAAAGGATCACGGCCAATCAAAATATGAACTGCACAATGATCACTGGCTAGGTCACTAAATGAAGAGCCAGTTGTTCTGATATAAAACTAGTTACATAATAATTATAGACTAAGTTTGAATGATGAGCTTCTTGCTCTGATCATGAAAATAATTTGTCATAATAATAACTAATGTATCAAATGGGTATATTTTTTAATTTGGAAAATTATTTACTAATGATTATAAGTGTAACAAATCTAAACAAATGTATACCAACAAGATTTATATTGTAATTGTACGTGTATTTTCCTTAATAAAAAAAAAAATCCATCTTTTTGATAAATTTAAATTCAAAGTTTACTATTGATGAGTCATAATTATCTTGGAACAGCTCTTGTCAAAATTATTATGAAAATAGAGATCTTATTTGGAAAAGCTTTTTTTCTTTATGCTGATGGCTACAGTTCATTGTTATAAAAAGTGATAAATATTCAAAAATATACCAATAATATAAATATGTCTATATAAAAAACATAAAATAAAAAAAAGAATAATTGCCAATAGAACAAAAGCTTCAACAGTTTCTCATAGACATAATGTGAAGTGTAGATCATCTGATAATCCATTCAAATTAAATCAGTAAATGTAAATTGGCTCTGTAAATGTTGAACAGAGACATAGGCAATTACAAAATAAGGAAAAGATTGAAGGCTTTTAATATAGTTAAAAGAAATAAAACATACGTCTAATAATATATAAGTATTGAAAAAATAAATGAATAAAAAACTGGTCTGGACATGCACTTTTGGATAAATGAATTATAAAATATTATGTTATAACAGTTCGAGTAATGTAAAAAGGAAGTGGGGTGATAAAGAAGTTGCTTTATGAACTTAAAGAGAGTAATAATTATGGATATTTAGGGATAAATGAAAAGTTAAAAATGCATTAGGAAGTAGTACCATTTGGTGTGTTAAATACAGCCTTTGCTGATGACATTAAGATTAATAATAATAGTCTATTGTCAAAAATGTTGGCAAAACCAGACATAACTTTCTCTTCACTGATATCAAATAATTTAATTCCTTTCTATTTAGTTTTAATTTTAATGCCTTAAATGCTAGCTTATAATATTATTTATATTATTACCAGATATATACAGAAGGTTGTTTTGAAGTCAAAGCTCTTATGAAAAGCGGAAGTAAAAAGTTTTCAGATGTACCTGTTTACATGTTTAATTTGAACAATCCACGTAAGAAAAGTTACTTTATTTTGTCTTTTATGTGGGTGTAGTTATAAATATATATATATTATTTATATATTTTTACATTTTAGATTTGACAATAGTTTCAACATCCTATAGTTCTCCATTAGAAAATTCAAAACAATCTTAAATTGTTATCAATACAGGTAATTATAAACATTTTTACATATTTTATAGATATATAACTTGTCTGTATATAGACATATTGTAAATGTTAATGTATATAAAATAGCAAATAAAGTTATTATACTGTACTTTGTTATTTTACATATATTTACAAATACATAAATTTTAAATTTAATTGATAGTTTTTTTAATATTTTTATCCCTTAATTAATCAATTCATTAGTAAAATATAATTTTCAGTAAAGTTGAAATGGAATTAGATTAAAAGATAAATATGATATATCATCACAATAAATGTTTTTTTTTTATATGCCAAGGCATCTTCCGGGAAGCGAGCCCCAGGACAACTGCTTGTAAGGCAGCTGTGCTAACCACTCGGCCACTAACGCCTGACCACAATAAATGTTTTATCAGTGAAAAATCTGAAAACTGAACTGATGATAAATTCTAAAGAAATGCTTTTTTTACATTTACCAGAAAATAACATGAACTTAAATAATACAGATACAATAAATTGTAAATAGAAATGTAACAGTTTTTATAAAAGAGATATGGGTTCATTAAGTTAATAAAGCCACAATAAAGAAATTAAGATAAAAAACATGTCTTCTGATTGTATTCAACATTTATCTTTATAGTGTTGGATATGTGGAACTGAGAAAATGTAAGTTCATATAATAATGAGATTGAAAACCAAAATATCTTTCGAGAGATGTAATTTAGCTAGTTATACAAGCATATTTTGGATCTTTATTCCACCAATTAATAAGTTAATAATCCATTTATATGATTGTAGAATTTTAGAGGAATATGAAGCAAAATAACTACATTGGGTAAACTTGCAATGAAAACATTTGTCTTGAATGTAAATCTATTTAAGATACCCCATTTGATATGCTACTCATAAATTTGATAGCTATACATTCATAGAGTGGTAGTTATAAAAAACTATATTTTCAATATTATTCATTTATGGATTTTTTTTCTTAATTAAGTTAGAAGTTTTAATCATAAATTGCTTTTGGGGGGAGTGATGTTATAAAATTCAAGGAGAGGGAATCATTTTAGAGAGTTTTATCAGCACTGATAATTATTCTTATTAAAAATATGTTTTACGTCTTTAACAGTAAATAGTGTTTGTCTGAGCTGAAAGTAACTGTATTGAAATCTTGGAAGTAATCGGGGGGGGGGGGGACTAATTATAAAAGGAGACAATTTCATAGTGATCATGTGACATTGTTACCAAACTTGGCTTTAAAAAAGGTAGGACTGAAAATATATAATCTTATTCATGGAGAAGCTATCTTTTCTGTGCCTATCATAAAAATAATTTACAAATTAGAATATAAAATCATTTTAACAGACTTGGTTATAAATAATAAATTAGCACTCATATGAAAGAGAGGGAAATCTTTACAAGTTTGTTCAAATGACTGGATAGGATGTGATTTGTGAATTGTTATTAAGATATACATATTTCAACTTCTCTATAAATAAGATTATTTGCATACTGTAATTTGTAGTTATATTTTTATATTGGACTATTTCCATCATCTAATATGAGTATTGAATGTATTTAAAGAAATTTAGTGTTCTCTTAAAATTCAATAATCAAGAATGTAAGGGCCCAGGTTTGAATCCCATTCCACTTTTATATCCTTCTAGATCAGAGAGATACAAGAGACTGAATCAATGAGAACCTATATTATATTAAAAATATATATAAAGTCTACTGTATTCCTGAAAAATCAGGCTAATATTCCTAGATAATGGGTACAATAATACCTTATTATCATTACAATAAAGGAATTAACTTCATGTTAAAATATATAGCATGATTATGTGTAATTCATAATATCTATGATCATTAAATAAAGAAATGTTACAATAAGCTGACTGGGGTTCATATACAGGTAACACTAACAATTTATTCACATGATCTATATCACTTTGATAGCACTGAATTATTTAAATTGGAAGATTGTTTTAATTGATTCATTAAAGATAAATATGAATTTGTTAGATCAATAAGTGTTTAAAGACAAAGTATTGTATACAATCTATTCTTTCAGCTTTTGATCCATAATAGAAAATATGGATTTGAAAATGGTACATACATAAAAGAATAACCACAAAAATGCATAAACTAAAATTATCATCCATTTTATCTTAATTCATATGCTAAACTCTTCACAACATGCTAATTATTTATCTAAATCATAAATTCAGCACTATGTTCATAATTGTTGCATTTAACTTAAATCCCCTGTGGTATCAACTATACTTCCTGTGGGATAGTACATGTGTAAGACATGGACACAATGCTATTTATGGTATCTAATGTATTCTAATTATGTGATGTGATGTGATGTATTGTGGCTTCTCCTTAAACGAAGTCAAGAATATCTCAGCAATTATGTCCAGATAAACCTGCTAGTCACTTTATTTTTCATTCCCCACTCTAAATTTTCCTATATTCTGCTCCATCCCATTTCCACAACATAATCTTTGTCAACTCTATAACCTTTATATCTAAATCCTCTATCTTTTCCCAAACCCAGCATAAAAACCAATAATTCACTTTCTGTATAATCACTTTTTTCATATTTATTTTTCCATAACTTCATTATATGTACCCTTTCCGTTTTCAAGCATTTACACTTAATTAACAAATGCCTAATATTTTCTATTCCTTCCTTACATAATTTACAAAATAAATCACCCATTTTTTTTCCATTTACATGTATATTCTCTTGTAGCTAAAGATCCCGTTTGAGCCTTAAATAATAAACTACTTTCCTTACTATTATCCTATATTAACTCACACCTAATATTCTGTTTATTTCTATATACATTTAAACTCTTTTTACCCTCCATACTATTTCTCCATCTCTCTAACTCCCTATTCTTTAAATCTATTCTTTTATTTCATTCCTTAGTACTACAACACTCAACAATCCTCTTAACACAATCATCCCATCTTTTGTACAAATATACTGATATAAATTCTTTATCCAAATCTTTTGCATATTGCATTACCTTTCTCACCCATATTGTTTCCTGCCCTTTATTCATAACCCAATTAAATACTATTTTAGCTATTCTTTTATTATCCATAAACTGCAATCTACCAAACATTTTCATTTTACTTTTTGCATCTCTCATATGAAAACTTGCCCATCCCATTCTCTACCTAGGGATACTATTATAAACAAAACACTTAACTATAAGTATAGTCAACATTTTCCAATTGCAGTGGAGTTGGGCTGGACATATTTCTAGAAGAGATGATAATAGATGGACAATTGAAATCTTAAACTGGATTCAAAAAGATGTAAAAGACCTAGAAAAAGACCATGTGAAATGGATGGATGAAATAAACTGTGCAGAGGTGATGTGGAGAAGAGAAGCTAGAGATCAGAGAAGATGGATTGACCTTGGACAGACCTTCATCCTGCAGCAGATTGATAATGGTCCTGCAGTGGATTGATAATGGTTGATGATGATATCCTACATAAGATTGGGCATAAATAGATCAGTTCCACTGACAAATGAACACAAATAATCTACAGATTTGAATATTAAGGAAATCAAGTCATACATCACATGACTTAATTTAATAAGCTTGTATTACAAAAGTAATATAATGATTGTGGTAATAGCCCTAAAAAAGCTTTTATGGTAAATGCCATGAGAGAAAGAATTGAAAATCTCTCTCTGGAATTATCCCTATTGCCATTAGCCTGAAATTGGTTTGGGGATAGGGATAATTCTAGATGAGATTTTAAATGCTTTCTCTAGAGGCATTTATCATAAAAGCTTGTTTTAGAGCTATTAGCACACTCATTATATTATAATTGTAATACAAGCTTATTAAATTAAGTCATGTGACATATGACTTGATTTTATTAATATTATAGTTTACCTTTTGAGGTTTTACTGATGTTATATTGCTAAGGCTATTAATATATGTAGCTAAAAATTAGTCAGACCCATATAGCTATTTAATTAGATAGTTGGATTTTTCTGAAAATTTCAGATGTTCTACTTAATAGTTAAGTATTAGATAAATGATGGACTTGAATTGGTATTTTATATCAAGTATCTGAATGTCCTAGCACCTCACTGATGAGAACCATTAGCTCAAAACTGGTAAAGAGATAGGGATAATTCTAGATAGAGATTTTAAATGCTTTCTCTTGCAGCATTTATTGTAAAAGCTTGTTTTAGAGCTATTTCACACATTATATTAGATTTAAGCATTTAATAGTATAAGTCAATCCAAACATCTAAAGTTGTAAGGCATCAGATAAATGAATGGGGCATCAAAGTGTACAATAATACAACAATATAAATGCTCATTTATACTCCAGGCTATAAAAGAAATACTTGGTTAAAACATTATAGGGCCACCTATAACTCCTAACATAATATATATATATATTTATTTATTCAGAAAGGTTACATTTATCTGTTTAAGGTTTTTTTAAAAGTTCTTTGTATCAATAATTTCAATCTCTGTGGTCAAGTTGCAATCTTTAGTATCTATATTGGACCATAAATAAAAGCAGGATTCCATATTTTTTGTTAAAAGGAGGTTGCCTTGACAATAGTTTGAGATTGTTGTTGATATTGAGATTGTCTAAGTGTTGACTGGTTTTTAATAATATATAAATATGAAGTACCAATATTCATGTAGAAATATGAGAGAAATATTGCATCATTATATAACTATAAATATATAGCAGGAAAGAATCATTTTCTCAAATTATTAATAAGGAAGGATAATGACAGCTAATTCGAAAACATTAATTGAAATTGAATATCACCAAAGTTTCATGAATTTGTCTGGAAAGTAAACATTTAATATAATGACTACATATGGAAATACTTTATTATCACATGTCATATTTATGATTATATGTCATCATATAAGGGTGAACATGAAAAATCCTTACTTAGATTATAAACATCACATGATCACCATTTCTTCTGGCATCCATTAATTACTCTGGCTTGCATTGAGTGGCAATACATGCCTGTTTTAATAACCTTGATTATAACTAAGAATTCCTAAATAATTTAATTAAATGAGATAAAACATCTAGGGATGTATTGGCCTATCTAGGGATCATTGACAGGAAATTGATCACTCTTTTATTACATAGTTTAAACTTGATACCTCTTCAGATATTCATAATTATTTACTTGAATGTATAAAACATCACTTGATCATTATTTCATATGCTCACCACTGTATGGTGAGTTTGCTACGATTATTTTAATGTAGTTATAAATTGTAAAATAAAACAAATATTGCATCTAACAACAAAAAAATATAAAAATAAATATGATGAGAAGAATAATAAATGATGAAAATAACTGAATAAATCTAAACTGACTGTTTTATTCATAGAATATAATATGGACTAGGTTTATAGTGAAAAAAAAATGATAAATTAGACAAAAGCTTTTGCTAGATATCAAGAAAAAAGCTGCTGCCATGGGGGAAAAAAACATATATTTTGAAGATATTTCTGTAGATTTTTGTATAAGTGGATTATCAATGGCCAATTGTGACAATGAAATTATAGTTTTATGGTTTTGACATTTGCTTCTATAAAACAATATTACTTTCAAAATGTATACTATTTTTATTGCAATTAATAACTGTAGTAGAAATAATAATAGTAATATAATGTTACTAATATTACTTGTATTAATGGTGTATTTATGATAATAGATATTTTTCTTAAATTAATGCTTTTCTATTTCAATTTTTTTTTTAAATTGTATAATATTTATTTATTTATTTTATAGATTTCTTAAATTTAAAGATATTTTAAAGCTGTAAGACAATGGTAAAAATACCAATATAAAATATGATGGAAATGAATTCTTCAAAATTATAGAATGATTTATATTAAAATAGTCAATTACGTGTGTTGGTCAATAAAATAAGTATTCTCATAATAAAAAAAAAGTGTGTGGGAAAGAGGCTGTTTTTTTTTTAAATTATTATGTAGATATTTATTAAAAATAAATTTATTTTTTAAAAAAATAATAGTATTTTTATTTTTTTTTTACATTATAATTTTTCTTAGCTCAAGATTATTTATTGCTAGTAGCTAATGCATATGGTAAGATGTAAATAATATTGGTGTAAACTCACTATGTTGTTAAAACAAAAGCAACCTATGATTTTGGCATTTCTGTTTCTAGCAGATTCAAAAACTGTTTTGGCAGAAACATCATTGAATATACATTTATTTGCTTGATATATGCTACCATTGTTCATTCCATGCTTCACTAAGACTTTATGCATAGACTTTGAAATTGCAATCTTTCAGGTCATAATTAAAATAAGGGTTCTATTGGACATAATTATGCAAAATGATTAAATGTACTGTTAAAGACTTATCTATATTATTAAATTTATTATGATACATTATTTTGTAGTAGAACTTGCAATTATTTAATAAAAAGTGATATTTGTTATATTAAGCCATTATTTATAAATTTATTTAATGCACATTGGTTACGTAAGTAATATTTACTAAGGCAATAAACCTTTAAGCATGTGCACTTGAAAATGCGAAGGTAGAGACCTCTACAAGTCTTAACCATAAGCTTACGCAATGGAAGAAAAGAGCGTGTGTGCTTGAAAATGTGAAGGTAGGGACCTCTACAGGTCTTAACCACAAGCTTACGCATTGGAAGAAAAGAGGGGTTTCTTCCAATGCATAAGACCTGTAGAGGTCCCTACCTTTGCATTTTCAAGTGCACATGCTTAAAGGTTTATTGCCTTAGTAAATATTACTTATATCATTATTTGTAAACATTTCAAAGCAATACTATTCAAAATTAATATTCATAAAAAGTTAATGAAATTTTGATGTTTTTCATTGCACATAATATTTAATGGTTTTATTTTATAAATGACTAAAGCATAAAGTATCTGCTATCATCTTTAATCTGAACATAGTTTTTAGTGTTATGTCTAAAAAATTAAGACTATTTTTTATAAAAATGTAAACAACAATTATAATATAAAGTCTTTTACAAAATGACTAACATCAACATAAGTAGAATGACAACCTTGGCACTAATGTGGGCTTTGAACATTCCATCATTAAATTTTCAATGAAATGGATGTCTGAAGAGTTGTGGGTTGGAGTGGTTTGAAGCCTCTCTATTAAAGTATGAAGATTGGCTATTTTAATATAAAGCTGAGCGCTGATTGTATATATGTGCAGAGATAGTAATCTGGACCAACTGATGATTGCTGGTTTAGCATGAAATACATATATTAGTGATTATTTATCTTTTCAACATGTGGGTGATCAGATGGGTCAGCAATATGAGATGGCTTGGGGAGTTGAGGGTCATGTGAAAGTCTGAGTTTGAATTCCTTATATAAAAATAGTTTTCATAAATTTTTGAAACTTTAATTTACAGATAGCATAGTATATTGTCTGAAGTTGTCAGTTAATGTGAGCATAAACATAATACTTTTCAAATAAAATATCTATACACAAATGACATATTTACTACAAACATGAAAATAATGATTATCATGTCATATACAATGAGAAAATTATTACACTTATAAAAATAATCTTAATCAAATTTTACATTGATAAAATCTGGAAAAAAATAAAACTTATATTTCCATCTATCATAATTGTTTAAATTCTGATTATGTTTAATTAAAATATGAAATAAATATAAAGATTATTTTGTCTTTCCTCAATCAGTAGTCTTCTTATTTTAATTCAGTACTTCATGCATTTGTTATTTTATTACATATTTATATTTCAGAATCTAACATGAAAGTAATCTTATTTTTAGAATATTCTTCCCAGAAATGTCTCAAGTTATACATAACTTTTCTGTGAGTTATCGTCAAAGAAATTACTAGAGCATTGAATTCATTTTAAGATTCTATTGATTTAATTGTTTCAGGCAATTGATTGTATTACATAATCTGTTCTAGTTTTTAGCAGAATCTATTCACCAATACTCCAGATAAGTAGTTTTTATTGTTAAGCATATCTATGTGCCTAGTTTTTACTGTTGATTAGGAAAGAAAACATATTTCTAGACAAAATAACAAAAAACTTTGCATTTATTGGAATACATTGGACAGAAATATATTATATCCTGTTTCATTTAACATAATTTTTTTTAAATATTACATTGTTCGATATTTTATCAAAAACAATTCCATGTATTATTTGTGCTATTTATTTATTTATGTTTTTAAGTATATTTATTCACATATTAAAACAAAGGTCTGGTGTAGTAGTTTGCATCCACATGCCATGTCAAGATTGTGGGATTCAAGCATAATCAATCTTGATATTTTATCAGATATAAAATAGACATAAAATTTCTTTTCAAGTGAATAATCCAGCTTACTACTCTGTAGTGATTGGTAAATAGGTATCTAGCTGTTTCTTAGTTTAAAAATAATGAAACCACTGTAATCTAAAATGGTCAGATAAATGTCTTTGAGCTGTATTATTTTGTCTTTACTGTTGATGGTTATGATTTATCATAATTCTGTGGGTTTGAATCCATATATCTTCACATTTTTAACAATTGTGTATAATATAATAAATAACATTATGAGTTAATTTTCTCTGCTTGCCAATAATAACTTATCTTACACAATTTCATTTTATTTAATTAATACTGAAATATATAGTATATATATTAAAACAGGCAAAACTCTCCACACAGTGTTGCCACTCAATGCAAGCTAGAGCAATCAATGGAAACCAGAAGGCTTGTGCATAAAATCCCTATCTAGTGCCTACTCATCCAATATTCCCAGACTAGTTTCATGTGATGTTTATTGGTTATAGTATACATAGCTATAGATATGAGTTTATCGTCAAAAGAAATTAAGCATGAAAAATTCCTAATATCCCCATATTTTCTGTTCACAGTAACTATAATTAATGTTTGATTGTTTATTTAGTAAATGAACATGCACTAATATGGATCAGGCACCATGAGAAGTTTATTGGGTTTTTTTTACTTCTGAATTAAGACCAAGAAACTTTGTGATCTTTCATTTCAGCTGCTTAATAATTCTTAACTAAAAACTTAGTTGAATTTTTTTGAAGTTAGGAAAAAATTTTGTGTAAAAGATTTTTTGTTTAGGTATTTGCAATCATGACAGATGAAAGTAAATTATGGCTCTTATTTCCAGGAAGGTAAAATAATCAGATGAAGCAGCAATTGTTAGCCAAAGGCAGAAAGTGCTAAAAATATTATGTTAATGGATATAGACTTTCATTCAATAATTACCTTTAATTATCTACACATAACTACAGATCAGTCTTGCTAAAGAAAGATTACATAAATTGGAAGAAGAAATATTGAATATTAAATGGGAAATTGTTCAACTTGTGAAATTAGAAAAAAAGTAGTTATGAAATGATTTTAAAAGTAGTCATGTATTTTCTCATAAAGGCATGAATATTAGAAGTACAAATGGAATAAATTTATAAATAAAACATAGAACAACATTGTGAGTATTTATGGTGTATCAAACAGTAAAAAGATTGGTAGTCAGTTTAATGAAGATACCAAATACAGTTGAAGAAATATAGATTTTTATGCACATGTACAAATGTTTTTTTAATCACACTAAACATTTTAAAATTTTCATAGAGAGTTTGAATGCTAAAATTGGGAAATAATTGAAGGATGAAAAAGCTAAGTGAAAATTTGGTTACTATGATAAATAATAGAGAACACAGACTGGTGAAATCTTAAGGGAAAAAATGATTATGAATTATTTCTATGAAATAAAATGCTAACTGCAAATGGATATAAAAATATCCAAATGAAAGTAGATCAGAGTTGGATTATATTTTTCTAACAAAAAATATGTATTTCAAGAATGTAATGCTTGACTAGTGAGATGTAAATAATATTTAATACAAAACTAGAAAGACAAAAATCTTTTTAAAAAGTCATTAACAGACGATTTTTTTAACTTCCAGAACGATTCCAATGGATTTAAATTAAAAGTTACTAATCATTTTGAAATATTAACAAATCTTGAAAATGGGTTAAACTTAACAGAAATCAATAGGAAGATAATTGATATACTACTAAGAAATGTCAGAAGGATAGCTGCTACTAAAAAAGCAGCAATTTTCTAATAAATTTTCAGTTGAACCAAAAAATATAGTATAAAAAAGTGAAGAAATATAAAAATATTTTAAAATGATCCATTAAAAAAAAGTGATTATCTATAATTCTATGAAATGTTATGAAAAATATTGATATAAGAAAATATATATGATTTGACAAGAAATCTATAAAAGAATATAAGTTCCAAATGTGTAAAACAATATGTTTCAGCAATAACAAGAAAAGTTGAGACAATTATTAAAAACTGGGATAACATAAAGAAATGTTTGGAAAAGTTTTACAAATAATTATATTTAAATAAGCATTTATTTTTATAGCGCTATGTTTTATAAATTGTAATACATTAAAGATCAGCCTTTTCAAGCTATTGTGCATACGCTTTTTTACGAGTGATTAATAATAAATACTTTCATTCCCAACACAAGATATAGTATTTATGAAAGAATAAAATGAATCACTTATTCTTTCCAATCCAAATGCTTATATATGGGCAAATCTTAAGTACTGGAAATGAAAGTGATGTTTAATAAATTCTAGATAATTTCATCAATGTCATTCATTCAGATATCATAAATAGTAATTTAAAGTGAATGGTCTATCCTCACGCTTTCATTTCCAGTACTTAAAATTTGCCCATATATAAGCATTTGGGTCAGAAAGAATAAGTGGATTCATTTTATTCTTTCTTAAATACTATATCTTGTGTTGGGAATGAAAGTATTCATTTATTATTAACACTCGTAAAAAGTGCATGCACAATAGCTTGAAAAGGATGATCTTTAATGTATTACAAAAGAATTACATTGTAATAAAATATAAGAAAAAATAACCATTAAAATTATTACATCTTCTGAATTGTCAAGTATTTAAATGAAGAAATGGGATATACCATCATTGTTATGAAAGAGGAAAAGCTACAGGAAATGATGGAGTTATTGATGAATTTAAAAAAAAACAATATGATGAAAAAAAATGTTTTCAAAATTAAATGTTTGATTTTAACCAACCAAAAGAACAAGTTGGATTTAAAAATGCTGAAAAACCATTAGATCTCACTGATATATTGAGAGAAGTTATAGAAAGTACCAATGAATAAGAGTTACTATTATACTTTGAATTTACAATTAAAAAAGTATTTGATTCTATAAACATTCTCACAGTAATTAATGTTTTGAGCCATCAAGATGTTGACTGAAGACATCATCATATTCTGAAGAATATCAAAAATGCAGCAGTAATTGATTACATGGTGACATTAAGAATATCATCATTGATAAGTTCCTTCAAATGTTTTTATAGTTGTTATACAATGAAATTTTTTGTGGTTTAACCATGAAAAGCTATGGGAATAAAAATATATAGGGATAGATTAAATCATCTTGCTATTCAGATAATGTGGTTGTTTTTTAATTACTGGCTACAAGACATGTTTTATGAATTGTTAGATCAAAATAAAATAGAATTAATGGTAAATGCTAAAAAGACTAAAGCAACATTCAATGATTTTCCCAAAAGAAGAAAATGAAGTTTGATAATCATGAATAAACAGTTAATCTTTGTCAGATTATTAACATAGATTAATATAACAAATGAAATTAATCATAAAATTAAACTTGGATAAAGTAATTTTGGTAGAAATAATTTAATATTAAAAGAAAATAGGCTTATATGTTTAAAAAGGCAGATTTTTAAAAAATGAGCATTAATATATGAACTTTTTCTGCAGTACAGGCTGTTTCATACCTGCACTTTAATATGTAATATATAGGGGCTTTGAAGTCAGACTTTCACACAACCCTCAACTATCCATGCTATCTCATAATGCTGACACACTTGATCACACACATGTTGAAAAGATAAATAATCACCAATATATGTATTTTGTGCTAAACCAGCACTCATCAGTTAGTCCAATATTATCATCACACTTATATACAATCAATGCTCAGCTTATATTAAGATAGCCAATTTTCATACTTTAATAGACAAGCTTCAATCCATTCCATCCCACCCCACAACTCTTCAGCCATCCATTTCATTGAAAATCTGATGATGGAACACTCAAAGCCCACATTGGTGCCAACCTTTTCATCTTACCCATGTTGACCATAAGTCACTCTGATCCCTCATGTACAGGACATAATCCATTTACATACATATATGAGGGATGGCTTCAATTCTTATTTATGGCTCTGAGAATTGAAGACTTAACAAAAGAACAATACAAAACAAACAGTATTGACATTACTGAAAGAATTGTCATTCTTGAATGGAAGTCGAAGAACATATTTTTATAAGAGATAATAACTTTTGTAATTATAAACTTGGAACTGAGAATTTGCAAAAAATCTAGAAAGAGATGGATGAATAAAATAAAACTTTTCTGGTGTAGTGAGGAGAAGAGTGGTTAATGGATCAGAAGAACTGGATTAAGTTTGGGATAAAACTTTATTCTTCAGTAGATTGATAATGAATAAAGTTGTGTTAATAATGATATAATAAATATAATTAACTAATGAATTGCATAAAAGATAATAAAAAAGTGTGGAGTAAATTTTCAGTCTTTCCCTAACCTCCATATTACATTACACAACCTTAGACAATAAATTTGATGAAAATAGTTCAAACATTCTTTCAGTTTTAATGATAACATAATGACATATTTGTTCTAATAAAGCTGTTCTCTTTGTAATTGTATTATAGTCAATATTTATCTACATCAATTTTTTAATAAGATTTGAAGTAACTAATTCAGTGAGTAATAAAGTCTTGAATTACATTACGATTAGTATAGGTTTTAATTTTTATTTGTAGATTTAATTCCAACACAAAATCTATCGTTAAAATATTAATAAGTTGTTTCCATTATTATCAGGATTTGTTATTATAACTTTTTTATGATTTATTTGCTTGCTATTTTCTATTTCATTTTTTTGTCTAATTACATAACCAACGTAAGGGGGGTCGTTTTGTTTTTATAATGTGTTCATATTTTGAATGTTTAATTTTTTTAGCGAGTCATTGCCTTAACACAATTTAGTACAGCATCTCAAATCTAAAATTATTTAAAAAAATAATGAAATCCTTTAATTTTAAGAGGTATAATAGATTTATTAATTATTTAATATCCATAAGTGGTTATTTTAAAAGCATATTCTTTTTGGATTAAAAATTCACTTGATGAATAGATTGCACATTAGGAAACTCTGAAAAAAAATACACATCTTCACAAAAGATTTAAATAATTTATTTCTATGAAGCAACTATTGATTTAAGAAAAATTACAATATTATTATTCAAATTGTATCACTTCTATCAATAACTTTTACAACTGAGAGAAATGGTTCTGACTGGGAAGGTTTTCCTAATTTTTAGGCAAAGACTGCTCCAAACTGATCATATGACTGTTAAAAAGAGCAAAATTTGTGGAATCGATTAAATAAAATGTGGCAGAAATTTTAGAATTCAGATCTTTCAACGATATATTACATTTTAAACAAAAAAATTCTCAAAGATGGGTGATTAATTTAAATGTTGAACATTTAATTGCAATATTCATTCAAAACTGTGGGAAAATGTATTAAACATATAAAGATTTTTTTTAAAAAAAATTCATTTCTCATTAAAACAATAGGAATATCATTTAGTATAACTTTTTAAAGATTAAAGTTCATTGCAAGACATGAATGATCTGATAAGCTAGTCATTGCCATAAACCCAATGAAGCAAAAAAATGGAAAATAACAACACACACCAGTAATATTGTGCTCAGACAAGAAAACAAGATATAGCATGTAAAATATAATAAAGCTTATTTTATTATTTGTGTTGTATATGTACAGAAATAAATCAAAGGATCAACTGAATGTACCACAAATTATAAAGTAACTAAATTCCACAATAATGTCGGCATGAAACTATCACATCAACTCTATCTATAATGCTAGCATTGAAGCATAATAAATGCAAATCAGTGACAATCATGTACAACCAAATGAGCATGGCCATTTGAACTCTAAGAGAAAAGACAAAATAGAAAATATAGTAAAAATGAGATTTACAATAATTGTATAAACCAATCATTGAAACTACATCCATATATAGAATATTATAGTGCAATATTCTTTTTATTTGATATTTTGAGATGCTGTCTTAACTATATCTTTCCAGTAAAAGAAACAACATCACACTTCTTCAGACTGTCTTTGAGATAATCCTTACAATATAAATATCTTCTCTGCTATAAAAACCATCCTCAAATCCAGTATTAAAGACACTTTTAGAAACTTTTATCATTCATTCATTTTATGTATGCAATCCAATGAAACCTCAAATTTACAATAGGGAACTCTAAAGCAGTGGTTTTCAACCCTTGGTTTGTGGACCAGCACTGGTCTGCAGAAGTTTTCTGCCGGTCCACACTAGACTGGCAGGAAAGTTTGTAATAACAAAATAATAAGATTTTAAACTTTTAATTAATATAAATAATTTTTGTTTATTTTTTCATTGCAATTGCTTAAATAAAATTAATTATAAATCAAAATTTTATTTAAATTATTAGATAATACTATAATTACTAAATAATAATCAAAGGAATTTATCTGAAAATGCAATCTTTAAAAGACAAAGTGTCAATCTCATGATAATTGCACCACTATTTACATGTCCATTTCTATACCTAGTAGGCATTTCTGTATTGCGTCAGCTCATTTATTGGTCACATATAGCAAAAAATTTTATTGCATTTGTATCATATTTTTATTTTGCATGTGACATTTCTTTTTGAAATTGTAAACTTCACAAAATGGAGACAGAACATTGATGATGATTTCCCTTCATCGAGATTTAGAACTTAAATCTATTATCTTTTTTTTTTTTTTTTAGGAAAATGACATCTTTATAATGATTGTTTTATTTCTATGTGACACTTTACCAAAACAACTTTTCATTCTGCTTCTTTTTTTTAATTGGATAAAAATGAGATTAAAATAACACCAGATTCAAAATTTAAAAAAAAAAGAGTTTTTTTATTACACAAACTCCATATAAACATAGCTTTATCTTGTATATTTAACATTAAATACAGATGTTACATTTATCATAATCATTGTCATGTAATTTTACTAGCTATGATATTTTCCAACATTCAGGTGAATAACATTTTATTTTTGCATGTTTTAACAATGAAATAATAAATGTAGCAATGCAGGCACATTAATGAGAATGTAGGTAAGCAACACCATTATAATACACAGTAACTAGTATGTTGTTTTGGTCAGTTATAACAATTATGCTCATCTAAGGCTAAGCAGTTTAAATCTTTAAGAAAATTTATCTGTAGACTTCTGCCAGTTCACAAAATCTTATCTTTATTTTTGCCAGTCCATGAAATCTTATCCTTATTTTTGACGGTTCACAGGTGGGAAAAGGTTGAAGACCACAGCTTTAAAATATCATATCCAGTGAATTGAAGAACACATTAATTGGAATTATGATTTTGCAGTCATATTTTTAAAATTTTATAGAATATCCTTAAATACAACTTTTTCTAATTCATCTATGTTGCATCAGCAGGATACCCAAGTCTCATCTTCATACAAAAATTAGATAAAATAACAGCTCTCTAATTTATAGATATAATAATCACCTCCACACTTCCCCCTTCTTTTTAAATTCACTTAAATAAAGATATAATAAAAGACAAATAAATGAAACTGTAACAATTCTCTCTAATTTAGTTGCAGCAGTTATTTCCCATTGATAAAATATCCTACATTTTAAATTGTTACAGTAAGTAGCAGTGCTTTGGAATCTTTGCTGCACTTCAACATCTAAATTCCTCTTTCTATTTATAAAAATTCCATGTTGTTTATATTGATATGCATTTCCAAGTTGATAATCAGCCTAGTTAAAGGTTTCTGAAGATTTTTCTTTCACTCACCAGCATTGATACTGTAAATATTTTTTATTTTATTTTAAGTAATAAACTTTATTAAACATTTAAATATGTACAGGAAATATCTACAAATTAGTTTTGATTCATTTTATCCATTACCATAAATTTACTTATCTTGTCTCCAAAACATCACAATGTGAGTCTATAAATCTCTCATTGTTATAAAGTTAATATAATTTTCCTTATTAAATCCTAGAGTTATACCATACAACTCATACTCCTAATTTAAACATGGAATCTTTATTCTCTCTTGAGAAATCCTTTATTTTGCCACTTTACATACTTTTACTATCTCGGTCTCTATTTGTGTGTCTATTTTTGCTCCCACATTTCACAAGTGGTCATAGCAGTCTCTCCCCATACTCTTTCCATAACCTTCTTAGACCAGTATGTCAAACACCTACTAAAATAGTTGTCCCAATCATTGTCAAGTTTCTTCAACCAATTAAATTTTTTACTATCAAATATTAAAAAACATTATACTGTAAATATTAAACAAAACTTTTATTTGTTTAAGTTTATTACATTATATAACATAAGATTCTGTTTATTTACAAACTGATTAATTATTAAAATTATATCCTTAATGAACATATAAAAACAAATGTTAGAAAATAAATGTGGCAGTTGGTTCATAAGCACTCTATTATTACAGAATTTTTCAAAAAAATCCAAAAATTCATTAACAAATTCGTGTTGGAAATATCAATAATCTAACAATCTTTCAATATTTTGCATAATTACTATGTAAATATATATAACTACTATACCTAGAATAATATTTTTATTATTTTCATTGAGGGTGAACAATAAAATATTCTGGGGTTTTTTTTGTAATTAACTTTTATAAATTAACATATAAATACTTATTTTAAAGAAAAAGTGTTCAAAAAATTTCATTAAGATAAAATTTAAAGAATAGATTTTATATTTAGAAAAAAATTATTTTCACTTCATTATCATGTAAATGTGATATGTTGGACTATTTCCATCATCTATGAGTGAATGTTGAATGTATAAAAAAATTTACATTTTATTTAAACTTTTCAAATACAAACAACATGTTAGTAATAACACAAATACACATCACAGGTTAGTAATTACACAATGTTTCAAGTAGTAGTATTCTCCACTCTTCTTCAGGTGTTGCTGGCCTATATGCACAGTGACAATATTCACTTAGAAGTTGAACTCACACCTTTAGATTCTTGAATATCGAATTTAAGGCAAACGCTCTACCAACTGAGCTGGAAGAGTATCTCAGTTGGTTAGAGCATTTGCCTTAAATTCAATATTTAAAAATCTAAAAGTGTGACTTCAGCTTCTATGTGAATACTGTCACTGTGCATATCAGGCAAGCAATACCTGAAGAAGAGTGGACAATACTACTATTTGAAACATGTAATTACTAACCTGTGTTGTCTATTTGTGTGCTATTACTAATAAGTTGTTTGTATTTGGAAAGTTTAAATAAAGTTAAAATTTTCTATACATTTAACATTCACTCACAGATAATGGAAATAGTCCAACATATCACATCTAATAAATATCATCATCACAAACCTTCAGGCAAGTTATCATGTTAGTTTATTTTTAAATAAATTGAGTACAATTTCAACATGTTTTGTTTTATTCATAAAGCACACCTATTTAAAATGTCATAAAGTACAACTGATAAATATAATTTTAAAAAAAATTACAAAAATACTGACACCAGTAAGACAGTGTTATTATACCACCCCCCCTATTATTTTAGACTTGGAGTTATAAAAAATGTGTTTTGAGGTATTTCAAATTTTTGTTTAATTCAATTTATTTTTATTGTCCTTCTTGACTTGATATTAAAAACAAATTTACTTTTATGTATAAAAATACAAACATTCAATTAATATTCAGAATTAAAATTTATTAGATGTATGATATTTGTGAGCAAATATTATTATATGCATAAAAGCATTCAATTTTCCACAGTTTTAAATATATATAAACAGTAAAACAATTGTAATAATTAAGTACAAATCAAAAAAAAAATTTAAGTAAATTCTTATAGAGAAAAAAGAGAAGACATTTCATTAATGAGTAATGAAGATTTGATTGTTTTTTTTATTTTATTTTTTATATAAAAATAATTATATATCATTTACAAACCAATACTGAGTGGTTAGTTGATGTGACTTTAGACTATCTATCTGAAAAAAAAATGCTAATCTTAATTAAGAACCTAAAAAAATTACCAAGTTTATTTAATCTGATTCAAATTCAGATCACAGATATTTCAGATGATTATTTGTATAAGTACTGTAAATTAATCATAATTTATTAATAAATAATCTAAATGATAAAATAATTTACTTATTTAAGATAATGAGCAATTTTAATCTTTTGACACAATTTTTTGCCCCATCAATATATATTTATCAGATTCTAAATACTTTTTTATACATTAAATTTTGGTTTTTAAATAGTTTTTAATGAAACTGGTACAAATAAATGTAACATTTGTACAATGTAAGGTTTTCATAATGTTTTGAGAAACATTTTATTTTAAATATTGACAAAAACTTTATATTCAGATAAATATTTAGATAAATGTTGAACAAGTCCCTTTGTATAAATTTATGTATATTTTCCAGAATGTGGATTGATTCACTTACTATAAAAGTAGATTATGGATGAAAAGGGTAGGAGAAAAAGTATATAAAAGCAATGGACTTTTTTCACTTATATACTACTTTTAATTATTAGTTGAATTATATTTTCTTAATAATCAAATTAAATAAGTACTATAAGAAGTTTATTTAATCCAATAAACATCATATTTTGCCTGTTTGAAGTTTATTTAAACAACCGGTATTTATTAAACAAGGCAAAACTCTCCATACAGTAGTACCATCTTGTGCCAACCAGACTAATCAATGGATGCCAGAAGGATGGCACTACTGTATGGAGAGTTTTGCCTTGTTTAATAACAATTATGTTCTAGTATAAGAGATGGTGATTATGTGTTGTTTAGTGGTTTAACCGGTATTTATATTTTCTTTTTTATATTGAATATATTGGTTCAAACCCCAATGCATGGAGCCACCTGAAAAACTATTATTCACTTGTTAAAAATCACTTGCCTAAGTAACATATCTATGAACAATTAAATATAGTATATAAACTGAAATTAAAATACCCCTAAATGTACCTGTACAAATAAAATCTTAACATTTCCATAATCTAAGATTTTCATAATATTTTGAGAAACATTATATTTTAAACAACAATTCACTGCAACTATATTTTTAAAAACATTTATACATGTAGTCACAAACTTTTGAAAGATTTTGTTTGTTTAATCTTGACCAGTGATAAAGAATCCATAGATCATGATGTGTCCAGGCATTATAAAGTTTTTAAGAAATACTCTTAAGTTTTGGATAATTATATATTGTTTTATGAAAGAATTTAATTTTTGAAAATAGAGAAAAATAACATGATAATAAATTGTTCTTGTATGTATCATAATATTTGTTTTAAAAATTTCATTTCAAAACACATATACTTAAGATTCAAATATTCAAAAATTTAACTTTGTTTATTAATTAAAATTACTATTGTTTTACTATTAATATCCGTACATATTTATACTTTAGGCATGGTAAAAACAAATAATGGCTTCCATCAAATTTTCATCCAAAGAAGGAGTTGCAAATGTAAAAAGATTGGGTACCACTGATCTAGACTAAAAATATATCCCTCTCTAAAATTTAAGGCATACAAAATATACATATATATATAATTAATATTTGTTATTTATGTCTTTTCTTTTTCAGACCTTTTTCTTCTGATACAAAAAATTAATACATTTTCTTTTTTTTATATATAAAATTATTGAGATATGAATGGAAAAAAAATATTGTAATAATAAAATTCGTAATGATGATTGATAGTTGCTTGCGAAATTTATTACATGCAGTTCTGTGGGGATTTTATCAACAGATAATTGTTTTTCCTGATGGAGAGAAAACATTGAATGTCAAATAACATAGCTGGACAACTTCCATAATGCCTTGTAAATATAAGGAACTTTCAAAGAAGATGATTAATGCTTGGAATTATTTCATAAATCTACAAATGATGGTCATTTTCATTTAAAATGATAAACTATTATAAAAAACAAAACATGGCAAAGTAGATATGCAAACGAATTTTAATTATATTACTAGTTAATTAATCAAATATGTGAAAAGTATTTGAGTTTTTTTTTTTTATTAATACAATTTGTCAAGTTTTATAAAAACTTTGGATAGAAGTATATTTAATAGCTTACTGAATCATTATTTTTTTTTATTTTAAATTTACTAATTTTAATAATTACAAAGTGGAAGTTATGTAATGTCAAGATTTATGTAGTGTCAAAAACGAATGAAAAGGTGGTTAAAAAGAAGACTCGTTTTCCAGCCTTTATATATATATATTAATGGCGATTGCAGAATATTTTGTCTGATATAAGCTAAAACTTATAATTTAAAAACCAAGTCAAAAACTAAGCTTATATAACAACAGAACCCAAAGACAAAATGGTATTATTCTATTTTTTCATTGGTTTTTCGTGCTACATATCTCCAAGAAAGATAGTTACTTCCACTTTGCAATTACAGAAATTTAGAAATCATTATTTATTATTATAATTTTATTAATATAAAATATTTATTTTCTTTAGGATCCTAGTTTATTCAACAACTTCAATGCAATAATAATTTTATTTAAAATTTATGGGAATTAAAAGTTAATGAAAGTTAAATAAATAATTGGAAAATAAATTGTAATTTTAAGTTGAAATTTGAAATAATAATAAAGTAATACAGGTTAGTAATTACACAACGTTTCGAGTAGTATCATTCTCCACTCTTCTTCAGGTGTTGCTGGCCTATATGCACAGTGACAATATTCGCTTAGAAGTTGAACTCGTACCTTTAGATTCTTGAATATCGAATTTAAGGCAAACGCTCTACCAACTGATGTAGGAAAAATAAATAAAATCTTTGGCTTACAGTGTAGAGTTCCAAAATTTCTAAGATTTTTTTTTTCTTTATTTTGTAGGGATTTTCATTTCCATAACTTTATTAATATGATATTTAAACATAGAAGTATTGAAAGGTATGCTCATTAGCTTTTTATGGGGGAGATTATAGCAGATAAGAATGTCAGCTATGACTAACAAATAAAATCATGACTAACAAAAGTTTCTGCAAACTTGTAGGAAAATAGAATGTTTTTTTTTTCAAAGGTTAGGTACTATTTTTGATATAAACAATCTTTTCTGTTTCTCTATTTTTCTTTTTCTGAAGTTATTATAGATCTTCTCATGCTACCAGTCATCCCCTTATACTAATTGTGTCAATGGGAGTGATTGTTTATGCACACATATATATTCTTAACCACATTTCTGATTCAAGCTTGTTTTTTCATTTCTTTAGTCAAACCCTTAAGAATTAAGAAAGTAATGATAGAATGAAACTTAGTAGGGACAGAATTAAGTTGTGATATTTGCTCAAGTTATTGCAATTTCTGATGAATCATAGGGGACACATCTAATTACAATTTCGGATGAATCAATTTGAAACTGGATTGATTGAATGCATAGTCCTAATTAGAAATACTCTTGCCTAATCAAGTGGCCTAAAAATGTTATCTAAAAATGACCTATCTCACACAGTCCCGATAGGTTGTCATGCATTGCAGATTATTATTTACAGCTATGAACATATTTTTAATACTAGTAGTAAAGCTGTAGGCAGTAATAGTCTAAAGGTAAGTATTATAAATTTACTTGTTTCCTAAATATAAGTACATGGAATATGGATACTTTACTTGATACAAAGCCTCCGACTCCAGAATAATGCACTATACTCATGTTTAAAATATTGTCAAAATTTAAAATTGATATAAATATTTCTATTGAAAATCATCGTTTAAATAAAAAGAATATTACAAGTAGTAGACAAATATTTAGAAAAGGCAGATATTGGATTTCTTTTAAAGTTTAATTTAATGTTTTCTATTTTTTTGGAACTCTTCATTGTATAAACAAAAGATTAATGATGTTATTGATTGCCTTTCACAATGGTCCTAGTGCTCATTTTATTTGCACCTCTTCGCTAATCTTAGATTCAGACAATTTAGTGGGGAAAAAACTTTTGTTCTCTAATGAATTCTGTGATATATCTAATGTTTTTGAAATATTTCATATGGCAAAGTCTGTGGTGTGTGAATTATGCATTCATATATTATAAGATTTGTCTCTTTGGTATTATATGTTATTAATATTTAAATTTTTATTATATTTTGAGTTTGTTCTTTTCACTGTTTCACATAATATTCAGGTCCTATGAATGATATAGCTATAAATGTGCTATCAACTTTACATATTTTATTAAATCATGTTTGTGTGGTTTTGTTAAATGCTCAAACATGGATAGTTGAGACAATATTATTTGATTATATAATGTATTATAATCTTTTTATCCTAATTATTGGTAGTAATGGATATGCAGTCTTCATGAAAATATGATGCCAATAATAATTTAATTTTTATCATGACTGAAATGTTATAATTTTTTTATAGTGGTCTCATTTAAATTAATAATGATAACTTTGTTACCTTGGATTTGAATTTACTTATTTTAGCTCTTTTTTTATCATTTTGTTATAAATGTGATTGGGTTTTTATAATGTATTTCACCATTCATTTCACTAATATTAACATTAGTCAATGTTTTTGTTGTACACATTTTTTTCTTCCCAAAGCATTTTACATAATTTTTTTTTTGAGATTTCTTTTTATCTGATTAATATAATTCTATATGCTCTGCTCAGAATTTACAGCTCTCTGATAATATTTCAATCAATAAAGTATCAATAGATTTTTAAGTGTTAGTAGATTTTTCTAATGTAATTTAACTTTTAGATCCATTATTTAGATTTAGATTTTTATTTTATTTTCTGTTCTATCCTTTATTTGTACATTACTGAGCTGTGTTCTGAGTTACTTTCTTTCTATGTGATTAGGTTATCCAAGCTTATGAACTATAGACTAATTTGGTGTAAGGAGACAATATTTGAAACATTTAGTAAGGCTGTTCGCTAATTTTTAATGCACTTTTAATAGTTATTTTTCATGTTAATATATAGCTACTTGCATAATTTTTTTTTAACTTTCTTTTTTTTTCTATGATTTTTTAAGCTACAATTTTTTTTATATATTTTACTCCATATTGTTAAGAAAATCTAGCTACTATTGGCTATCTCATTTTTTCAATGTGTATTTATATATTTACCATTGATATAGTATAGGTTTATTTGTTGCAAAATTAAAGTCATGTTGTGCTTAAAAAAATTATAGCATGTTTGATAATATATATATAAGTTAAATTGAGGTTGAGATTTATTAGGAAATTGAAGAATTAAGATTAATAATAAAATATTAATTCTATCAGGAATTTTTATTTTTAAATTCATATTTTAATTAGTGACTTAAAATATATTTTGTATATATTTATTATTGATGTAATGCTCTAAACAAGCTTTTCCGATAAATGCTGGAAGAGAAAGCATTTAAATCTTTATCTAGAATTATCTCTATCCTCAAACCAGTTTTGAGCTGTTGAAAACTGGTTTGGGGATGGGATAATTCTAGATAGAGATTTTAAATGCTTTCTCTTCCAGCATTTATCGGAAAAGCTTGTTTAGAGCTATTAGCATGCTCATTATCTTGCATTTGTAGTACAAGCTTAATATGTTAAATCATGTGATATATGATTTGATTTTCTTACTATTATTTATTATTGATTGTGTATATTTTAACTATTTTAGTACTCATAAAAATCAACTTATATAATCAGTTTGAGTGAGGTGTAGGGAGTTGTCAAATCCATCTTCAATTATTAATCATATAATTATTTTTGCTGGAAATACTTATGGGTAATAAAATATTAAAATAAAATATTAGTACAGTAAAATTATTATTTCACCTCTATGTTATAATTTCTGCCTAGGCATTATCTTATATTGTGTTTTACTGAAATATATTTCATGGTAAAAAATATAATAATCATTAGTAAAGGTATTTAATTGAATATTATCAAAAAGTTTTATGAAACTAAAACGTCTGTAACTTGCTAATGAAAATTTATGTAGATTAAAGTAATATAATTTTAGAATGACTCATGTTGTAATTAAATCTAAATAACATATAATTTTCACTCTTTATTTCCAACCATGTCCACAAAGGAAAGCTTAAAAAATCAAAATCTTAAAGGATAGGTGAATTCACTCTTATTCTTTATCAAATTTATGAGAGTGTTTGTTTAATTTCATTTGACTTTAATATGATACAGAATTTTTCTAAATGTAAATTCTAAAGCTAAATTTAAATTAAATTTTAAAATAATAAATATCATGTTATGAATTTTTATTAAATTAAAACATTTTCTACATTTGTGAGAGTAAAAGGCTTATAATTCTTGCAAAAATACCAAATCATTAAATAATTCTATTTATTTCCTGGCTGAAATTCACAAACGTATAAATTTAAAATATTTTTCTTTTAATTTAAAGTACAGTAATTGAGATCATCTTGAAGTATTAAAGATCATAATTATAAACAATTTTATTATAAAAAAATAAACAAAAACGACTAGTAAGAGATAAAATAAAACTTCAAAGAAAATTATTTTTGTATACATTTTTTATTTGAAGTTGGAAAAAAAAATATTGGAGAAAATCCAAAATAACTGTAATCAGAATTAATTGTAATAATAAAACTTTTAATAATTCTTCAGTTAGAAAAATAAAAATACAGTTTATTTTATTATTAAATTTAGTAAGTAATAAAAAATATATTCATTTTGTAAAACATTGATAATTTTAGCAGGCATTAAACAGAGCTAAATAAAAAAAAAAAGCTGAAAATTAAAAAAAACATTTAAAAACTAATATTTTTTTAAATGTCAAGATAATATGATTATTTATTTATAATATAGTTATGATAAATTATTTGGAAAGATGAGAAAATTAACTACCAAAAGTGGCAATTAAATCACCAACATTAAACTAATAGCGTTTTAAAATGTTTTCTTTTTCTTTACATAAAAATAATTCAGAAATGTAAACTCAAGCAATCATTTTATTGAGACAATTTTCAGTTAGTCATATATATATTACTTATTTTCAAACTTGATACGGGGAAGATCGTACATATTATTGTTATGACTAAATTAGTCTAGAGTGTAAGTTTTATATGAATAAAAACAAAATAGTCAAACGTTGGTGGTCTAGTGGTTAGCATAGCTGCTTTCCAAGCAGTTGTCCTGGGTTCGCTTCCTGGCCGACGCTTTGACATATATATAAAAAAAAATTGAAATAAAAAATAATAATTACAATTATTAACAAATACAAAATTTACTAAAATACACTGTAAATAAAAATTAAGCCAAGTTTTTTCAAAATCTAAATTTAGACAAACTAGAATAAAAAATATTACTAGCAACACACTTAAAGAGGTCTTATATATACAATAACAGATTTTCATAGAATTATATATGCAAAAATTGAAAGTTTAATGTGTTTTATGTGTATTTTTATATTTAAAAAATCCTCATTAATCTTTCAATATTTTATCATTATTATGACGTAATAGAGATTAAAAGCAAAAGTGCATAAAGTTGAAAGATGTGGAATATCATTTTTAATTTATGTATATATAGCAAATTCATTAATTAATGTTATTTTTACATATGAGACAGTGATAAGATTACTTTCATTTAGAATTAATAAAATACATTACTTAAATCTTTAATAATAATAAACAGCCATTCATAAATGATAATGGCTATTCCATCTCCAAAAAAGCAGTGAAAGAAAGAAAAAAACTATACTAGAAATGTGTTTTGTGTTGACTTTATACAAACCAATCTGTAAAACATAATTTCATTCATATATACAACATGCTGATCCATTATTCTATTTATCTGATATTTTACAATATTGTCATTTTAGTTTCCTCAGCAAAAGAATTTTCTTTCTGAAATATTTCAACACCATGTTTAATTGAAGCTCTCCAATATATTCAATTCTCTTCCATACCGTCTGAATTTCTTTAAAATATTTTTGATATAATCCTCATGATGTATACAGAGTTTACTATGCCACCAAAACTTATATTCAAGTTTAACATAAAATACTTTTCTTCTAGTTTTCCATTGTTCATTCATTTTGATATGTCCAATCGAATATAGTTATGCTTTTTCCATAGTGAAGTCAAAACTTTAATTGTAAATAATTATGTACATTAATAGAGAATAAGTCATAAAAACTCTTTATAAATTAGTTATGGGTTTTTAAAATAGCTTAACTATTAATTAAATATCATAAAAAACTTGAAGAAATTTCAACCAGGAAGTAGATTCATTAATGGCTTTGTGTTCACATTTACATTTATTAGAGGATTCTGAAATCCTTTATTAAGTGGAGAATCTGTTAATGAGATTCCAGTTATGTCTAGAAAGATCAAATCCTACTGGCTTTCATGTTGGATCTGGAAAAATTATTTATTTAGAATTATTTAAGGAAATCCATTTTCATGTCAGAACTGTTTAATTGTAGATTCATAGTTGGACATCTAGAAGGGGATCTTGGTTTGACACAAGTCTTAGGTGGTGAAAACATAGCTCAAGTTATTAGAAAATCTGATCAATGTAATGAGTTTTCTAAATTTTCTGTAAAAAAAAAAACTTTTTATATGTGTGAGAGAATATGGGAGAGAATAAAAATCCACGGCAAAGAACCTGAGGGTTCCAGCAATATTTCTCATGATAATATTTAATTTAATATCAGAAAATTTAATGTGGGAACTTTTTTCAAACAGAAATACAGTATTCACTAGCAGAATATGCTGTAGTGAGAGAGCTGCGATGTAATTACATAACTACCTAAGTAAAATAACCCCAATTTTCAAATAAAGTTATTTCTAGAATATTATTTTTTATCTAATCTTAAATGTATGAGGTAAATCAGTTAGACTTCTAGTCAAAATTACTCCGAAATAAGATGTGTAGGGTGGGATTTCAGTCCTTTATTGAAAAAAATTATATTAATATTATGAGTGGTTTTCTTGTTTAGTTAAAAAATTCAGTTTTCTATCTTCATTAGATTAGGGATAAAATCCATTCTTTGAAAAAGGTTTCCAATATTTTCATATCCCTATTGAGAAAAATTTCAATTTCAGGAAGGAATCACTTTTGTAAATTCAAAATAATGCCATCAACATCAGTCAATCCATTTAGTATGTTTTTCATAGATTACTGATTAATATATTAAACAAAGTAGAAGGAAAAATGAATCCTATGGAAGATCATTTATTATTAACAAAATAAGATAAATATTGACTCTCTATCAGAATAAGAATAAAAATCTCAAACAAGTCAAATGGAATTTCAGTATTAGAAGTAAAAATAATTTTATCAATAAGATGACAAAATAATAAATATAGATATGACATCATAAAGAGTCCAGAAAAAGTAAAAAAGGCCAAACAATGATGGCAGAGTATAAAATACCATATATTTTTATTAATGAGGAGTAACATGAAATTAAACATATAAGAAATTAAAAATTTCCAATAAAATAATGGCATCATTATTGAAACATGTCCCTCTACGATGAGATGTTTATAATTGTAGATTTAAATATGTCAACTAGGTTTAAATACCCTCTTTTATAATAATTAAAAATACACTGGAACAGACCACTCCTTCAAGCAGAGAAGTAGAATACCATTGGTAGATGAACCATCAGTGGTACCTATAACCAGATCAAGCTATGCAAAGCATAACCTATGATCACATTTCCAGGCTGTAGCACTTGTCAACTTCTAGATTCAAACCCCTACCATCCAAAGCATTTTATTTGTTTTGAGAATCAATCTCAGGCACCAGCCAATCATAGACTATAGTCAGTATGCTTTGGATGACAGACACACAATTGAGCACTTGAAATATTTCACGACTAGCTCATACTCTGTCTCAGTGGTCCACAGCATTTATTTAATTCTACCCATGCTCTAGCAAAGAAAGTTACAGAAATTATAATTATTCTAAATCTTGTCCAGTTTATAATAATTAAGCAATAGTAGCTGATGGTATGATAAGATGCAATTTAGATGTTAACTAAATGCTTGAATTATAAAAATTCAGAAAACATTTTTATAACATGGGCATATAATAAAACAGAGACCATTTTGACAGCACTCATTTTTTCAGATAAACTTTTTTTAATAGAAAATAATTTTAGGCAGATCTTTCCATGTAGTAGTGCCACTCAGTGCAATCCAGAGTAATCAATGGATGCAAGAAGATTTGTGCATAAAATTCTTATCTAATGTGTACTCATCCAATATCCCCAGACTAGTTTATAGCTTGTGGCTTTCATCAGTGAGGAGCCTAGGATCTGAGAGCACTGCATCTAGATCCTAGGATCTAATGCAACTCTCCAGCAACCACCTTTTATCTCTACTTAATTACAAAACTATGAGTCTAAAATTGAAAACAATAATATTTTTGATCCAAGCTTATTAACTTATATAGTCATATAGGTCTGAACTCAGTTCAGTACCCATATATTTTGATTTCTTTGGTTCTTTAATAATAATGGACATCACTATCCTATTAGGCAGGAATGGTATCAAACTACTAAACATCACATGATCACCATTTCTTATGCTTGCTCAAGCTGTTAAAACAGAAGAATCCCTCCATAAGTAGTGCCACTCAACTATTGTATGGAGAGTTTTGCCTGTTTTAACAGCTTGAGCAAGCTTAAGAAATGGTGATCATGTGAAAATAATTTAAAATGGTTAAGAAAAATAATAAGAAAAAATAGTTTCATAACTGCAATTTTCATGAGTAAATCTTCCATAACAATGTTATTTAAAATTTATACAACAAAACTTGTGTCAATTATAATCATCATATAATATAAATTACTTTATTTCATTTGTGACACAAATGAATAAAATAAATAATGAAAGATATTGCTTGTGCATATATGTGACTTTAGTGTAGAGAATGATTCATTAAATATTAAAGTTTCATATAACACACATATATTCCAACATTTAATTATCACTTTCAATATTTTCTCTTTATAAAAAAGTACAAATAATAAAAAAATACTTGTTATAATAATATTTATCTAGTGTACTGTGTTATTATTTTTTAGAATAACTCAAGCATAAATACAAGTATGAATTAAATTAGAGATTTATGATACCAAATGTTAAACAAAAAATTAATGTTTTTTTACTGAAATGTATCTATATATCTTAGATGGACTGTTCATTGATATGAATCAATCACAATAATGACTTTACTACCATTTTACTTTGAGTTTAAAATTCAAGAAACGTAGTATTTTTTAAAACAGGCGAAACTCTCCATACAGTAGTGATACTTAGTGCAAGCCATAATAATCAATGGATGCCAGAAGGCTTGTGCATAAAATCCCTATCTAGTGCCTACTCATCCAATATCTCCAGACTAGTTTCTGGCTTGTGGCCTTTGTCAGTGAGGAGCCTTGGATCTGAGAGCACTGCACTTAGATCTTAGGATCTAATGCAACCTTCCAGCAGCCACCTTTTATCCCTAATTAACTACAAAACTATGAGAATAAAGTTGAAAACAATATGTTCAATCTAAGCTCATTAGCTTATATAGTTATATAGGTCTGAACTCAGTTTAGTACCCATACATTTTGGTGTCTTTGGTTCTTTAATAATCATTGTCATCACCACTAAACATCACATGATCACCATTGCTTATGCTTGCTCAGAGGCACATTAGATTCTAAGATCTGGGTACAGTGCTCTCAGATCCAAGGATCCTCACTGATGAAAGTGACAAGCTAGAAACTAATCTGAGGATATTGGATGAATAGGCTCTAGATAGGGATTTAACGCACAAACCTTATTGCATCCATTGATCAGTCTGGCTTGGCTGAGTGGCACTACTGTATGAAGAGTTTCACCTGTTTTAATAACAGTTATGAGCAAGTATAAGAAATGGTGATATGATTTCTTCTCAATTAATTGATAATTCTTAAGGTAGGATGAATGTGCATGTACATTGTTTTCTTCACTTTTTCATAAGATATTACTAATCACAACAGACAAAATTAAATTATGGCTTTTAATTACAGGAGACACTAAATTTGTCAGCCAAGTAAGTCCAGAAACTGTAGTCAAAAGTAAAAATTCCTAAGTATCTTTTGATTGTGAAGCCAGGTTGACATTAGATTATGGTTTTTTATTTAAGTATCTATAACAACATATTAAATTCAAATGAAGGAAAATTTCATGATTTGAAAGAAAACTTTTGTGAAGTTAAAGAAAAGATAAAGACATTATTGAGTTGAAAAGTGGGCTTGTACTTTACTATAAAGACATGAATAATTAAATGCAAAAATATAAGTGTTTTTTTTTTCTAAATTAAACATGAATGAATGATATTGTAGAGAATGATGATATATCAGGCAGAATGGAAAAATTAGTTGCTTAAACTGATGAAAGATAACAAATGCACATAATTCAGGTTTATATACTCCAAACAATAGTAAACAATTAAAAGATGAAAATGCTTTAAGTACATTTGGCTATGGAGTTAGAAATGACAGAATATACAGACTTGTAGAACCCATACAAAAAAAATTATACTATCAATTCTTTCTTTGAGAAATGTGTTAAATGAAAGTAGATATGGAGATCCAAATGAAAGTATAATGGAATTGGTTTACATTTTGACTAGTAGAAAATATGTATTCCAAGACTGTAAGGTTCATAAATTCAACACAGGAAGTGATCACTGATTACTGAGATATAGGATAAAAATTAAAGTAAAACTAGAAGGATAGAAACTATTAAGCAAAACCGTATTGGCAGCCAATATTTTTAATTTCCAGAAACTTCACTCAATTTAAATTAGAACTTGTAAATTATTTTAAAATATCAGCAGATTTGTTTAGATATTACTGAAATAAATAAAAAAGCACCCGATTGTCGATTAAAAATTGCAGCATAGATGCTTGGTTCCATAAGCAGAAAATTACCAGTTAATTATTTTACTCAGATAATAAAATATATGAAAGAAACAAAAAATATAAAATATATTATAAACGATCCATTAAGAACAATTAAATATTTAGAGTTTGTAAAACTGTATGAAAAAAATTGATAATGATATACAAAAATATAACTATCAGTTAGCAATTAATGCTATAAAACAAAATAAAAGACTTAAAAGTTTAAACCAGCAACTTGGTATTAAAAAACAAACGTTATTTTATTAATAGAAAGAAAAGAAAAAACTACAACTAAAAACAAATGTGATATGAAATGTATGCAAAAGTTTTGCAAAAAATTATATAGTAGTAAAAACCAATTCCTATGATTCCTATATTTTCTGAATTGTCCAGTATTTTAAGTGATGAAGAAGGTAAATGTTTTAGGAAATATTGAAATTATTATTAATATTTTAAAAGCGATTAGAGAAAAAAAAATTAAAAATACTGTTAGCAAAGCTATATATCATATATTTAAATAATAAAGATTTACCAGTTGATTGGATGAATACCGAAGTAATATTAATATTTAAGAAAGGTGATAAAAGATGATACAAATTACAATTTTATCAATCTTCTGACAGTTCTGTATAATTATAACCTATCTCAATTAACTTTAGATTCTAACCACCCAAAAATAAAAAAAAACAATCTGAATTTAAAAGTAATTTTAGCACAGTTGACAATATCCCAAATATTGACAGAATTCTCCACCAAGGTAATTACAATTTGTTTATAGTAAACAATAGATTCTAATCAACCAAAAAAAAAAACAATCTGGATTTTTAAAAAATTAGCATAGTGGGTAACATTTTAAGTATTGACTGAGGTTACAGGAAAGACTAATGAATAGAAATTGGCATTATGGCACGGATTTATATATTATGCAAAGACATAATGAATAAAACTTTCAGTCATAAAGATATTCTGAAGAATACTTATAAATATATACCAGTAATTATTATCTTATATGATGATACTAAGAAACTTAACATTGAAAATGGTATACTTACAACAGAGTGATTCCATATCCTACTATATTTTACTTTATGAAATGTATTTTGTAGAATAAAATGGGGAGTCAATAGAGTAAAAATATACATTTAATAACATAACAAAGAAGATTTTTAATAGTCCTTACTTGTGAGAATGAGACATATGTATAAGAGAATAGTAATAGAGATTTCAATCTACTTAATAAAGTATGTAGATATGTATATTAAGAATAATAATAGAAGATTGAAAACAAAATACTTGGGTGAGAGAACAAATAGGCATCACTGATATTATTTAAAAAATTAACAATCTGAAGTGAATCTAGCCTAGATAAAATAGATGGATAGATGACATTTTAAATTGGATGCCAAGAGAGTGTAAAAAACCAAAAAGGTTCTATCTGGGAAAAGAATGGATATAAGAAAGTTTAATAATGTGATGTGTAGAGAAGAGTCTTTGAATTTGAGAACCTGGATTAAACTTGGACAGATTTTCACCCTGCAGTGAATTAATAATGGTTAAAATGATGATTTAGCCTTAGAATTCTCTTGCAACCATTTTTAATTAAATATATAGTCTATCAATCTGACAAAGTTGTCCTCTGTTACAATACATATACATAAAGGCTATGACATTTAATTTTTGTATGTAAGCACCTTACAAATATCACCCTGAATGGAGACAATCTTTATCCATTTTATAACATCCCATGCATCAGGTTTACATTGGAAGTAAGATCTAACTATAATAATAAAATATAAAATCATATAACATTATAATACTAGCCAAAAAAGATAATTTTACTAAAATTCTCTCATGACCATGGTTTCATCAATTAACAAGTTGACTTTCCCAAGTAAAATGTAACTAGATACAAACAACACATATATAAAACTATCTTGTTGAATTTTGTTTGAGAAGGACTATTTGTTAATGGATGAAACCATGGTCATGAGAGAAATTTAGTGAAATAGTTTTTTGGCCAGTATCATAATGTTATATAATTTTCTATTTTATTTATCATTACTATTAATTATCTATAATGTTAGACAAAATAATATTGTTACATTTTCATTTGCCACTGTCAAACTTCCTTTACTCACAACTTTGATGCCAAACATTTCAGATAAATACATTAATGATTATTACTAATCATTTTCGAAACTAGATATTATCTCTAGCACAGATATAAACTTTAAACCCCAGTTAAAGATTAATACATCTGATTTTTTTAAGTTTACAGAGATAATCTCTAGTTTTGAAAATGATTAGTAATAATCATTAGTGTATTTATCTGAAATGGATGGCATCTGAGTGGAGAGGGTTTGACAATGGTAAATGAAAATGTAACAATTTACTCTAAACAAATACTTTGCATATAATAGAGATATATATATGAGAGATAGTGACCTGGGCCAACTGATGAGTGCTGGTTCAGCATGAAATGCAACTCGGGGGTCATTTGTCTTTTATTATATCTTTATTTAAGTGAATTTAAAAACAATGGGGAAGTATAATGTAATATCCGGACTTACGACTGTGCCAAGGTTATAACTGCAAGTCAGACTGTGCGGTCAGCAAATAACATTATACAATTCCCACGCTGTTCTTTTCCAACGAAGCTCTCCAACGAATTGGTCTGCCACGAAGCTCTCCAAACAAATTGGTCTGCAACGAAGCTCTCCAATGAATTGGTCTGTAATGAAGCTCAGCCATGGATGCTCTCCCACGAATGGTCTGCACCGACTGCTCTCCAATGAATGGTCTGCAAGCGGATGCTCTCCAAATGCATGGTCTGCAACTTGCTACTGCATGACTGCTCTCTATATTACACTGCTCGATGTTACCCAGTCTTCATTTCGCTCTCTGACAACTGCAACGATCAATCAATGCACTGACCAATAAGGTAACATCTCTTATCTAGAAATATTTGTAATTAGCAAATATTTCTAGGAATTGTCGATCGCCATTACGTCAATGCACTAATTAAATTCCTCAGCTATCAGAGCGCGATCTAAAAACAGCCTTACGAATAAATTCTAGTTTTTCTGGAGTGCACAAAATTGTCTGCCATTTTTACAAACACTACATATGGAGATGTTTATTATATCTATAAACAAAATAATGTATAATAAAAGACAACTATAATTAACTCAAAGATTTTCAATATATAAATAATCAGATAAAAGCTATAATTAGCTTATGGCATGATTTCTATGTTTAGCATAAGATAGCTGTTACTCCTTTTGTTTTTTACTCATAAAAAAGTGATCAAGGCAAAGAAAAAATATGTAATAATCATACTTTTTAATACATTCTTTATATTGTAATTAATAGTATATGAAAGATAGGTTCTAGTAAACTATTCACTGTGCAGCCTTTGGTGGCACTGTTTATGTGTAAAAACACAGAATTATACCGCTTTCGCGGCCGAAACCTACGGCTAATATACGAGTGATCATTAATATATGAGTAGATCATATGTAGAGGTTATATATACGCGGTCAATTCTTCCGCGTTCAATAACACTACATCTACTAACAATACTATGATTGTATAGTTTGCCGTTGATTTCATTGCGGGTCGAATTCCTATGCATATTGACAGAATTTGTATTGTTGCTAGAATTTAAGATGAGAATGTGAGCATTGTCATCTTTTTCAAGTGTTTATTTGTTGATGTTTATGATTTTCTGTATTTCCCAACTGAAAGATTTTTGCGTACTACTAATTTTCAGCGTATTGATATTTGCCAAAATTTTTTTTTTGGCTAATTTTGGCTTTTTTGGGGGTCAAAAAAGACAAAATAAAATTTCTGAAGCTCTCTGGCAGACGATTGGAGTTGTTTGTGGAAAAATACCATTTCCGTCATGACTCGGATTGAGAGTTGAAAAAGAAGAACAAAATGTCTACCACATTATTATATTTGTGGGACATCCCAAATAGAGAAAGTGAGGCAGTTGGCAAGCCCAAAACATCATTACAGTTGATTTAGTTCAGTCATATGTAGTTAATAAATTTATTTTCTGGAAAGAATTTGTTTTGTTTGCGATTATTTTTATCTGTAAATCATGTAATTAACACCCAGAATGACAGTGTAAAAAGGGGCGGCGTAGTTTGTTGGACATCTCTTGATTGATTGATTTTTTTTTAAAAAAAAAATACTTCTTCTTTTGACATACCTATTCGTTTCGTTTAGAAGCAAAAAGAGGTTTTTTGTTGTTGTTTTAAATCAATAAACTGCACATTAAGTAGATTTTAAAAATGAACCCGAGCTAATTTTTGTTGTTAAAAAAGAATAACAATACCGGACGTTTTATTTGTTATGAAAACAAAAAATATTTAACAAACTTGTACAACTCTTAAAAAAGATAAATAAATAAATCCTACAGAATGTAACAAAACCAGTTAACATACATATTTTTTGTGTTAAAAAAACAATACCGTGATTGACTTTTTGTTTTTTGTTTTTGACGTTTTATTTGTTATTATTAAAAAAAGCAAAAAAAGCAAAACCCGCCGCCAAAAAAAAAACCCCCGTATTTATAAATCTAAGAGAAAGAAGAAATCCCATTATTATTAAAAAAAAACAAAAAAAATCAAAACCCCGTTTTATTTGTTATTATTTAAAAAAAAACAAAAAAATCAAAACACGCCGACCAAAAAAAAAACCCCGTATTTATAAATGTAAGATAAAATACCAAACAATTCTTTTCGTTTATAAGCAAATATGGACATCTGAGGTGGAGTTTGTCGGACAGGTTTGAATTTTTTTTGCTAAATCAATCAACAGCAAACCCCCTCATTTTTAACATAATTCAAAAAGAAAGTGTCGATTCTAATTTTAAATAACAACAACAACAAAAAAAAGAAAGTCGTATGTAAAGCAAATTGTGTATATTTGAGATATTCCAAAAAAAAGTTAAAACTGTCCCTTATTACTTTGAAATGTATCGAATCCAAAACAAAAAAATAAAAGACGTCTGTAAAAAAGAAACAGTAGATTTAGAATGGAAATCCCCCCCCCCAAATAAAGGCGTATGTCAAAAATTATGTACTTTTGAGATCCAAAAAAAAGGTCAAAGTCTCCTTTATAGTTTTAAATTTATCAAATGAAAAACAAAAAAATAATTATGTCCAAAACAAACAACAACAATATATTAAATATTAAAAAAAAATAATTATGTCCAAAACAAACAACAACAATATATTAAATATTAAAAAAAAAATTACAGCCGTATGTCAAAATACGATCTATTAGATAAAAAAAATCTAGCGGCCCGGTAATGTTATAACGCTCTGTTTTTAACTAGAAACAGCGCCACCAAAGGCTGCACAGTTAATAGTTTACTAGAACCGAAAGATATTATATATTGTATATTTTGAAATTAGTATTGTGCTGAAGCATCTGAAATAGAGTAGTTACATACATTTTTTTTCCATTGAAATAGTCGATTAAAGATATACACTCTTTGGAGTATGATATTTTGTGATTCATATAATCTTGTAATAGAAATTGTTGCCACAGATGAGATATTTCTATGATGTAGAATTAATAGAATAACATCATATATATACATAAATTTAATTGTGAATATACTAAAATTCTAAAATAAATTTATATGCAATCATGAAATATATATATATCAGACTAATATCTTTGGTGTGCAAATTCAGATTTTCCTAGTTTCTTCTTTATTTGATAACAGTAGGTGCATTGAAGAAATAGTTTATAATATTAAATCTGTTATTTCTGTTTTAACTTAATATTTATTGACTTCTCTTTATAAGAGGGATATCTATTGTAAGTTTGAATATTCAATGGACACAGGATTATATAATACTATAAAACCACTCTCTCCATTTCTGATGTTTGTCTTTGTCAGTGAACATTAGAATTCAAAGCTGGAACCAATGCACCCATGCATTTAACAACTACATTTTGTAATATGCCAGCTAGTGGTTTGAAATTTAAAAGAAACTAGTTTTCAAATCTGTAATTAATCAATTATAGAATTAAATAACTGCATATCGGATCAGTTTCTATAAATTTTAGGGTTCTCAGTTCTATGACCACGATAGCCTCATTTTTGCATATTTGATTAAGAAGATTAATACCAATAATAATATTGGGTATATGGACTTTATAACATTATCCTATGATTTTCTTCATTTTCTAACTTATATGTCTCAAAAGATAGTCATTCTCTTGAAGTCCATTGATTACTTAAGCGTATATACTACATGTCTGTAGAATATGGGTTTTGGAAGCATATAAGTAAGGTGAGAAAGTCATATGATATTAATTTTTATTACGTTGCATTAATTTATCAATACAGAGTTAATTTATATATATTGAATGCTGAATTATGTTAATGAAAAAAATGAAATCTATATATTCTTAATCATTTTTATCATTAATTTTAAATATTTCCATCTATTTAAGCGTCCGTTTATCATTTCATTTACTATATTTCACACAACTAAGTAATTATGACAACTTTCTTTAAATTGTTTTTTATTTAATTAGACAGCTTTGTTTTTTTTTTTAAAAAAAATACAAAATACCAGGTTTATTTTGTTGTTGTGTTTTTAGGACAATAGTTCAGAATTAGTTTTTTCTTATAAACAATCATAGCATTAAAGTTTTTTGTGTTTTTAAGTTTATTGCTAAGGTCATTGCCTCCTACTTTTAAAACATTATGTACTTAAGACCAAGTGATGTCAAATAATTTGCATAGTTGAAAGCCTAAAGGGATTACCTCATGATGAGGAAAAAAGTAAGAATGAATATTTACAATAGTTGATTTTGTCCTTCAGAAACATAAAATTATTTTAAAGATCTTTTTTTCATCAGTTTCCACTCTACAATTGGTGATATCCTATAGATAAAAGTAAAATAATTGAAACTTGGATACTGATATAAATCGTAAGTATTTTTTTAAGTCATATAACTCTCTTTTAACATTACAGTTGAATTCCACTTTTAAAAAAAATATGTATGTAAATTAATATTTCAAATAATAGCAAGCATTGTATGTGTAGGTGTATTTTTCTAGAAATGTAACAGACATAAACAATTATATACCAGTTTATTACAAATAGAATTTAAAATGATGTCTTCACTTTGTATACCAATGTAGAAGTTATTAAATATTGTGTAATTGAATGAGAGTGGGGGGGGGGCAGATATATATATAGATAAATTATTATTGTTATAAGCATTTTCCTCATGTTTTAAGACATTACTTTGATAAGTTTTTTAATTGATTATTAACAAATGTCAAAAAATGTAATAAATTTTTATATTTATTAAAAATTTATTATAAAGAAATATGAAGTGTGATTAAATAATTAAAATATTTTTTTATTTGAAAACAAAGTTTATTTATATATATAAAAAAGTTATGCATAACAACAACAAAAAAGGTAATACAATGTAAATAAGGTTTATATTAGTTCATAAAATATTACCTTAACAATACTAATATAAATTGAATAAAATAACATAAATTAGTACAAAGAATAAATATAAGAACATACATATGTTTATATATGCACATATATCTTAAACTACCTCTCCACTTTCTTCCCCCAAAAAACCTTTATATTATTTTATCAAAACATATATAAATAAGATTTATTATTAAAGTTTTGCTAATAAAATAAAATAGCTATACTATTTTTACTCAGATTTATAATAATTGGATATGAATTTAATGTTAACTGAAAGACATTTTGTTAATCTTTTTAATTTTTTATATAGAGTAGTTCAAAGTTGTTAAAAGAAGTCTTTATTACTATCCAATAACTATGATTATATTTAAGTATTCAGAGAAAAAATTAAAGTAATCACTTACTAAGTAAGAATTGTTCATGATGTTACCATGTTTAAATTTAAATTTAGAAAATATAAAATCATATTTTGAGACAATACATGGAGACTTTAAATCTATAATTTTTTTCATTTTATAGAGATCATAATTCTTGTCCAATTCTTATCCACAATCTTTTGTTTTCACCATACATTTTAATTCTTTAGTTCATTGAAAACTCTGTCAATCATATTTATTAAAGTCCTCATTATTCTTTGCAAATATTGTTATATTAAAGAATGTGATATAATAAATTATTGTATCCCAGTAATATTTCTAGCCCAAACTTGTTTAAATTTATATTAAATAAAGCAGAAAGACAATTTTTTTTGCATATTATTTTCTATGTATAACTCCTCAATATTTCTCTAATTTTACTTTTTATTTTATAATATACACAGCAAAGACAAAATAATTTAACTCATTTAATCATATGTCTTTTTATATTATTATAGTTTCTTTATATTTATCAACAATGATTTTTACTACTTCTCATCATTATATTTTCAAAATCCACATAACTTCTCACACAAAAACAATGTATTATAATATTTATACTTATATAAACTAAAAACCTTAGTACATGTGCCTTGAGTGCTTAATTTTTAGCAAGAGAGACCTCTACAAATCATAATGCAAGATTCAACTTTATAAAGATAAGAGTGACCCCTCTTATCTCTAACCTATTTTTCTTAATTATATAGGCAAATTATATAGTCTAATCTTGCTAAAAATTAAGCACTCAAGGCGCATGTACTAAGGTTTTAGCCTTATATAAGTATTACGTGCTGACATTGCACTTAATAAGAATTAATATTTACAATATTTATAAAAATAATATAAGCTGGATTAAAATAATGGTTTTTAAATCTCACATTTCATTGAATTATAATGGAATTATAACATGATATATAAATAAATCCCTCTTCTAGTCATAAACATATAATATTATATAATGTTTTTAAACTATTGACCATCAAACTACTTTTCATTAAAAACATTATTCAACTCCATAGGTTTTAATCAGTGCTGCCTTCTTTTTGGTCTTTTATGATGTCATTAGAATACATTTATGGTATACATTTTCCATACATTTTTATATTGCAAATTACAAATTATTTTAAACTAAAGCAAATATTTATATGTCAGTCAAATTTGTACAAAAAAAAGAAATAAAATCATGTAAGATTCTTCAAAATTTATGATGTCATTAGAAAACATAAATTTTTGCTTTGTTTTAAACTAATTTGTAATTTGCATTATAAAAATTTGCAAAAAATCTATATTGTAAAAAAAAAATCAGATAATATTCTTCAAGATTAATGCATTATTTATTGAATTATGAAGTAACAAACAAATTAACAAATTTTCGTATTTATATAGTAATATGTAATAATATTATAATTCAATGTCTGTATTTCTTCAAAGCAATATACGTAATTATATAATTGAATATTTATAAATACAGTAATCAAATATATTTTAAAATTTTATCCACTTAGCAGCACTTTTGACTATCCTTGTAGTCTTTGTCAACTAACACATTAAAAGGTTAACCTTCCCACAATTCTGTGATCTTAACATTTGCTGCCGGCCTGTCAATTAACTCATGTTTGTATTTGTATATTAGGATAGCTACTTTTATTTTTCTTTTGTTATTTTTTTCAATTTGCAATATTTTAACTGTTGTAATTGAAGTTAAAACCATAAAAACGTGAATTATTATGGTCGTGAAAAACGGATGCTGAAACATTATTATCTACTTTGCAATTTTGATTTGACTTCTGAACACTTTTTAATAACAGCAAGTTCTCTTTAGTTGTTTTTTCCAATGTACATCTCAATTCACCTATATATCCACTACCACACCTACATATCCATTTATAAATGATACAATTTTTATTTATAAATGAGGTTTTATCTTTAGAATTATTTATTAATTTGTTTAATGTAGGAGGTGTATAAAATGCAATATCGCATATACTTTTATAAATCTTCCTTATAAAAATTACTTGATTATTCGAAATATATGGTATTGATATCCATATTTTTTTATTAGCAGGAGGATCAATTCAATATTATTATTAAAATTTTTATTCTTATATCTCCTATTAAAATCTCTAATAACATTGTTAGAATTATTGGTTACAATTATAATTATAATGTTATTAGAGATTTTAATAGGAGATATAAGAATAAAAATTTTAATAATAATATTGATCTTCCTTCCAATAAAAAATATGGATATCAGTACCATATATTTCAAATAATCAAGTAATTTTTATAAGGAAGATTTATAAAGGTATATGTGATATTGCATTTTATACGCCTCCTACATTAAACAAATTAATAAATAATTCTAAAGATAAAACCTCATTTATAAATAAAAACTGTATCATTTATAAATTGATATGTAGGTGTGGTAGTGGATCAATTGATCCACTTATCAATTGATAGTAATATATTAGATAAGTGCTGACTTTTGAATTGGTATTTTAGATCTAGTGTCTGGAGTTCTAACTCTTCAGTGATGTAAGCCATAAGCTCGAAACCAATTGGTCTGAGGACAAGAACTTTCCAATAGAGATTTTGAATTCTTTCACTTTCGGCACTTATAAATTAAAGCTTGATTGGAACAAGTGGTAAGCTCCCTCTAGTGAACATTTTAATACAAACTTAAAAGCAATTTACACAATTTGTGTCTTGTTTTATTAATTATTATAAGTGTATCCTTGAAGGCTTTTCTGACATTATATTGCTGAAGCCATTAATATATGGTGAAATTGAACTGAGTTCAGATCCATATGGCTATCTGGTTTGTAAGGCTGGATTTGAAGACACTTACTTGTTTGAAAAATTCAGGTTTTCAAATTGATAGTAATGTATTAGATAAGTGCTGACTTATGAGTTGGTATTTTAGATCTAGTGTCTGGAGTCCTAGCTCCTCACTGAGGTGAGCCATAATCTCAAAAACAATTGGTCTGGAGATTTTGAATTCTTTCTCTTTCGGCACTTATAAATTAATGCTTGATTAGCGCTAGTGATAAGCTCTCTCTAGTGAACATATATATATACACATGTACCAAAAACTCATATTAATCAGATAAATTAGAATCCCCTAAATAATTATATTAAAATGATAGATTTTTCTATTTATGAATACTAAATTTAATATTTTTCAAACCAAATAACCTAGTTACTTGAAATATAAAATTGTCTTCAGTATTCAGAATCTAAAACAGTAACAAACTGTCCATATATGAGTTCCACCTAGTGCAAGCTTATAGTAATTAATGGAAGCAAAAAGATTTGTATATAAAATTGCTATGTAGATCATACTCATCAAATATTCCCAAACTAGTTTCTAGCATGTGGCTTTCATGTGAGAAGCTCTAGGTCTGAGAGCATTGCACCTAGTTCTTAGCATTTACAGCAACCTTCGAACAGTTACTTTTTACCTTTTTAGTAAACCATAAAAGTTACAAGTCCAAAATTAAAACAGATATTTTCAATCCAAGCTCATTTGCTTGTATAGTCATATCGATCTGAATCCAGTTCAGAATCCATATATTTTGGGTTCTTTGGTTCTTTAATAACTATAGCCACCATCATTTTTGGGCAGGAATGGTAGTAAACAATGAAACATCACATTATTATCATTTTTATGTGTACACAAGCTATTAAAATAGTGATATACTCTCTATACAGTAATGCCATCTTCATTAGATCCTAAGATCTAAGTGCAATGCTCTCAGATCTTAGACTCTCCACTGATGAAGGCCACAAATTACAAACTAGTCTGAGGATATTGAATAAGTACACAATAGAAATTTATGCATGAACCTTCTTATATCTACTCATTACAATGGCTTACCCTGGGTGGTATTACTGTATAGAATTTGCTTTAATAGCTTGTGTAAGCATAAGAAATGATGATCATGTTACATTCAGAATCTAAATGTAACTGATTTAATTTCTAGCTCTCTATTATTTGTAAGGTTAGCACTACATAAAAAAGTGTAAATTTACTACTAACTAATAATATATGTCAACATTGGTGGTCTATTGGTTAGCATAGTTGCTTTCCAAGCAGCTGGCCCAGGTTCGCTTCCCGGTCAATGCATTTGACATATGAAAATAAATAAACTATTAATATATTTACTAAAATATAAATAAAACTTTTTTTCTAAAAACATTTGACCATTTAATTTTATATAAGAAATATTCAAGATATATCTGAAATAAAATGCCATCATTACAAATTTTTAGACAACCATCTTCATTGGAATTTTTAATCTATCTATAAATAATTTTAAACCTTTTTTGCTTAATTTTATTAGAATCATTTCTCAGATCATTGTTAAGTTTACCATATATATACACATCTTACAACTATTTGTGGATTTTTTTTGTTTGAATTTATTTGTTATTTGACTTAATTTCTTTTTGAATAAAATTCCCCTTTTTTTCCCTCAATAATTTTTCTTCAATTTATCAATCGCCTGTTTTTTTGTATGTCTAGTCTTATAAATGATAATCTTAATTTTATAAACACTAAGGGTGATCCAATGGTCAACATGTATAATGCATAATCATTTTGAAATGCTTTTTTATTATTTTGTGTGTAAGTTTCTTTGCCAGTTTTAGAGCAAACAATTAATACAGTCGTAGTCCTCTGGGTTTTTTTTAAACAAAACTTCATTTTCCATATAAAAATTCATAATCTTGTACTAACATTCATATTTCTAATCATTGGACAATTTGATTAGGTTTTTTAAAAAAAATTTCAACATATTTTAATTTTAAATTTTTTTATTGCAAAGTTATTTTATCTTTTAAAATCTTTCCTGCATTCCTTTACTTCAACACCAACATGATCGCTGATCAGCATCTGAATTTGAGTAATCACTGGACTCTGATATCTAACAGGTGCCTAACTGACAATGTCTAATCTTACTGAGATTTTTTTATAAACATGAAATATCTGTTATGTTATGAATATTTCTAGATTAGAATAACACATAAACATCACATGATCACCATTGAGTATTGAGTGGCAATACTGTATGGAGAGTTTTGCCTGTTAGAATAACAAATGTTTACTTCTCAGTTGCATCATTCACCATATTTTAGAAAATTCTCTATTATTTCACAGACACATTATATCCAGAAAAAATAAATAAATCACAATTTCCTTTATATATTTATTTATTTTATGCTACAAATAATTACTTTAATAAAGTTTTATATAATTCTACTCATATGCATTTACATGTGGACAGAAGTGATGAAATTACATGAATAACTTTTTTATTGGATCAGTTTTCTTAGCAACTTCAATATAAGCAGATTTATTATTTACCATATATATAATATAGTAACCTTTTATTTACACTTATATATGAGAAAACATTTCAACTCTCTGATAGCATTTTCAATAAATTAAATTAATGGTTTATCTTTTAGGACATTTGTAATAAACACTAAATTTTATCTTTAACTTCTATTACTGTAAAATGTATTTTTTTATTTTTAATATTAATAATAATTGCAATTTCTTATATTTTACTATGACATGATAAGAATAAAGTATGGATGAAATATTAACAAATTAAACATTATATTATCAATCTCATTCTTAAAGAAATTGTTAAATACCCCCCCCCACATATATATGCATATATATATAAGTTGAATAATACAAAAAGATAGTTAAATAGTAAGTAAATGGATATATAGATAAATATATTAATAGATAGATAAACAGACAGAGAGATGAATATATGCATAAATAAATGTATGGATAGACATATAAACAAACATATAGATAAATAGATAATGGATAAATGGATGGTAAATGGATAATTGTATAGATAGATAAGTAGCTAGACAAAAAGGTAAGCAAAAGATAAATAGATAAAGATATATGGGGAAATAAATAAAATGATGAAGGGATAAATGGACAGACATATATATATATATATGGATAGATAGATAAATGGATAAATAAATCAATCAATGAATGGATAAATGAATAAATAAATTGATAGATAGGTGAATAGATATATACATACAGATAGATATATGGGTTAATATATAGACAGATTGATAGATAAGTAATTTGATAAATAGATAAAAAAAATAAGTAGATACATAGATAGATAGGTTCATATGCTTATTTAATATAACATTAAATTTTAATTTGTTCTTTTTCAGCATGAAATAATGCTTACTTTCTGGTTGGTATTGTTTTGTTTAGAAGTATTAGTAAACTGCCAACGACTTCAGTACCCATTGCATTTCACCAATAATGATGATTCTAAACCATTATCTAATGTACCATTAGCGAGTATTCCATTTATTAACTATTCCACAAAACTTGTAGCGATGCCAAGTTTTCATATAGCCCCGCCCACGATGTTAACTGCACCAAAAATTAAAGGGTAAGAAAATAAATGTTTACATAAATATATCAATGTTTTTTATTTATCATTTTATATATCATTCATAACTGATTTGATAAATTTTGTGAATACTAATGATACCAATGAAGTAACCTCTAACATCAAATCTGTTTTGCAAATGAAAAATATTTTGTAAACAGTTTTATTTTTTATTTCAAAAACAGATTTAACACCCAAAGACATTGGACCAATATGCCTAATACTCAAAACATTTATTGTTCGATTTATTGTATTATTAGCACTATCTTATTTAATAGCTGTGCTGCAGAGACTATTTTTAGAATTAAAACCATACAATTAAAACAAGTTTTTGAAAATAACATGCAGAAGACTTAATGATAGAATTTTTTTTTCATGGTTAAAAAAAAATCAAAATGTTGCAGATCTTTTTAAAAAATAATACTGTATTCCATAGACATAAAAAATCACCTTCTCTACATTTTTTTCTGTTGTGGATTACATATTTCTTGAAGAACTTGTAGAAATAACCTGATTATTTTTTTCTGACCATGAGAAACTCTACCTATGTTTTCTAAAATCGAATTTAATTTTATATACATATATATGACTTAATATCATTACCTCTGCAGTAAAAGCAAATAAAATTAATGTTTTTCTACTATATGACCATAACAATACCAATACAAAATAACATATTTCTTTTATATTAGATTAAGATTTCTCCCAAACATCTTAATCATTAATATATTATTTAAACTATTGTTCACTAATAGTCATACTATCCTTGATTTTCAATAAAATGTTCATATGTTTTAAAAGTAATATGTTACTTCAAAATTGGTACTTTGAAATCTAAAGGCAATCTGCTATTCTTCTGTTCAATTTATTATAATTGTATAAAAATAATCTGTCATCTTTCTCAGTGATTGATTCTGATTATTTAGTAAGTAATACCATTATCTATTTATACTAATGAGCTAAGGGTAATATATTATCATAATGGAATACATTCATTTTTATTTTAGGACTATTTATTATAGATTTAGATTTGTTTATTGAAATACTATAAACTCCAACAAAGTGTTATTAAAGATTAATGGAAAAATCTTGTTTAACTTTAGAAGGATTGCCACTTAGTAGTAATTCTTTATTAAAATTAAACACCCATGAAAAAATATAAATTTAATTATATACATAAAGTTTTTGGGATAATTGCCATAAACAAATACATGTAAATTAGAAATATTGTGCATTGGCATTGATTCATTATTTATTGATTTCCAACAATAATAATAATATTTTACAAAGTAATCAAACCTGTATATCACTATTTCATCATGCCATCATACCAGTATATTACTTTTAATTATTTCTTGAGCAAATACTAGTAGATTATTCTTCAAAAATAGAAAATTGAATTTTTGGATTTTTTTTCTATGTCATAAATACAGTGAAGCCACAAACTATGCTATAATAATATACAGCTTCAATTATATGCTTTCCAAAAAAAATGTAACCAAACAAATATATATATATATTGTAACCTCTCCTTTCTTCTCTAGGCTCCCTCTCCACCTTCCGCACACCCAACCTGCAGAGTGGATGGCCTCGGAATCGATGGTGATGGAACAACACATTATGAAATGCCAGGATACCAAATTGCAACTCTAATATAAACATTATATACTACTTTATTATTGGTTAATAATTGATCTAATTATCTGTGTTAATACTTGATGAATGGGTAAATAAATAAAATTTCTAAGGAATAAAACACTGAGAGTGATAATAATAATAATAATAATAATAATAATAATAATAATAATAATAATAATAATAATAATAATAATAATAATAATAATAATAATAATAATAATAATAATAATAATAATAATAATTTCATAATTTATTATATCTATTGGAGAGGAGGAGAATATGAACCCAACTCCTCATTATACATTAAATCTTTCAGCTCTCTCTCCCATCCATCACACATCAAAGTCACAATTAAAATTTGATTAAACTAAAGTCATTTCCCTGTCCATCATCATCATCCCATTCCATCTTTCTACCATGCTATCAATCACACTCTAGTTTTGCTTTATTCTCAGACTAATTTCCATTTTCTAACTCTCTTCTACTTTATGATATTCTCATTTCAGGGCTTTAGAATAGCCATATGTGAAAACTTAGTACTGTCAAGAAATTATTTATGATTTATGAATACTCTCCCAGTGATTACAGTTATAGTCGACCTTGATTTAGTCTAACCAAGCCAATGTCAACTTTCTCTGTTCCAAATACTTAAATAAAATTTTAATTATAAATATTTGTTTGTAAAATAACTTAAACATTTTGAGAATTTAAAATTTTGAATAATAAAGTTCAACTGGGAAGATATTTAAATACTGTGGATGGAGAAAGGATTTTATGTCTACCCACTGCATTCAATATCACATGACAACCCTATTGCATATGATAAACTTTAATTTAATATTGCTCAATTTATTTGACTCTAATCCACATACATATTATCTGAGTTTGCAGTGTTTAAAATAATTTTTTATTCTTTAATTTTACACTGGAAACTTTTTTGGAATCTTGAATAATAAATAAATCTCTCAAGTACTTTATTATAACACTGTTATAAGTAATTAAATATAATAAAACTCAAATATTAGTGTACTGATGTACATTTATGATTGTGATTGGATTTCTGGAATTTATAGAATCCACAAAACATTGAGACACAGACAAGGCTTTTATTTAAAATTATAACATTTTATTATTAATAATAATTTGAATGTATTTACATTATTTACATCTCTGTAGCTCTCCCTTTTCTCGAGCAGCAACAAAATGTAAAATTTAAAGCATTCTCATATTATTACAAGATGGGATTCACAACTGCTATGGAATTATTGTTTCTTTCTCACAGATGACTATCAACTAGCTACATAACATATTTAATACTTTAACAAACTATTCTTAATTTATTATAATCTATTTTAAACTCTAATAAATTTTCTTTTCTTTAATTCTAACTCTAGATTATATTCATTAACATATGGTTACTGATACTACTCATAAAGAACCTTTTTTTGGCTAAACAATCAACTTATAAACTTGGTATCAGTTTGAGCAACTTAATATGCCTTAACAAACTATTTTAAATTTTTAACTACTGTATATCATTTGCTTACTTTTACATCTATAGAGAAACTATTTAAGCATTAAAGAATTAGTTCTTATATGTGTCACACTTTAACCTATTTATGCATAGACAATATTCAATGTTCCCAACAAGAGTAACACTTTATTCAACTTACCAGTCCAGTGAAGATCTGTTCTGGCTGTGATCTGGAAATTCGATGCACACTGCTTATCACAATCTATAATATATTTTTATTTTCCAAAGTTGCTGAGCTAAGCATAATACATCATTACAATAGATTGTATTTTAACTCTTACATGCTATACAAAAAGAATGAACTGATTCGATGACCCTACCAGCAATACTAACAATATCTATTCTTCATATTCTTCAACAAATGTACACCCATAAGGAAAAAGAATTCAGAATCAATATCAGTGTTGGCAATAATCCATAACACTAGAGGGCTCCTTTTCATAAGGGCTTAGATATGCTAGGACTCATTGCTAGACATATAAATATGGATGAGCTTGCATAAAGCACCATTATCATTAATACAGAAATCATCTTATGGTGTAACATGAACATATGATGAAAAATTCATCCACAACTTCTAACTACTTTAAATGTTACTAACTACTTAATGAGTCAGCTATGCTCCAGATTCACTGGCTAAGTAGTGATAACTCAACTAACCTCAAACATACCAGGGTCACTCACCAATCCACACAAATATATGAGAATTTAAATCTAATTTCTACACCTAAGACTTGTTGAAATAGAAGCTGGACTACAAAAGCCAAGTCACGTTCAGACTTTAAATCACAGAGACAAAGTGTAAGAAGAAAATCTGTGAACAATGAACTACTGTGAAAGTAGATAGTGGTACTGGTTTATCTTTATTATCACAAGAAATTGGTCTAAAATTAGTGATAAAAATAAAATGAAGTTGTCACTTAATAAACAGTCATGACAGCCACAGATGTTAATGGGAATAAAATAGACTTGTGCAGTAAAGTGACTGTACCCATTAAAATCAATTTCTGAATCAGATTTCTACCATTGTACAGACTAGCTTTGGTATAAACTAGTTATGACTACTTGAAATTTGTATCAACACTAATAAATGAGTACAGTTAGAAGCAGAGATCAGAAATAAGTTCCCATGTTTGTTCATGTTAGGATCATCTGAATAAAAACAATGATGAAAAAATGCAATTTTAACTTCAAGTTAAATGACATAGTAATAGATCAATTATTGTATAAAATAGTGAAAGTTGACAGTCTTTTTGTTTAGAAGAATCCATACAAACAATAGCAGAATAGTACAATTATGACTATAGCAGAACAATTTGTGCAAATAAAATCTGCATAAACATTTAAAATGGCATTGTTAAATAACAACATCCATGAATTTGATGTGAATTGGCTTAGAAAATATATGTTGAAGACGTCAAGTGGCACATAAAAATCTAAGTAGTTATGCTTTTGTTGTTCTCATGTGAGATGTTGCATATGGTAAAACAACAATGTGATCCTAAAACCTCTGAAGGCATTCCATATAAGGAGTTCAAATATCAGCCAGCAACAACTAAATGGGTAGCACACTTAAGATTTAGGTGTAGAAAACAGTTGCAGCAAGAGCATTATCAAGATTATGGTATTGCATTAACAAAAACCCTTAACAAACCAGCCAATACTTAGTAGTGGGCCTATGACTAAGAATTGATTTGGAAGCTCAGTATAGAAATTGACCATGCAGATGTCTAATACTTAAAAGACATTTGCAGGTCTCAGAAACAGCTTACAGATTGCCAATTTGATTTGAAATAATCCTGGATATAAAAACTACAAAATTGGATATGTTATAGATCAAAATTTGACCAAATTATATTACAAGACCTTGGAATGCATGCAAAAGTTTGTCTACATGCAATGGTTGCATTCCTGTGACTGACTGCATATCATAGCATCTGATAGCTACAAGCAATTGCTAAGTTTATTAAGGAACACTCAGGAGTGGGCAGATGAAAGCCACAGCAAGGTCATTATGTATAGTGGCTTAAGATAAGCCAGAAAATAGAGCAGATGATGAAGAATTGTTCAAAAATGTCAATCCATAACTTACTTGCCTCTAAAAAGATTGGAATCTTTGTCAAAGTCTATGGAGTTGTGGAAAAAACTACATATGGACTATGCTGGCTAATGAATGACTGTATCTCTTTAATTGTATAACTTCATATTCCAAATGGGAGGAATACATGCTCGTCAAAAATACCATTGCTGAATGCACTATTAAAGCATTAAAAGATACCTTCTTCAAGTCAGTCATATACAGAATCCTTCATGATTGACAATAGAACTGTTTTTGCATCACACATGCTTAAGGATTTTTGGGCTGATAAGGGAATATCAGGGTTTGACATCACTTTACTATCCTGAATCCAGTGGTATAGCTAAAAAGGCAGTTTACCATCTTAATTTGACCTTGAATAAAATGGTATACAAGGATGTAAATGAAGCACTAATAGCCACAATGCAGCATCAATGAAGACACTGGCAGAATTGTAAATGCATGAAAAATTTCACACTCATGTATTAAATATATTATGAAATAATAATGTTTAGATGGAAATAATTTAGTCCTCAATAATTTTAAAGTTGGTGTGCAACTTTGGATTGGAGATATTGCAAAAAAATAGTTTCCTGATATAATAATAAATGTATTGATTAAACAAATCAGAGTAATCCAATTGGAAAAAATAAAATTCTTAAAAAGATACCTTTATTATTTATGGCCTTGTGAGAATGAGATGTCAAAAACCGGCAATGTCCACTGAAAATTAGACAGCAAAAAAGAATTTTTATTAAGCAGAAGAGTGCATTGATTCATAGCCAGACAGGTATCAGATCTCACTCATAGAGATATTCAAACAGAGAGTATCATAGAATGAATCTTTCATCAATAAATTAGCTGAATCAAAAAGAAAAAGCAACTTATCATGATGAATAAAGACATGTGCTATCTCCTAGATGGATGTGTGATTGTAAAAAAGACTTGGACTAAAGGAGAATAATTATACTTTAAACCTGTGAACTATTTCTAGAGTGAAAGTAGGAATAGACTTTCTGTGTGTAGATATTTAAGGTATAAATAAAAGTTTATTTTTGGTAATTGGCATAAATACAGTACATATAATTATGATCTTCATTTATATATTCACTTTAAAAAATGTATATACTACTGAATATTTTTGACTTTTATTAAAGATTAAATATGCAAATGAACTTAGATTTGCAGGAAGAACTCATATAAAATCTGCAATAGTCTACTCAAGTTGTGCATTGATATAGTGAATATTTATATAATCATCAACAGAGTATTGGGTGAATAATCTATATGTCTAAAAACCCTAGTTAAAAGTAACACACAGTTACATGAATTGCATTAAATCTGTGTGTGAATAAGAAGATAATTCATATAACGACAGATCATAATGGACTTTAGAGATTAATATATTTTTAAATTATTATTCATTCTTTTATTATTTTATAAAAGATTAAGATTAATTTTTGAATAGAATCATATGTTTCTAATGCAATAGATATTGTGCATTTTGTTAGGTGTATATTGAGTGGGGCGTATATTGTCAAAAATATCAGACTAAGTTTGTAATTATGGAATAAATGCACATACTGTGGAGTTAATAATGAGTAATTATTTATTTGCATACTGATTTTGTTGTTGATTAAAACTAATTAACTGCAATTTCTTATATGTATAATAAAGATTATTTTTTAAAAAAAAAAAAAAACATGGCATTAAAAATCATACGATAACTTTTGTTAATTTATCAAGTACATAGGTATTCTTGGCTAGGAGACAAAACTATTATTTTCCTCTGGTTTTGTGCGATATGATTTGTTTTTGAAATTAGGTAAGAAGTATTAAATAAAAACAATCTGAAAATATCATTAGTGGGAGTAAATAATAATTTACTGAACAATAGTTCAACAGTAGGTCATTTACATTGGACGCTAACTTATTCAAACCTGTCACTTAGTCAGTGACTTTTATTAATAATTTAAGGATAGTATTTAAATTATCTTATTATTTAGCTAATAATGAGAGGCTAAAAATTAATTATTACAAAATAAATTTGGTGTCAGATATTATTTTAATTTAATAAGTTTATAAAAATATGTTATATCTATATATTTTTCAAAATAATTAAAATATATGTATGCACTTTTTTCTTTTACAATGTATTCACTATATATATATATATATACTAAATATACACTTTATGAGTGCTGGTTCAGCACGAAATATGTATGTTGGTGATTATTTATATTTTCTGCACGTGTGTGGTCATGTGTAACAGTGGTATGAGATAGTGTGGATAGCTGAAGGTGTTTGAAAGTCTGTGATCAAATCCTCTAAATTTACTTTTATGTTTTAAAAAATCTTCTGTTAGAACATCTTTGGTAATGAGGCTTAATAAAGATTTAAACGCCATCAACATAGTTAGCGGTCATGCATTTATAGCTTATTTTGGTTTTGTTTTCAGTTTTAATTGTAATGAAAATTACTATATTACTAATTATTTTATTGAATACAAGTATAATTTATGTACTTGGAGTGTTATATTAAAGTTTGAAGACTTGCTATCTAATATAAACCGGGCACTGATTATATATACGTATGGGAGATGATGAATGCTGGGTCAGCACTAAATACGTACATTGGAGATCATTTATCTTTTTCACATGTGTTTTAGTTGTATGAGATGGATTAGATAGCAGAAGGAAGCTTGAAAGTCTGGGTTTAAATCCCATATATATATATTACTAATTGCAAAGTCTTTTGTTTTATTAACAATATAAAATTCTTTGTAAATTAAAGCTTTTCCTATATTTTTATGTAAATATGTTTTGATGAAAATTACCACAATTAGAAATAAATTAACAAAAAAAGAACTTGGGTTAATACACTGAAAATTTATAATATTTGTCCAGTATAGAAAATCAATTAACAAATAAATAAATAATGTATTCACTGTTCAATAATTAACATTAAATAAGAATTCCTCTCTGCTTTAATTTGAAAGTTGTTTTATAATATTATAAAATTTACTTAATATATTCTAATTATAGTACAATATGAACTTAAAATAAATATTCTTCACTTTAGTTTGAAATGATATCAATACGTTTTATTTCTTAATTTATTTTTTAATTGTTGCAAAAAATATATATATATATTTAAGTTTTGGGATGAAATTTGAATATTTTTAATTGAACTAGATAAAATATATGGAACATCAAACAGATTAATATATGTACAACATTTCGAGAAGTACTATTCTCCCCTCTTTGTCAGATGTTGTTGGCCTAACTAGTGACAGTACCAGCATGGGAATTGGCCCTGTACCCTTAGATTCTGGAGTATTGAATTTTAAAGAAACACTCTAACCAACTGAACCATCCTACCAAAGATAACAGTCAATAGAAATTTCATATATTTATTTATGAGGTTATTCTTTATTTCTCCACTTTTTTTTCTTAAGAGCAAAGTTGATTAATGGTTTCCATATATTGTGTATAGTGATACTAGGTTGACTTATTGGATTGTTTGTGAGCTGCTTGGTTAGAATGTTACCTTAAAATTCAATACTCAAGAATCTAAGGATCCAGGTTCAATTCCCTTGCTAGGGTCACTGGTTCAACCAGAAACTCCTGAAGAAGAGGGGAGTATAATATCTCTCAAAATGTTGAGCATATACTAATCTGTTTGATAAGTTATCAGTAACAATTGAATGTATTTGGAATTTTTAAATAAAGTTAAATTTTTCTAAAGACATCCAATATTCATATTAGTTGATGGAAATAGTCCAATATAAAAATACAAGTAAAACATGATTATCACAAGCCTTCATGAAAATACATTTGGAACACTTTATTATTAATTCCTGAGCATTATCTAAGATCACATCACTTGGGTATGATGTAATGATATTGATGTGGTGTGATGCACTGGGTTTTCTTCTATTTTGGAGTCAGGAATTTCTCAGCTACTTTGCCCACCCTAAGTTTTTCCCATATTCTTCTCTATACCATTTCTACAACATAATATCTGTCAACTGTATGATCTTTATATCTAAATCCTCTTATCTTTTCCCAACTTTCTGTATTATCACTTTGTTTATATTTATTCTCCCACAACTTCATTATTTGTACCTTTTTTCCTTGTAGGCATTTACATTCAATTAACAGATTGCCAATATTTTCTATGCATTCCTTACATAATTTCCAGACTAAATCATCCATATTTTTCCATTTATGTGTATATTCCCTTGTTGTTAAAAATCCTGTTTGAGCCTTAAATAGTAAACTACTTTCCTTGCTATTATAAATTAACTCACACCCAATATTCTGTTTTCTTCTATATATATTTAAATTCTTTTTACTCTCCATACTAGTTTTCTATCTCTATAACTCCCTATTTTTTATTAATGCATCTATTCTTCTATCCCATTTCTTGCCACTATAACTTTCAACAATTCTTCTAACACAATCAGCCCATCTTTTATATAAGTATACAGACATAAAGTCTTTATCCAAATCTTCTACATACCATACTACCTTTTTCACCTATCTTAATGTCTGTCCTTTACTCATAACCGAATTAAATACTGTTTTCGATATTCTCTCATTATTCATAAATTGCAATCTACCAAACATTTTCATTTTGTTTTTTGTATCTCTCATATAAAAACTTGACAATTCCATTTTTTTTAAATTACCTCCTTTCCCATTCACATATATGCATCTAACACATAGCTTCCTACTTATCTTTGTACTTGTAATCTAATACCCCTTTACTAACACATAATGCATCATTACTATAAGTTAACCCTGCTCCTGCCACTCCCTTCCATACAATTCTAGCTACATCATATTTATTATATGAAAACACTATTAATTTCTTAATCAGCCCCTTTCTTTTCTTTGCTTCACTTATCATTTTTTTCTCCATTCATCCAAGCAATTTCTCTTATTACTTAAGATGATTCCCACATAGCTATACCTATTCACCACATATAACTTTATATCTTCCAATAATAGTTATTTCTCTTCTCTTTCCCCAGCATTTATCATCATTACTTTTGATTTTGTTTCACTAAATTTAATTCTCACCTCTTTACCCATGCTTGCACATGTTTTTGGCATAACTTCCATATCTTTCTTATTTTCTATGCACAAAAAGATATCATCTGCAATAAAATACTTGATAATGTATATACTCCCTTGCCTGCCACTTATTAATGATATCTCTACTCCTCTTTCTAGTCTTTCCATTGTTCTCTCCATTTCTCTCAAATATGACAAAAACAAAATATGTGACATAGGGCATACTTGACTTAGTCACACTCCATTTTTAACTTTAACTGATTTTATATTTCCTAATTGATATATGTAGTAACTATTTTCATACAATCTTTTAATAAAATCCACTAAAGCTCCATTCATTCCCAAATTTACTAAACATACCCATAGTCTATGTCTATTTACTCTATTATATGCCTTCTCTATATCTATAAAAATAATATATAATGGTCTACCTGTATTCTTACTCATGTGTGACTACAAATAAACTATCTTCTATATGCCTATCCAATCAAAAACCTCATTGCAGTTTTCCCACTGTATTATTTTTTCCATTCATCTTGTGACTTTTCCAACCATTATATATGCAAAACCATTATATAACACTGATGGTCTATAATTGTTTAACTTTCTATGACCCTTACCCTTTATCAGCAATGGTTTAAGGTTTTCACCTAGTACCAAAAATGGCCTAGTTCAATTACTAAACCAGTTCCCAAAGTTTATTCCATTTTATCAACTATATTTTATGCTTAACACATATATTTAGATATTATTCTAAATGTATATATACATTTATCCTTATAGTGTTTAACTATGAAATAGAGAATGTATTTATGTAAATGATAAAATGTGATTTAAATAGAAAATTGTAGAAGTATAAAGATCTCTCTAATAATCATTTTCCTCCATAAAATGTGAAACTAAAACCTATTTCTCATTAGAAAATTACAGATTAATAATAGTTTGAACAGTTTCCATGTTTCACTTTCTCACTAAAAAAAGCAGATATCCTTCTTAATCAATATTGAATTGTTAACTAGGCTAGTCCAGTAGTTATGTAGCAAACTGAAAAAAGTATAAAATGAACTAAAATCTAAACAAAAAAAGATTTGCCTTACTTTGATTTGAATATAAGATTATAGGCATATTTTGCAATCTTTCGATTGTTATTATAATTATGTTATTATAAGTAGTTATCAATAAATTTCTGAGAATGTGACATTGTAATGGTACTTTTAACATATTAGAATATTGAAGTTGATTTACTGTCTAGTACAAATATTTTTGGATGACCACATCCTATTTGTTGATATTTGAAGTAAAATATATTGATGCTCTATGTTGAATTTTTTTTTCAGTTTAAATATTTCTTATCATATATGTAAAAATAATTCATAAAGATACAAAGGTGTGGTTGGATAAAATCAATATAAAATCTACTTCTGAGGTTAAATAAAATGTAATAATTTCTAATTAATAAAAATGCTTTAAAATTATATTTAAAAAAATGATTTCTTGAATAAGATTATTAAATTTATTAGTTATGTTAATATATGTGTATGTGTTTTTAAACAAGATAAACTATTGGTTTTTGTGCAAATATTTTTTATTATTACTATTATTATTTTGCTGTTGGGTTTTTGGCTAAATTAAATGGCTAAACCTACTAATATATGGAGTATCTGAATTAAGTTCAGGCCCATATGTTTTTTACAGTTGGAGAGCTGACTTTAAAGACATGTAGATGTCTAAAAGTTTCAGATCTTCTTTTTGACAATTAACTTTAAGATAAATTCTTAGCTTGAGTTGGTTTTTTGAATCTAATGTCTCAACTCCTCACTGAAGAGACCCATAGGTCAAAACCGATCTGGGGATGGGGACAATCCAAGATAAAAATGATTTGAATGCCTTCTCTTGTAGTAGCATTTATCATAAAATAAAATAAAAAGCTTGTTTAGAGTTCATTAGCATGCTCTTAATTTTACATATTTGTAAGTGCAAGCTATATATAAGTCATATGACATCTGACTTTTTATTATTACTAAGTAAATTTTATTAACTGGCATTTATTAGAATTCTAGTACTCCATGAGTATAACTATAAAAAAACCATGATTTTTATCCCAAATTAAGCATGCATTTTTTCAATGTATTCAAGTTGTGTAAATTTGATGGCACTGGATTCAGTATTATTTCTATTTAAACATAGAGAAGAAAAATACTGATATGTGGATAGACAATGATAATTTGTATTTTTTGCATTTCTCTGATAAAAAGTAGTAATTGCAGCCAGTCATAAGAATAACAAAAACTACCTGAATATTATTCAAAATGAGAACTAGATATTGCCTTTAAATAATATAATTTATAGTATTTGAAAGAAAATAATAAAATAATTAAAAGTGACCATTCATATATCTAAGATTACTATCAACTAAACTTTATATAATAATGAATTCACAAAAAATTAAACTTTCTATTTTATAAGAATTGTGATAAAATTATAACTTACTGATCTATACAAAAAATGCCATAATAAATGATTTGAACATTTAGAACAGGGGTGGGAAATTGTGGGCTGAGGGCCACATGTGGCACACTAAGAGTTTTTATGCAGCCTGCCAAGACAATCAGAAAAATCTGCCTTGGATTGAGATTTCCTTCCTATGCATAACCAAAGATTCATCTTGTATTTTCCACTAGAATGGCCATGTCAATACACATGCGCAGTGTAGATACGATGTGCAGTGCTTTTGCAGTTGATCTGGTTAATTTCAATTTTGTCTTTGCATTAGTAAATATATACATTTCCAACTTTAGTGAAACATGAACCCTCAGGAGAAATGTAAACTCGGTGATGAATGTTGTGTGTTTAATGAAGAATAGACAAACAAATATTTTTTTGGTAATACAAGGAATAAAGCAGTGTGTTTATTGTGTCATGAAAAAGATGTGGCCCTCCACTAACCTTTGCTTCCACAAAGTGGTCCCCAATGCAGCCCTCCACCAACCTCTGTGGCCCCCAAGTCAAAACAATTGCCCACCCCTGATTTAGAAAATAATTTTTTTAAGCAGTATAGATATTTGTACAATAAATACATCTAAAATCAGTAAGTGAAAAAGATTATGAAATTTGAAAGCATTATATTGATAGTATAACATTCAAATTACATTTAGAATACAGTTATTTGTTGTATCAAAATCAATTTTATGTGTGGCAATAAAACAAAGTAGAATCATATATAGATGAAGTCATAGTATAGATAATAATACTAAATTTTCAAATCAATGGATGTTCTTGTTTCATAGTTAATTATAATATTAGTTTGAAATCAAAATGCTTTGTTGAATATTAAATTTAGCTTATTACCACAAGACAAAAATATGAGGGAAAATTAGTTAACTATAAAGTTACAAGTCGAAAATGAAAACACAATGATGTTTTCAATCTAAGCCAATTCTTTTTGTTCAGTATCTATGAATTTTTGCATCTTTGATTGTTTAATAATCATAATCACCAACAATCTATTGCTAGTATTGGGTATTAAACTACTAAAACCTCACATGAACACCATTTACTATGTTTACACAATCTGTTAAAACAATAGTAAACTCTTAATGTAGTAGTGCTACCCAATGAAAGCTATAGAAATCAATGTATGCTAGAAAATTTGTGCATAAAATCTCTATCTAGTGGAAAGCTATCCAATATTCTCAGACTAGAATCTAGATTTTGGCTTTCTTCAGTAAAGAGCCCTGGATCTGAAAGCATTGCATCCAGATATTTGTACATAATGCAATCCTCCAGCAGCCACATTTTACCTATTTAGTTAACTATAAAGCTAAAAAATCCAAATAAAAACACAGTGTTTTCAATTCAAGGTAATTCATTTGTGTAATCTTACAAATCTGAATTCTGCTCAGCATCTCTAAAATTTGATGTCTTTGGTTTTTAATAACCATATTAACCATGATCCTATGTGAAGGAATGGTATTAAACCACTAAACCATCACATAATCACTATTTCCTATGCTTGCACAATCTATTAAAACAGTAGAATACTCTCCATGTAGTTGTGCTACCCAATAACAAACCATAGTAATCAACAGATGATAGAAAGTTTGTGCATAAAGTCCTTATCTAGTGCTCACTCATACAATATTCCAAGACTGGTTCTAGATTGTGGCTTTCATCAATTGGAGGTTAAAATCTGAGAACTGTGCACCTAGAGCTTTGGATGTAATGTAACTCTGCAGTTGGCATCTTTAAGATTTTTTGTTAACTATAAACATATAAACCCTAAATAAAAATACAATAATGTTTTCAACCTAAGCCAATTTGCTTGTATATCCATGCAGATCTGAATCCACCTTCAGTATCTATACATTTTTTGTGTCTTGCTTTTTTGCTAATGAAAGCCACAAGCTAGACACTAGTCTAGGAATATTGAATGAATATGCACTAGATAGGCATTTTATACACAATCCTTCAAGTATCTATTAATTATTGTGGCATCCACTGGGCAAAACTGCTATGTGGGGAGATTTCTACTGCTTAAACAGTTTGTGTAAGCATAGGAAATGGTCATCATGTGATATTTCATAGGTTTAATACCAATTCTGTTCATAGGGTAATGGTGACTATAGTTATTAAAGAACCAAAGGCACCAAAATATGTAGATATTGATCTGAGTTCAAATCTGTATGATTAGATTAAAAACATTATTGCATTTTCATTTTGGGTGATAGCTTTATAGTTATTTAACTATGGGGGGAAAAGTTGCTACTGGAAGCGGCCTTAAATGCAAAGGTCTAGGTACAGTGCTTTCAGATACAAGACTCTTAACTAATGGACATCTGGGAATATTGGATGAGTAGGCATTAGATAGGAAATCTAGGCATAAGCTTTTAATTACTGAGGTTTGCATTAGGTGGCGCAATACTATATTACTGTTTTACCAGGTTGTGTAAGCATAGAAAATGATAATCATATGAATTTTTACATTTATATATAATATAAGAGGTAGAATGATTAGATAAAAAAAATAGAATTATTCAAAAATAAATAAAAAATAAATTTAGTAGAAAAATATAAAATATGAAGGAATATTTGATACAATGAATGGGACTTTATATACCAAGGAATAAAGAAAAGATTAAACCGAAGTTATGATTTGAGTGAAGATGGGAGAAAGACAATAAAAACTTTCATTTTTGGATTTGTATGGATAATCAAAGAAGTTTAAAACAAAAGGAAAAAATGTGGCAGAGATTAGTCAGCTTTTTATGCCTTTATCATGAAAATGGGGAGTATAGGAATAAAACCATGCAATTAACAAAACAACTTTTATTTAAATGAGATAGAAAATCAAACAGAAATAAATTAATACTGGAATAATAATTTAATAATGATTAAGTAAATGAGTTTATCAAAACAATCGTTTTAGGTGAAATGGAATATTTAACTTGTCTAATTAAGAAAAGGCCATTTTATGTCATAGCAGCTTTTTTTATCTATTCAAATGTGAAAATGACAGCAGCATTAAAAATCCTGTAGTTTTAAATTTTTCTGTTGGTCAAATATTGTTGGAAGAATAATTATGTAAATATGATAACGTTATATTTATGAGTGCTAACTCTATTGTTGGTGTAATAAAATTAAATGTGTCAAGAAGTTGACTGCAATAATAATCTTCTATATGTAACAATAATAAAATATGTAGTATGGTCAGTTACTTATCAGGTCAAGCCACTTTTGAGTATCCAAGTAACATTATGAGCTTAATAATTGATATTAACTGTTAATAATAATATCCTTTGTTATATTTCTCTATTAGGATTCAACTCAAAAATATTTGAATTCTTTTTAAGTTTACTATTTTTAACAAATAGAGGCTATATAATAAATATTGATAATTTTGTTTTATATTTGCCTAGTTTTGTTTTGCAATTTATTTTAAGTGTATTATAAATCTTAATATTTGAAGAAGATGACAGCTACTTTACAAGCAGTTGTCCCAGGTTAGCGGGTTTGCTTCCCAGCTGATGCTATGACACATGAGAAAAATAAAGTCCACATGAGTAAATACCTATTTATTTTGATATAACATATCATTTTTTAATCTAAAAAACACTATACATATTTCAAAATTTATTATTTGCAATAAAAAATTGGTTCCCATAATGGTCATCCGCAATACACCTAACCATAGTACACAACACAATTAAATACTCAAATAATAATAAAAATATGATTACTTGGGTATTAACCTACTGTTTAGAAATTGAAACTAGTTTTCAAATATTTACATTTTTTTTTTTTAAAAAATCAACATTTATGTTAATCATGCTTAATTGTATATATATATTTAAAAATAAGTGACTTAAGATTCAGTATAATTATTTTTAAAAAAAAGTTTTTCTTTTTGATTTTTACTAGAGTTTAAAAATTACCCTAAATTACTGTTATTTAAAAATTACCATATCAATTTGCCATACCCGTTTAGTTGTTTACTTTTCTTTCATATTGTTTAAAAAATGTTGAATATTAATATTAAATAAACAAGAATAGAATCAATATAAATGTTAACTTTACAACTACAGTAAATTCATTTTATATCTATATACACACACACATATACGTATGTGATTAAATATGAAACATATAAAAATAATATGTTTAAAATATAACACATTTAAAAGTCTAATAGAAAGATATAATTCTATTAATCCACGATTGATTTTTAATAAATCAAAAAATAATAATTCAAATTGTAGAAAAGTTATAATAAGATGTCTATAAATTTATTCACATAATAAATTTGATATTGCAATTAAACAGAATAGTGTAATGTCTCAGTCATTCATTCTGTAAAAATAAAATGAATTATCAAATTTTTAAATGGATTTTTGAAACTATATTATTCTTGTGTAGAATTAGCAGATTTGTAAAATGCTTTAAAAATATAATTTTCTAAAAAAAAAAAAAAATAGAAATTTAGGCATTTTTTAATTATTTAATAATTATTTTTTATTTTTATTAGACAAATGCATTTCACATTTTTTTGATCTTATTTTAAACCAATTATATTTCTTACTTTTCTAAAGTTAGAATTAACAATGTATTATTTAGGAACTTCTATAATTCAAGAAAATTGTCTAATTTAGTGAATAATTTATTGAATGTAAACACAGTGAAACTTTAAATTAAGATAAAATAATTAATAATTTGTCAAATTAAAAGGCAAGAATAATAAGTTTTATAAAATAAATTTACATAATTGTACACTGGGAGGCAATAAACTTAATACCTTATCACAACTCATGGCATAAATCACTTTTCAATACACATTCAAATGAAATAATAACAGGTTTTTATATACAAAATAATCTTTTTTTTTTCTGTTTTTATAAACTTTTATCTTGTTTTAAATTAATAATAAAGTTAAATTGTAAGTATTTAAATATCAAAATACAGCTAGCAAGAAAAACTAAACTAAACTAGTGGGTAAGTTTTATTAGATTACTTTAATGTCTAATCTTATAATAAGGAAAGTTAAAATAATGCAGTGGGTAGGAAGAGTAATTTTATGCTACCCTACACCATTAAATAGACTAATAATAAAAGCAAAATAAGATAACATATTAGTTTAATTGATGCAAGTATTGGAAAATAGATTGAATAAATAACTTCAATTTGATTTTGAAATGTACTTTTATGTTCAATATGATTTAATAAAACTTTATTACACAGATTGTTTGGGTAAATTGGTGTGCTGATGATGATGATAATGCGAATATAAATATATTTAAAAGAGTAACAAATATTTATTTACACTATAATAGAGATTTTATGTTACAATTAAAATAAAACAAAATAATAAAATTCCAAGAGATTGTAAAAGATCCAAAAAGAGACCACATGTGAGATGGATGGATGAAATAAGAAAGTGTACAGGGGTGATGTGGAGAAGAGAAGCTAAAGATCGGAGAAGATGGATTGAACTTGGAGAGACCTTCATCCTGCAGTGGATTGATAATGGTTGATGATGATGATGATTTCAGCATCAATACTACTGAAATAAGATTTAAATAACATTAATTAAACTCTCTTTGAGTCAATTTTAGAACAAACATTAATATTTAAATTGCATTTAAGAATTTCTTCCTATCATTTAGAACAAATCAACCAGCATTTATACACACAGGGTAATAATTATTTACCTTAATACAGGTATTATATGTTGATAGTGAAACAATCATACTAACTAAATTCAAAATTGCTGCATAATCTTTTCCTTAAAAATGCTAATGGTTTTGACTACAAAACAAATATAATTTTTATAAGTTTTGCCTGTTTGTGTGTACATGAAGCAGACTACTAAAGCAACTCAATACTACCCATAATTCAATATACTTTAAAAAGACCTGAAGTAGAACTACACATGTACACATACATATCCCTCAGATGTGTTTATAAAAAATACATATCAACAAAACTTAAAAACTGATGGTAAAGAATAATTCAGCACCTGGATACCTGACCTATTAATATAAGCCTCAATCTCTACTCTGGAAAGGCTTAATAAAATACAAATTGCAGAAGCCATAAAAATTATTGTTAAAACAGGCAAAACTCACTATACATATTGCCACACACAGCAAGTTAGAGTAATCAATGGATGCCAGAAGGCTTGTGCATAAAATCCTCATCTAGTGCCTACTCATCCAATATCCTCAGACTAGTTTCTGGCTTGTGGCCTTCATCAGTGAAGAGCTTTGGATCTGAGAGCACTGCACCTAGATCTTAGGATCGAATGCAACCCTCCAGCAGCCACCTTTTAGCTCCATTTAATTACAAAACTATGAATCTTAAACTGAAAACACCTTAATGTTTTTAATCCAAGCCCATTAGCTTATATAATCATTGTGGCATCTATTGATTACTCTAGCTTGCTGTGTGTGGCAATACATATAGTGAGTTTTGCCTGTTTTAACAACAGTTATACACAGGCATAAGAGGTGGTGGTCATGTTGTTTATTGGCATAAAAATTATTGCTACAATTGGTACTTGATAATTAGGAAAATACCAATGAAGTGAAAAATAAGGCATAGTTATAAAGTAATGCATGAAAAGTTCATCTTTCATTTACAAACACATACATATAATTACACATACTCTGAAAAAGGAAATATGAAAACCAATACAAACAATTGTAAAGTAATACCATACAATAGGAATTAAAATTACATTCAATCATGCACTGACATTAAATAATACATTCATTCACATACACTTCATGAAATAACTTTTTTCCCCAGTGTGCATATTTAACACATTTGTATATCAATGACATAAATTCTGAGAACTCTTAAAAAGATTTATATTTGAAATTCTATTACTTTAATATTTACTTGTAGCAATATCAATTATAAGACATATAATATTATACATATACTTAATATAATATAAAATATAGGAATAAATAAACAGTATACTAATTACAATGATGATAACAATAATAATAATGATGATGATGATGATGATACCAATATTTTTAATATAATACATTTTTCAATTTATTTTCTATTTGTTTTTCATTATAGTCAATAAAGTATCTTCCATAAGACTACTATAAAAACTTTTTGGAAAGACTAAACCATGTTATATACCATTATAAATATTAATCTTATTATTGCCACTATATGGTCTAATCACTACTATCACATTATAATATTTCTTCTTAGAATTTGATAGGTCACAAGTTAATGTTATAATGTTTTAATATCTGTAGAAATGTTTATAGAGTTTTTTTTTACAAACTACAAAATCAGCCAATGCATCATATCATACTCATCTTATACTATTAGTTATCTTAATATACAGATAAATTCTAAAAGCAATATTAATATCTTTTTATTCTTAGAGAAACATTGACAATATTAAATGCAAACCATAATAAATTTTTTGGTGTCAAGTCTCATTGTCAAGGTAAAATATTATATTCAATAAAAAACAAAAGACAAATATTAAACTATACAGTTAGGTGAACATGTTCTAAAATGCAATCAGTGAAAAACACTATAGACTTTCTGTTTATTATTAAATTTGTGTTAATAATGTATGTTGCCTCTTTAATTTAAAGTTTTCTGCTATTATATTCAATGCAAATAATCTATTTTTTTTTAAAAAAAAATACATTCAAATATCTTTTCCTTTATAAAATATATAGTTCGGACCGACACTACTTTAAATCCAATTTAGTCTACTGGTTATCTTAACTCAAAATTCTTTGCAAATAACTTGTGATTATGTAATATGGTATTGATAAAAAAAATAATCCTTATAATTCCTTATATTTTTTTAAACATCATTCTTAAATAATAATAATAATAATAAACTATTAGGTTTTAGATTCATCTGGTATATTTCTTGCATTTACATATTTGGTAGCTTAATCAACAATTTAGTTATATTTATTTAATTTTTTTTTTTTAATATTTATATTGATTTAATTTTGAAGCTTATAATTTTTCACAGCTTTAATTGCATAATTTTTCATTTCATATAAAATATGCATCCTTATTATTACTACATAATTTGCTTTTCATATTTAAAGACCATTGTGTATCTTTGAACTGTATAATTTTTATAGCTAACATTTTTTTATTTATATTTACATTTTTTATGACTTTATTAAATTGTTTCTTAATCTATTTTACTTACATCCAAATTATGGCTGGTTTTAAGCACTTTCGTATTCATCCTTCCAATTCCCTTAACATTCATTGCCTTATCTCTGTACAAAATTTAAGTACATTTCTATTTCTTTGTTCTTATCATTTCAGTAAATCAGTTTTATATCTTTTCAGTTATTTTGTTTTTAAATCATAATAGAAATTAAAACTATTGATACTACCTTACTTTAGAAATTATATTTCTCTATTCTTGGATCAGCATATGCATTACGTTTTACTAATCATTAAACGTTTCTTGTGTTTTTATTTGAAACATAATCCAACTCAATTGAACTATCATTTGGAAGCTTCCTGTAATTTTTTTAAAAATTTATTTACAGTAGAAATTTATGTTTAGTATTTTTCTTTCCAACTGCTTAAATCTATACTCTCATTTTCTTCTATGTATCTAAATTTACTTCTTTTCTATTCAACTTTCAAATATTTTTTTCTAGCATTAAAATCCTCCATGATAATTTAAAATGTTGTTTATTTCATTTTAAAAAAACATAGTTCATCTAAAAAGAAATTTCTCCAATCAACATCTAATTTATTCAAATGTAAATCTGAATTTTCTGAATTTGGTACATTTTCATAAATTGTATAACCTATTTGATACTTTAATTAAAATAGTACAAATTTTTAATTGTTTATCTATAAAGATTTCCACTGGACTCGTCACAAATATTTTTTTAATTTTTACAGAAAATTGCATGTTCACTTTTCAAACAACTTTTCTTCTCCCATTTATAACTTTACAAAGCAAAATGACATCTGTATTTTATTAATTGTTTTTCTCAATTTGTGCAATCTATTTTAACCTCCAAGTGATCTATAATTGTAAGTAATCAAATAAAACAACCTTAGCTGTATCAAATTTTGCAACATGTTTAATTGAGACACAATTTATTTTGTTTATTAAAGGCTGCTTTGGCTGACAATTATATATTCTTCAAAATCTGAAGGTTAAAATTTATTCTTATTATATCATAACTAAGTATAAGTAAGAGTATAAGCACTTGACACACCACTATATCCTTCCCTCAAAAACATAAACCTTGTCTCAGAAACTATCAAGCTTTTACAAATGATATTATGATGTAATTATAATCTTAAACACAGAAGTAAAGGTCAGTGATTCTTACCAAGTTGGTAATGCATGATATAGAATATTATATGCACGCTTATTAATCATGTAAGCATTTATATTTAATGGTCTATTTTCATTGAAGAACAAACTTGTTGTTGTATCTAAGTGATATAAAGTACAGTATATTAAATCCCAAGTTATGATTTAAATAACATCAAGTTTAAATAGTAAATATCAGTAATATGTTTTCAAAGCATTTCCTATCTAATTGTATGATTGTCTTAACAAAAGATTGCAGATATTGTAATGGTCTATTTAAGTATTAGGTTTATATGTATTTGTAAGGATGTACTGTAAAAATTTTGGATGTTATTTGACAGCTCTATTTTAAGTAATATATGCTTTAAAACATTTATGCTACCAAAAAAAATTTTTTTATAAAAGATTATTTGAAAACTAAGTAATCATGATTAAGGATACTTCTTTGTTGAACAAAAAAAAAAAGATACTAAAAATAGTAAAGAAAATAAATAATGTATACTTTTTTTTTAAAGAAATGACACATTAAACTTTAAAAAAGAAACGAACATGTTTTTTTTTTTTTATTGGATTATAATCAAAAATGATTTCCTGTTCATTATGCTCTTAGCATTTAGACAAGCAGTAAAACTGATAGGAAGAAAAAATTATCAGAGGAAAGTCACCTGACCTTGAAAAGTTATACCTATAAATAAATAATTTCAACTCAAGCTCTAAATTTTAGATGTTTATAATTGGATTGAAGTTATATTTCTCTAATATTATTTATTAATATTTGCAAGTATAAAAAATGATAAGCACGTTTTACATTTATTTAATAAAGCCTAAAGTAAGGCGAGTGACACAGGGCATGAAAACCGTACTATATTATTTTTTAAAGGTTTCTATATATATTTTAAAAAAAAATATCTTTCTAAAAATCTTCAGATACATTAATACTTAAGCAAAACTTTTATTAGCTTTATAAACGTGGTTTTTATAATAACTTTATAAATTATAAAATAATTTCATGAAACTAATAGAAGTAGAAAAAAAATTATATATACAAAAACTGATTTTGAAAGCTATTCATCTTTTGTAAGATTCAGTTGTAATTCTTCCATTTTTTATTTCATTTTCAAAAATTTTTATAAGATTTTAAATTTTTACATAAAAATCTGAACTTTATTCTATAATCTGTCAAAATAGTTCTATTACAGTGATAAAATTGACAAGTTTGAAAACTAAAATTTACAGAAACTAATCTTTGACAAAAAACAAACAAAACATTCTCCTTTAATTAATTTATGTAAATTAATACACTGTACAGGCTTACAAACATCTGCACATATATAATGTAATATAAAGGATTCGAACTCAGACATTCACACAAGCCTCAGCCATCTCATATTGCTGAACCACCTGATCATATACATGTTGAAAAGATAAATAATCACCAATATCCGTATTTCATGCTAAACCAGCAATCATCAGTTGGTCTAGATTACTATCCTCACACATATCTGATTGTATATGTGTGTGAGGATAGTAATCTGGACCAACTGATTATTGCTGGTTTAGCATGACATATGTATATTGGTGATTATTTATCTTTTCAACATGTATATGATCAGGTGGGTCAGCAATATGAGATGGCATGGAGAGTTGAGGGCCATGTGAAAGTCTGAATTTGAATCCCTTATATTTAATTAATTTAGTAAAACTTTTATTCTCAGGTATTAGTTGGGTGCTTGAAAATTTATAAGTTAATTCTTTTTTAAGAAATTATTGTATTGTAATTCTATCATTCTAGCTATGCTATTACACCTGCTATTACAATCACTAAAGAATAAGATTATGGAATAGATTTTGTCTTTATACTTCTTATTTAAAAAACGTAGTTATATTTTGTTGTCTATATTATATCATATACTTATTTTTTTCTTAAAAGAAAGTAATGATCAACAATTATTTTTGTTTATGCATCAGCTGGTGTTAAAAAATGTGATAATTTTTTATCTATTACCTATAATAATACAACTATTTTTAAATTTAATGATAATTCTGTATGTAGTAGTATATTTTCAATCATTTGTTTTAGAAACATAATATATAACCTATCAAATTATTATATTCATTGAGTATAGTTTTAGTATAGAAAAGTGAATTAGAAGAAAAAAAAAATTGCAATTGTGATTTGATATCTTTTTATATTAACATATAATATTATGCTACTGTTTTGTGTTTATCTTTACATGCATCTATTTAGTAAGTTTTTCTAACATCATCAATAGTATTCTGTCCCATTAACAAATCCAGAGTAGTTATGTCACCAATTCATCCATTTTTCCACTCCTTTCTCTTCATTGTCCAGCTTTTCAGTTCCACGTAACTCTTCTCATGTCTTATATTATCCAAACATGTATACACATTTTTTCTAGTATATATATATATTTTCACAGTTATATGATAGGAATAAAGTATTATTTGAGTTATATCACATTTCATTTTGTTTTAATCACAATTGGTTCAATGAAATAACATTCATCTTTGTCAAGCATTTAATGGACAAATAAATTTTGTCTCAGTTGAACAAGTTACATAATTTGATAATGCTAAGGATGTTGTATTTGGTCACTTACAATTATAGATCACTTGAAAGTTAAATTTTTTTCACAAATTGAGGGTAACAATTGTCTAATAATTAATAAGATATAGATATCATTTTACTTTCTAAAGTTAGAAATAAAAAAAGAAAGTGATTAGAAAAAATGAACATGCAATTATCTTTAAGAAATAAAAAATATATAATACTTATAAACATTTTATCTCCAAAAGTCTAATATAAGTAAAAGTACAAACAATGTATTGAGAGTATAACTCTCTGTATCCCTCTCCCTCTGCACCATTTAATCAATAACTCAAAAGATAAACTGCCTCTTGATCTTCACTCTTGGTTTGTTTACAAAATTAAATGTCAAAATACTTTTTACCATTCTGTTTATTAAAACAGGCAAAACTCACTATATATATATATATTGCCACACACAGCAAGCTAGAGTAATCAATGAATGCCAGAAGGCTTGTGCATAAAATCCCCATCTAGTGCCTACTCATCCAATATTCCCAGACTAGTTTCTGGCTTTTGGCCTTTGTCAGTGAGGAGCCTTGGATCTGAGAGCACTGCACTTAGATCTTAGGATCTAATGCAACCCTCCAGCAACTACCTTTTATCTCCTTTTAACTACAAATCTATGAATCTTAAACTGAAAACACTTTAATGTTTTCAATCCAAGCCCATTAACTTATATAGTCATATGGGTCTGAACCCAGTTTAGTACCCATACATTTTGGTGTCTTTGGTTTTTTAATAACCACAGCCAACACTATCCTATTAGGCAGGATTGGTTTTAAGCCAATAAACATCACATGACCACCATCTCTTGCAGTGTGTGGTAATATATATAGTGAGTTTTGCCTGTTTTAACAACAGTTATACACAAGCATAAGAGACGGTGGTCATGTGATGTTTATTGGCATTCTGATTATTACAGTGAGTCCTGAACTAACTTATTACCCATTTAGCTCATCATAAATATTTTTACAACTAAGATAAAACTCATACTAAGGCAAAGTCTGTCTTTTTGAGCATTTCTCTAAATTTGGTCCTAGTTTCAAGCCTGTGTCATTTAGCATAGTCTGCACTGAGCACAATGCTGCTAAGCATCAATTCAAGGAGGCTTGGCACATCTCTGGGGATAAACACACCATCAATTGAAAAGAATTCTGCATTCCCTTCTCCAAGAAATGGCCCATCTAACTATTTAATTTACAATGCAAACAATATACAAATTATTTTACATTTTCAAACTATTTAATATACCCTCACATTTATGTTACATTCATCTCTACATCTATGACTAAATCCAGTTGAAAACATATTTACCACTTCATAGTTGGATGCATTAATAAAGCTTTACTCTCAATACATTGTTTGTATCTTTTACTTATATAACAACAAATGAAATATATGAAAAAAGATATTTCTTATTACAATTTTTCTGACATGTAGCACATTTAAACTAATATTATGCTTTTCTCAATGCTGTAAAGGAAAAAAATGTATAAAATAAATGATTGTAACAATATGAAGATATATTATTTTTATGGTATTATTATTACTTTTAAATTCAGTAATCAATTAAAACACATTTTTTAAAAGAAGGCGAAAATAGTGAATGACATTTGATCGCTTAACAAATGACAATATGTTTGTCATAATTATTTTAAAACAAAAAATAAATATTGTTTAAAATAAGCCTTTTTTCCCATGTGTCATAGCATCAGCCAAAGCGAACCCGCTAACCCAGGACAACTGCTTGGAAAGCAGCTGTCGCTGACCTCTTGACCACCAATCTTAGCCAAAGTAAAATGTTTGAAGATTCATTTTCAAAATAACTAGATACATTTCTTTTAAGTGCATTAATATATTTTTCTAAATAAAAGTTTTTACAGTTATAAAATTCATTGATTTTCCTGAGTATTAAAACTTGTAAATTTATTAATAGCTTAATAAAAATATAAGAAATGAATTATATTTTTTGTTTGATTTCTATTTTCATGTATAGAGCATTTTTATTTATTTTACTCAGCCAATTTTTTTAAAAAGTTTCTGGAGTTTGATAAGAAATATGCCAACAATTCTTAGTTACATGAGAACAAAGGCAAATTAATCTAAAAAAACTTTTGGTCTAGCCATTTATGTTATCAGCATCATGCTTGATCTTAGAAAGTCTATAATAATGTTTACAGTTTTTACATTGTTTTTTATTGAGTAATTTTTCATAATTATTTTGGAATCTGTGTGGAATTACCAACTAGAATTCTCTCGATGTGCTCTCTAGATAATGACCAGAGTCTTAGTTAATCTATTCAACTAAATTGCTTCAGTGACTAATTATTCCTTAAAAATAATTATTTATTGAACTAATCTCATTTCCAAGATTAGCCTATTCATTTTTTAATACTAATTATTTAAAAAATAACTTGTATAATGGTTTTTTTATTATTCTAAACATCTTATCAACATTACTATTCTTTGTCTGCATTATTAAAAAAACACAATAAATGCCTAATTATCTTAAAATCTTGTTTTCTAAAATGGTTAACAAATTTATTTTAAGCTTTACTTAGCTTTTATAAATCTGAAATAATTTATTTATCTTTTACAAAAAAATGCATCAAAGTATATATAACTACACATTCAGTTTAAATATATTACTCATATTATTATTTTAGATTAATTTTTTGTCAATATTAAGTGTATTACTTTCTATTGGTTACATTTGACAACATTTCTAGCAATGACACTAATGATGTCTATATATACGAGATTAAGTTCCTTTAACTATTCAATATTTTTTTGAAATATATATATATATAAGTTATTATATTTCTGAATCTTTAGTATTTTTACATAATACATTGGTAACTTTTGTAGGACATCAATATATATGTAAATCATCATTTTCTTCCAATATCATTCCACAGCAAAGTAAAAAAATTTCCATGTTTAATCCAGTTTCTCTCTCTACATATCATCTCTGCTTTATATCAGATCAACAAACTGCATTATTTTGTCCATCCCTCTCACATATAATCTTTATAGATCTTTTACAACCTCTGCATATCAACTTTAAGATTTCAACTCCCCATATATTATCATCCTCCTTAGAAATATGTCCTTGGATGATCTAAGATCATTCTTTTTCAAACATATAAGCATGATACCTTTAATATTAAGTTATTTCTGTTAAAAGCATTCCATCAAAGTTTAATTCCGTGATTAATTTCATCCATTACATTTTCATCTGTATTAATAATTTGATTATTTTATTGTTAATTATCTTTAAAATCAATCAACACTTAGACAATCCCAATAGAATAACAATAAACAATTTCAAACTGTTGTCAAGGCAACTGCCTGTTAACAATAAAGGTGAAATCTCTAAAATATTGTTAATGTCTTCTAATTTATGATTGTCAAATTTTTTTCCTGAAAATATTCATTAAGCAATATTTTATTTTTTTTTAACATTTGTCTTTAATCTTATTTTAATTTTCATAACTCTTGCAACATTTTCTGAACCTCTGAAGAATAATTTCCAAAACAACTATATCATCTGCAAAATTTAGATGATTTGAATAATCTCCATGAATTTTTAATATTTTAGGTTTCATTTTAATTTCCAAAATATTTCATGTAAATCTATGCAAGCTTTATAAATATGGAATCTGCTCTAATGTGCACTTTTCCTATATATAATTACCATGGTTGCATTTTGATATTTTTTAGAAAAGTCAATATCTTGGGTCTATATTTTAGGAGTAAAGTTTTAATCACAAAAGGTACTTACACATTCAAATACATTTTCATAATCTACAAACACAAAGCACAATGGCAACTTACATTCATTGGATTTTTTTATCATTTCTCCATAATTGAATGTCATCCACTGCATCAAACTATATTTAAATTCAACTTACTTTTTTGCTCGAATTAAGTCCAAATTTTACATAGATGAATTTTAATTATCTTAGTAAGAGTTTATATAGAAATGGTAGAAGACAGATAGGTGTATAATTTTTCATATTTTTAATTATTCCTTTTTTAATATCAATATTATTGCTGCACTCTTCCTATTAACTTATACATTTTATCATTTAAGAAATTAGTACATATTTTGCCAACAATTTTTATACTTACTTACCTGTTATTTTTAAAATAACAATAATTTTACTATTTCTTTAATCTTTCTGCTTCTTCAAAGGTTTTATTACATATCTGACTTTTATTATTATTTTATTACTATATAATTATAATTCTTTGTAGAATTCTTTGATAATATCATTCATTATTTTGGTAATAGTTCAAACTTTTCTTTTTATTTCTGAGACAATTTTTTTTCCAATACTAAAATATTTTTTATATTTTTGGAACTTTTATTTATTTCTATACCTTTTCTTGCTAATTCACAGTTTTATTTTTCTATACTATTATTAACTCTTTTTCAAACTCCATATATTCAATTATTCTTAATGAATCATTATAAAATATCTTCATATTTCTTATGTTTTTTATATATTGTGTTGTCTCAGTTAAAAATTTACTGGGGAATTTTTGCTTTTTGCACAAGCTATTTTTGTTGCAGCTCTTACTAAAGTATCAGCCATCTTATTTACTTAATTCTATACTAAACAATTTATACACTATTTTAACTCAATTTTTCATTCATTCACATAAAATAGATCATAATATTTTTTACAGTTTCTACTGACCATCTTCAAAATCTATCAATATTTTATAGTAAGTATCAAGTTCTAACTAGCTTTGCATTAAGATGTATCTTACATCTCACTAATTGATACTCACTTCTTATATTGAATCTATTAATGATATTACAGTCTTGAAGTACATATTTTCCATTAATCAAAATATAAACCAATTCAGCTGAATCTCCATTTGGATATTTTCAGATCTATTTCTTTTTAATTCATAATAGATATTTTTTTCCTTTTCTAAAAATTCCATGCCTGTATCCTCTCTTATATATGTCCCCAGGAAAAAATTTATCTACATCATTTTCATTATTTAAACATTTTTCTTTTCTAGTATTAAAGATGCGTATAACTATTCAAAATTTTGATTTATGTAATTCAAATCATTTGTGTGTTGTTGATATTGGGATGTTTAAGTAATAACTGATTTTGTTAATTGTATATATTTAATCAAATACTTATATTCAAAATTAAAATACTAGCCAAAATCAAATTAAAAATTCACTACCAATGCTTTCCCTATTAAATCATTCTTTTTAAGTGTAAATAAAATATAAAAACACAGACACATACACATATATATTATTACTGCTTATTGATAAGATGTCAAAATGACTGCACATACAACTATGGCAACATTCTTCTGAGATAAATCTTTTATAGATTAATCCTAATCTTTTCTAGCTAAAATTATCATATTTCTAGACAGTTATAATTAAATATTAATATATCTATTAATGTCATTCATAACCAACTTCATTTCTCTTTTTATCTTTTCTTAGATATCTTTATTCACTTGATTGTGGTAAAATGAAAGTTATATATATTGCACCATCCTGGTTTAGATTTAAATGAGCAGTGTTATATAAAAAAGAATTTATTGTCATAAGTTTATATATTAGTAAATGTTTAAAATCCTCAGGTGGTGTTTTGCCTTAATTTTTAATTATTATAGACATACTCAAATATGAACTAGCAATTTGTAATTTGTTTTTATCTTTTTAAAAATAGATCACAATCTATATTCTTATTTTTTGTAAAATAAAATGATAAGCAGATTCATGGCATTAGATTTAATATCACATTAAAAAGTTATTAATAAATATAAAGTCATATATTTTAATAAGGACAATAATGTTTTATATATACATAAATTTTAAAAAGAATAGATTTAGGTAAATAAAAAATTACATTCTCATGTGTATGTAAATTTATGTACATGTTTGGGTTATTTTTTAAATATGAGATTATCATATAGATTTAAAATTGTGAATGTTAAAATAATATTGGTTGTTTAAAAATATATTATTTGTAATAATCTTTTAAAACAAACAAATGTATTTTTTTATTTTTAAAAAAGAAATTGAAAATCATTGATATTCTTTTTAATATTCTTCTGTTAAAATTATAAGAAGACATATTGTTTAGAATGCTGTTTATTCAAATAAAATGTAATTAAAGTGAAATAAAAGAGGGTAAATATTGAGTTACATATTAATGACAGTATCTAAGTTAATGACCTCAGTAATATGTAAACAAAAAAATAATATATAAATTTATAATTTTAGGTTTAGACAAGCTTACATATTTATCTCTCTCTCTATATATATATATATAAATGTATGGTATATCTCTATCAGTTTAGTTAAAATAATACATTAAGCATTATTTTTTTATAAAATGTAATATATATATATTAAATGTTTTATTTGAACTATAATACATGTAAAAAAAATTATTTAACATATGGAACAATCAAAAGTTATAAAATGTTAGTAAAATTTCACTTGTGTTAATATATATATATATATATATGCATATGATGACAACAAAGGAGTAAATAATTTGCTATAGATTATAACTTTAAATGAGATAATTATCATTTTTAAAAGGAATAATACTTATTAATTAATGCCAACTACAGTGTGAAATCTTGTCAGGAATCATTAAAAATTACTTTTCTAAATAAACCTCCAATAATTTTAGGAAGAAAAAAAAACTCTTTTTGTGTATTGCTGTGAAAATATTATTTTATTGATTCTTTTTGTGAATTTTCTCCATAGGAAATAATTAAAAGACAGTGGAACTTTTATGTGCAGACATTAATTAATATGTCACCATTTGATAAAACATTGTATGGTTTATTTAAAATTATTATTTGTACTGTTATTGTGGTTGTTTCAAAAGATTATTTAGAATATATGTGTAAGAGTGAAAATATAAATATATAAGTTATCCAAAGAAAATTTAAATAAATAATTGTAGAATTTTATTTAAATAATCATAATAGATTTTATTAAATAATTTGTTTTTGTTTGCTAATAAATGCTTAGTAGGCAAACTGTAACCAAATAATATTCTCTTTTATTTGATTTATACATATATCTTTTTATTGGAGACAATAGATAAATGAGATATTTTCTTGTGGTCTGGGAAATAATGTTTAATGTCTTGCACCATCTTATACTTTAAACAGATATAATATTCTATGATAAATTAATTTAAATTATTTCAGCATAATCATTAATTGTCTTATTATTAATTTTTTAAATGAAATTATTATTATTTATTAAATTTGAGTTAAGAATTCTATTTAAATTAATAGATATATGACATAGTAATCTTAATTTAGAATATAAAGTTTATTATTGAACTAAATTTATATAATGATTAAGAATGAATGCTAATGTTTTATGAACATCAATTGGTATATAAGTGAGTTAATAAATTTTAAACATATATACTGAGTTATTTATTTAAATAGTACTGTTTTTAAACTGTAGTAGAGTAATATAATTAATATTATAATAAATTTTGTATAATCATCAAACATAAGTAATTTTATTCATTCTTGAATATAATATAAATTTTGCATGTAGTAATAAAAGAATTATGTATGAATGAATATCATTATAAACTATTAATTTATATATGTCATAATATTCAAATACATTATTTTATATCATGTAGACCATATTGGCATCCAGTCAGGTTAATATTTATTTAGTACATTGGTATTATTTATAAATTTTAGACATTATATCAATATAGGTCTTAGTTTATTTTATTAATAGAATTTGCTTAACCTTTGCTCATTTTATCCTATTAGAGATTTGGTTTCTTAATTTTTACAATACTATTAATTTTAGCTACCCTATTTATATTATTAAAGATTTGGTATGGTACAATTAATACTACTATAGTATTGTAACTTTATCCAATTTATCATCCTCATCAACCATTATTAATACACTGCATCTTTCCAAGTTCATTCCATCTTCTCTGATCTTTAACTTTTTTCTCCACATCACATCTGCACCCTTTCTTATTTCATCCATCCATCTCACATGTGGTTTCTTTTGGGTCTTTTACAATCTCTTGGAATCCAGTTTAAGATTTCAATTGTCCATCTATTATCATCTCTTCTAGAAATATGTCCAACTCAACTCACTTCAGTCTTTTAATTTTTTCAATGAGGTCAGTAACACCTGTTTGTTCTCTTATCTATATATTGCATTTTTAATCTTTTCTTGTTACTCCCAACATGCATCTCTCTATACTTCTTTGAGTGGTCTGAAGTCTCTGTATTTCTCTTCTATTAATTGACCAAGTCTCAGATCCATAAGTAAGACTAGAGAATTTATGAAGAAAAGAAGGAATATGAAGATATACAAAAATGGTGCATTAAAAAGGATTGAATATCTCAAATTTTGTAAAATGGTGCAGAAAAGAGTTGAATATGATATAAGAAAGTATAACTGTGAACTATCGAGAAAAGCTGTAGAACAGAATAAAAGACTCAAGAGTGTAAAACAACATTTTAGTATTGGTAGGAAATTTATATCTGCAATAAGAAAAAAAAATGGAATTATTACTAAAAAGAGAGATGACATCATGAAATGGGTAGAAGACTTTTATCAAGAATTATATAGTAATGAAGAACAAGTATCTCCTATATCCATTTCATAGGGTATATAAATTCAAACAGCACATATGATTGATTTATTACATCACAGATTTTAGTATTCATACAGGATAATATTTTATTATGACAAAAAATTAATAAAAAATTTCTGCTTTTTACTATTATAGATTTAGCTTGATCAAAGACTTAGAGCATTAATAAGAATTATTCTTATTTTATCCACATACAAATTTGCTGATCAGAGTTGGTGCATTTAAATAGATGCTCTTTATCTCTTGTTCATTTTTCTTCCAGTACAGATTTGGTGGTTTGGGCACATAACAAAGTTTTTCTCATTGGGTCTTATTTTTTACTATTATAATATATAATTATAAACTTAAAAAAAACAAGTCACTGTATTATTTTTTTGTTACTGTAAATATATTATTGTTTGTCTAATAATAATAAAAAATAAAGAGACTTGTTTTTATAATATTTTAATGAGAGAACATGCTATAAAAATTTGATTGTTTATGCCTATATTTTTGCAGTTTATATGTATATAAATTCGACTTATGTCTAGTATTAAAAAATATCTCAAACAAATCTGTAGCTTCAGATTCATAATATTTGATTAAAAGATTTTTTTTTCTTTTTTTCCTCAAAAAGACCACTACACTTAATTAAACACAATTCTATCATTTGTATTTTTCTCATGAATATCTAATGCAGAACTAATATTATTTTTATTTAAATTATAAACTTTTATAAACTCTTTGACTATTCTTTGGTCATGACAGTTTTTACAAAATTTGTATGTTTTTGAAAATGGAGATTATTTTGTTAATTCAATATATTTGTACATTGTTAGTGAATGTGTGTGTGTTTTTTTTTTTTGATGTTCATTCTATAATTAATGTCAATGATGTATGAAAGTGAACAATTCTGGTATAGAATTCCATAAACATTTTAGCACTCTAAAGAAAGTTTATCTTTGGAACATTTAATATTTACAATTAATAGTATAAACAGGTCTTGATATTATTTTGTTTTGAAAAATATTCTTAATTTTGTTAGTGGACCCTTTTATTTAAGGCAAAATCATCTTAATTTCAGAATTATACTTTTATTGCTCCTCCTCCTTCTATTATTATTATCATCATCATCATTATTGTTGTTGTTATTATTATTATTATTATTATCAGTAGATTATCATCATCATTATTATTATCATCAGTAGATTATCATCATCAGTATTATTGTTATTATTATATAAAAAGACATTAATAATACTGCAGTCACAACCATTGTCATATTTGTTTAGTAATAGAGATGTCTTGGGAAGTCTATTATCAAAAAAAATTGTTTTATATTAGATGATGATAGGTATAAAATTGTAAATATCTTTCTCTGGGTGTGTTGTTTTCTCTATAAGTCAAAGAATCATATTTATTTCTATTAATTTAAACATCTAAAAAGATTTAACCATTATTTTCTGTTTCTAGGTTAATGTTAAATTTACTATGAAAACGTAAACAACAAGCAACATATTTTTAGATGTTTTAATTTAAAAAAACATGGCTCTTTTTTTCCATATGTCAAATATGTTGACTGAACACGCGCCAATTGCTTGGAAGGTAGCAATGCTAACCACTAGGCCACCAATGCTTAGTAACATGGTTTTTTATCTCATGCTATATATAGAAAACAAACATATAAAAAACAAATTAATAATTTGTTTTAATCATTCATTAGACTAGAGATTACAATGATAAGTATTTCTGTAGTGTGATATTCACTACACCAATCACACTTGTTTTCTATATTATAATGGTATAAATGAAATAGATAGAAGTGTAATGCCCAAGAGACATGGGCTCTACTGAAACTAAATTAAATTCAAATTTATAAAGAGAATTAAAGCAAATTAAATGACAAGGCTTTATATGCATTGGTTCTGAGGTATTAACCTATTCAAATATATTCTCATAAATGGATCAATAATAAAAAAGGCTAGTTTTTATGAATGTAATATAAGTTTAAAATAATGATTTAAATATTAATTAGCTTAGATGGATATGAGGTAATAATGCTAAACCATATGCTAGTTAATGTTCATTTCTTCATATGCTTTTGAATACAGTTTACAATTATTATCCCTTAATTAAAGTAAATAGAATTTAGGACTTCTACTTTGTAAAATAGTGACAATAGTTTATTTAAACCAAACAATAAAATAATAGGTGTTAATAAAATACTAAAGAAATAAAACTTAATATGTATTAATTGTATAAATGTTCATATTTATGTGCTAAACAACAGTCTCAGCTTTCATAACTAAGAAAAACTGTCTATATTAATTTTATCAAAGAAATAAAAAATAAAATAAAAAATATTTAACTTTTTAAGATTGGTTACTATAGCAAATATTAATAAATCTAAGTAAGTTATTTAGATGACATTTAATTAATAGCTGTTTACAATTTGAATATTTACTAGAAATTTTTCCCCTTAATTATGTATATGTCTAATCATTTGTCCTTAATAAACATATATACATTAAGCAACCCTTTTAAATACATGTATTAATAAAATTATAAGGTGAAATTTAATGATTGGTAAAGGTGATGAAATATTCAATATTCATAATTTAATTACGCTTTAGACTTCATAATTCCTTAGAAATACTCACTATCTCTGTAGCAACAAAAAGTCCAAAATATTACTTAGAATTCCCACAAGATTAATTCATCTGAAATAATTTTCACACAACATGCAACTTTGTAGTGTGGGTCTCATTAGCAACATATATATAAAACCTCAAATACCCCAAAATATTAATTTCCAAAGGATTTATCTAATTTTACTGGCATAATTTCCTTTTGAAAGTAATGGTTATTCCATCAGTTATGATACAAAGATAATCCTTAGACACATGGAATATGCATGTAAGCACTACAAGAATCTAATAAAAATTTTGTCACCATACATAAGATAAAATAACTCAAAGTTTGAAAATTTTTTGGGGGGGGGGGGGGGTGGGGGGGGGGGGGGGAAAAAATTTCTTTGTTTTCAAATCTGAAAGGTGTCATCCTATGTAAGAAAGACATCAATAATTTATGAATAGGTGGGGGTTCGAAAGGGTTGTATTTTTTTCTATCGATTTTATAATCATATATAATTGAGTTGTTGCTTCTTTTGTACTTGAATATCCAAATATATAGTTTTTGCGAATCTTCCATTTTGTATTTAATGAGTACACTCTTGTATGTCAGTTGATTTTATCTATAATTCTTCTAGAGAAAAAAAAGGTCTCAAATATTTATATACAATTAACTGAAGTGTTTGTTCATATTTAGGAATGATACTTTTTTCAAAATAATTAAGCACAATACTAGATATGAGCCACTCATGGGTAAGCCCATTGATCCATCATTCATTTGGATTGGTTGTTTAATCTTGCACAATGTTGTTATTTAACCACTTTAAAAAATCAATAATGAAGTCGATCCTTTTTGTTCCATATTGTTGTTCTTAACTCTTTTTTATTATGTCAATGGACCTATTTCTATTAATGGAGCCATATAATTCAGTGTCAGACTGAATTTTAGTTTCTGGTTTCAGTATTTTGTCTTTTATTCTGCACAAAATCAAAAGAAGATCTGATGGTATATCTTCCAAAGCAATAGTGTCAATCAGCCAACCATTTATTAACTTTGCTGTGTTAAAATAATCACCCCCAAATAAGCATTAAATGTAAAGGACATTTGGTTTGTGCATTTTGATTGCAAAATCGAGTTGTATAGTGGCAGAAGGATATAGTTTATAATACTCAGCTTTTGATATGGCTTTGTTACAATGTGTCTTGAGAATTGAGGCAAATAGATATTACAATTTATCCAAACTACTTCAAACACTTTTTAGCAAAACTCTTTATTTGTACATATATATACACTGACACGTTTTAACCGACCTGCAGTCTTTTTCAGAGCTATGATATAATGAACAAAATTTAAAAAAAAACATAACTATATAATAACACCATAAAAAATTTAAACAATAAAAAACTAAAAACATATATATATATTATATATCATAGCTCTGAAGAAGACTGCACGTCAATTGAAACGTCGATGTATATATATGTACAAATAAAGAGTTTTGCTAAAAAGTGTTTGAAGTGGTTTGGATAAATTGTATTTATAGAATATTATGGCAAAAATAAAGAAAAGTGTGAATTTGATCAAATAGATATTGTTGAGATATAGTAATAGGGGTGTGAGAAATCAAAATTTTGGCACTCTGTATCCAGTATTTTTAAAGCATTGGTATTATTTTAATATCCTTAGCAATGTTATTGCTTTTATCCATGGACATTTGTACTGCATTTTAGTTATATATGATATATTTTCTTAAATTTAGATAAGTATTTCTTGAGACCTTTGGTGAAATCAAACAATAAATTTTCTGGAACATAATGTTAATTGCATACTAAGCTTTGATTTACATTTTGTTTGCCTTAATAAGTAGATATTAACTTTTTTTTTAGGCCATCGTATTGTATATTCTTTTAGTATATGTTTTCCCAAAAATGTACATTGTTGTTTTTGTAATAAAAGAAATATTTATTAAAAGTAAAACTTTTTCTGAAGTAAGCAAATATATAACAAAACGAACACATTTTAAAAGAATGAAAGTGTCAGGTTTCTACTTGACAATATGGACTTCATATAACTTATTTAAATAATGTAATATTTATTACCATTGTTATTTGATATGCTTGAGATGATATTCTTGAAGATTTATTGAACTATTATTACTACAAATAAATAAAAATTTTAAATGTCAATTATATGCACATATATATCTAAATAGATTCATACATGTGAAAATATAATCTCTTAATGTTATTGGAGTTTCCAATTGAAATATACATATATAAAAGAAGAATGTTATTTTGGCAAATTGTTTTTTTAAAACTGAAATGTTTTAAATGTTTCCGATTGGAAATCTTTTTCCTTTTTTTTTTCATATGTCAAAGCATTGACCGGGAAGCGAACCCGCCAGCTGCTTGGAAGGCAGCTATGCTAACCACAAGGCCATCAACGCTTGACAATCTTTTTCCGTTTCTTAAAAAAACAGCAACTAAATCTTACAGCTTATAGCTTTGGATTAAAAAGAAATAATACTGAACTGCTAACTTATACTTAATAGGCATAATAATGTAAAACGAGTTGAAATTCATTACTTTGATTTGAAAATGCTATTCATTGTTTACATGTCAGGATTTAAGGTTTAATAATATATATATGTTATTGTTTTTACTGTAAGTAAATATATATGTGCTTTCCTTTTGAAATTTTGAATAATTTTAACTTTCGGGGAAAGTTGATATTGCATTATTTTGAAAAAATCGACGAAATAAATTATAAATTGTTTTGTGTTCTAAAATGTTGACTATAAATCTTTTAATTAGAAATAGATAAAACATTATTGGGAATCTTGTTAAAGATAATGCACATATGGAGTGAGATTAAAAGAGGCATTGATTGGCAATTACAATAATTAATAATCCCCATACATATATATAAATTTTAGTAATAAATATGTAGATAACGTAGGTGCAGGATGTACCAAAATGGCACAATACATATATACTGAACAGTGATAAAGATATGTGTACGAGATTGTGGTCTGAGCCAACTGATGAGTGCTGATTCAGCATGAAATGTACAATTTGGGGATTATAGATCTTTTTCACATATCTTTGGTCATATATTTGCAATTACATCCCTCCACAAGATGTTAAAAGTGAATAGAAATAAGTTCCTATCTTGTCTGAAAGTGGTAAAGTGAATATTACTTTACATAAACATTAATCAATATAGGAAACAGATTTATTACTTTTTTCTCATTATCCAGATCAATTATTTTATTTGGCTAGAACATTATTAGATAGAATTAAAAAGCTTTTTAATAACCAAATATATTCAACAAGATATCTTTTTTATTAAAATAATGCTTTTCAGCATTAATTTTAGTCATATTATTTATCTAGTATGAGTATGAAATTTTACACAGTTTGCATTGACTAGATATCTGTCTGTGAAAATTTGCAAGTTATGTAGATATAGCATTTAATGATGCCATCTTATATTTATATAATATTTTGTGCTGCAAAGCTTCTAATATTTCATATTAATGGAGAATTGGATTTTCCTCAAGGTAATTAAAAAGGAGCATTTAGTAAGTTGTTGGCAATGTAAATTTAAAATGTTATTAATACTTAATTATAAATTTGATTCTTATTGTTGACATTATCTAGAATAGCTTCCTAGATAAGAACTTTTATTATGGCCATCAGTAGAATACATTCTTGCAGGTATAGCAATTAGATATTATTGCTGGGAGACTTTATACTATTCCAAATATATTTAAATAATACTTTATGCAAAAGTTTTTAATATTACATTTTCATAAAACATTGGATCTATTACAAAATTATTAAAAAAAGTACTTTTTGTATTAGAAATATGACTTTGAGCCAAATTTAATTAGCTGTTTTTAATATATACTATAAATTTAATTTTATTCTCACATTTGGCATTATGAAGATTTGCTTCCTACAGACAAGAATGGATTCTATTCTTGTTAGCATAACAATAGGATTTTACTGTTGGGAGATTTCTCACATTATTTAAATAGAGCATTGGTAACTGTCTTCAAATATATATATATATATACACTCAAAATATGAAAATAAAGATTGATTATGATGAATTAGAAGAAGTTAGCAGTTAAAAATACCTTGGTCAGATTATTAATACAGATGGAAAAATAATGGAGAAAATTAATCATGGAATTAAACTTGGTTGGAGTGCTTTTGGTAGAAATAACTTGATACTAAAAGGAAATATGCCTAAGTGTTTGAAAAGGAAGGTTTTTAACAAATGCGTTTTACCAGTTCTTACTTATGGATCTGAGACTTGGACACTTAATAGAAGAGCAATACAGAGACTTCAGACCACTCAAAGAGATATGGAGAGATGTATGTTGGGAGTAGAAAGAAGAGATCGAAAACGCAATGTATGGGTAAGAGAACAATCAGATGTTACTGACCTCATTGAAAAAATTAAAAGATTGAAGTGGAGCTGGGCTGGACATATTGCTAGAAGAGATGATAATAGATGGACAATTGAAATTTTAAACTGGATTCCAAGAGATTGTAAAAGACCCAGAAAGAGACCACATGTCAGATGGATGGATGAAATAAGAAAGTGTGCAGGGGTGATGTGGAGAAGAGAAGCTAAAGATCGGAGAAGATCGATTAAACTTGGAGAGACCTTCATCCTGCAGTGAATTGATAATGGTTGATGATGATGATATATATATAATTTAGTGAAAATTCCTTGCATATTTTTATAAATAATTCTCCAGCTATGAAATAATGATGCAAAGTACCAACTTAAAATTGGAATTGCAAATTGAAATTCCAACATATAGTAAATGTATTTGTCAAAAATACTTTTAAATCAAAAGTGCATACATCTTTATTTTATTATACAAACATTCATTAATATCATCAATCAAGAAATATTATTAATGAATTTATTTAGAATGTTGTTATGCTTTCAGTATTTACACTTATAGTAACAGCATCTGATTTATGGTTCTAATACATGAGGAAGTACTCAAAAATAAATAATTTTCTGAAGAATGAATGCATTGTAGTTCATGCTTATTCTGCTAGATGCCTGTTGTCCCTCATTACTGGAGTGTACAAAGATTGTTATGAAAATGGGATGGAGCAAGATAGAGAAGAATATGGGAAAAACTTAGGGTGGAAATTTAAAGGGAAGGTAAAGTGGCTAACAGGTTTCTCTGGACATAGTGGCTGAGAGATTTCTGACTCCATATAAGGAGAAGTCCTGTGCATTGCATCATATCAGTTTTCCAATTGTCACAATCTGAAAAAACAGTGCAATATGCTAAATGTTTTTGTTAAATGCATCTCACTTATTTTTCAATTTTTGTAATGGTGGAAAAGATAGAACAACAGGAAATTCTGTGTTCTGATAGGGATAATGGCAAAAAGAACAATTATAATGTGTGAGATTGAAACAGCTTGCAAACAAACTACACTGGGTAAAACAAAATGCTCACTAGTGAAGTAATTCAAGTGTCAAATTTACCACACTCCAAAAAAGCATGGTGAATGAAATCCAATGTCAAGATTATGCTGATTTTTTGAATTCATATGGTATGGATCACTTAGAAATTGTCGTAATAATTACACATTCGACCTATAAGTTCTAAAAAGTTTTTATAATGCAATACAATGTAAATGTCTAAATTTTTGGCAAAGTAGGGAATGCAAGCATTACCAAAACAATGTACCAGCACAAAACTTTACTATGATAAATTTTAAATTAAAAATAGCACCATCATGCTTATTAACCAGCCATGTTCATCCAAGCTCACTCCATGTGACTTCTTTTTTTTTACCCTGAATGAAAAAATGCTTTAGAAGAAAATGTTTTGTGGGCTTGAAAGTGAAGAAAAAAATAATGGAGGTATTAAAAGGCATCATTTTGCAAGAGTTTTAGGAATACTTCAAAAAGTAAAACCCTTATTTAGATCAGAGTATGATATCAAATGAACAGTTCTTTGAAAGGGATTCAATTTATAACACCTAAAAATAAATGTACATTTTTTATTGAAAAATTTTGGTTATTTTTGAATACCTCCATGTAAACTTGGATAATAAGTTGAAAGAGAATACACTTTTAATTTAAAGTATTTTAGATTTATTTATTTAGTGATATCTATTTTAAATTGGCATCTTTCTATTGTAACTAGAAAATTAATTATAAAAATACACTGAGAATTCTCTTAAATTTTCATCATTTAAATCTAAAAAACTGTGAAAAATTTATTTTCTCTTCCTATATTTATATATATAAGACAAATATAATTAATTGATTATATATTTTCAATTTGCAATGTCTAATTTTAATTGATATTTTTATTCATTACATCATAGTTGAAAATTATTTATAAAAATATAAATTCCTAATAAAATTTTAACACTTAACTCAGTATATTTGTGAACTTTTTTATTTAATATATATGTATACAATATAATATTTCCCCCCAGTAATAATAAAACCTGCATTATCTAACCATAACAGTTTTTAGTTTGATAGCACATATATTCTTATCTGACCAACAAAAATTAAAGTGGAACATTGATAATCAAGTTAATAAGAGTTAGATTTTTACTTACTGATCAATACTAAGTGATTTGATAAGTTACTAAGGACTCATCATCCGAAAAAATTCTACGTCTATTTGAGAACTAAAACATTTTAAGGATTACCCAGCTGGACTCAAAAATTAATGTTGTGGGCAAATTAATACTAATGAATTAGTATAAATTATCTATTAAAAATAAAGTTACTAAATTCCATAAAAAATTAATAATATTGTACCACATATTCAACTTCCTAGAATTACCATTCCTTACATTTCCAAAATATCTAACAAACTCACTAAAGCATTAATCAATAAATTTAAAATAGGATTTAGAACTCCTCCTAATTCTAACAAATTGATCAACAACTCAAAAGATCATATTGATCGATCATTCATCCCACATGTAGCTAATTCCATTTCATGCCCTCAAGATGGATGCCAAGCTGTATATTATGGTGAAACTAAAGCTACTATTAATACTAGATTTGCTCAACACCTGTACACTTACAATAGAGTTCAGAAGAACAACAATACATCTTCTGTATTTTTGGAGCATGCCATGAAATCTGGACACAATTTTACACCTGCTAATCCTATAATTATATGTGCAAAATCAAATGATCATAAGAGAAAAATAAAAGAAGCATTCTACATTAATGGAAATATTAATGCTATAAATAGAAAGGATACTTGCTTTAATATATCGAAGAAATGGGCCATGTAACACATGCTAATTTAAATATCTTTACATATATTATATTATATATTTTTAAGAAAGCTATGATTATGAGGCATGGATTCTCAAAAACGTTCAGCTTATTATTATAATTTATTTATCACTTCTCTATTAAAACTTTACTTATAAGTTTTTATGTTTATGTAGCTAACACTTGAAAGTATGATGAAAAAAAAACATGATTGGGTTCTTTTTTTTAATGTTTTGTACTCAAAAAAGGTATTTTACATTGAAGCACTAAATGTTTTCTTACTGAGTGACATTTTTTGATATTTCTTTTACATTTGACTTTTTGCTTATTAATAAAATAATATGAAAGCAGTGAAAATTTTAACATACAATTTTATCTTTTTTCTGCTGAAAATTAAACCTTATGAGCTTAATATTTTTTAACATTTAAAATCCAGGTTTTAATAGTAACTATAATTATTGTAATTATTAGGATTATTTTATTTACGTTTATGTAGATTTATATTTATCACTTATAATTATTAATAAATTTCAAAATATAGTCATTTTGACAATTTTTAACTGTATTAGTAACAATTGAGATAATTTTTAACACTATCAATTTTACAAACAATTCGATTTTTTGATTTTGGTCAATTTAATAAAATCATTCGGGATCATATTAAATTATTCATTGTTATAGCTAATTTTTTTTTCTCATATGTCATAGCATCAGCCGGGAAGCCAACCCGCTAACCAGGGATAACTGCTTGTAAAGCAGTTGTCGTTGACCTCTCGATCACCAATCCTTGACTGTTACAGCTAATTGTTTGCTTTAATTGCTTATTATTAATATAAAATTTGATATATATATATACACACTTTATTCTTTATAAAATAATCGCCATTACAAATTGCAATTCAAAACCCTCATATTTTCTCTTTTTGATACAAAAAATAATAAATTTATCTTTGACTTTGAAAAAGTGTTTTTTTTTAATTCATGTTATGTCTTATATTTATTCATCTTAATCATTATTTGTGCTATTGTTATTATTGTTACTACAAAATTTGGCTTTTCTTTTATGTTTATCTATTACAACTTTTGAAAACTAATTTTTCTTGCACGAGTTGAAAAGAAAATAAGTAAAAAAAGAGGTTAATATCCGTACAGTGTAAACCTACTGAAGCTAAGTTGAGTATTTTAAAAAAATAAATAATGAAATACATTTAAAAATAGAAACAATAGCAATAATTCCATATAACAATGCGGAAACTTTGTTAAATAGTAATAATGCAGTTTAAATAAAATTATATATGTAAGTCCGTGTGTGTGTTTTTTTATCTGAAAGATGTTTTAATAGTCTAAGAGAAAAAACCCAACATTAACAACTAATTAATATTGTGATAGTTTAAATGTACTCTTTAGTAGTAATACAATATTTTTAGAATTTTTTAAACACTTTTCAACTCTAATGATAGCAATAAAATATATAAAAATAATATTGTAAACTTTCATTTTTATTACATTATATTTTATATTAAAAGCATTAATGATAATAAATATTATATACCATTATTTAATTTTTGAGTGACAATTGGACTCTAGTAATCACTAATTATTTCAGAACTTGCTGATCTAATTAGCAATAATTTGAAAAAAATATTGAATAAAAAATTATATACTCATAAATTAATTTAAGATTTGTAAATTTTATGTGCTGTATTACTTTATTGTATAGCATCAGCCATTTTTTTTATCACAAAATGCCCTTTCTAATATTATACTTTCAATAAATCTCATCATCATCATCATCAACCATTATCAATACACTGCAGAATGAAGGTCTCTCTGAGTTTAATCCATCTTCTCCTATCTTTAGCTTCTCTTCTCCACATCACCCCTGCACACTTTCTTATTTCATCCATTCATCTCATATGTGGTCTCTTTCTGGGTCTTTTACAATGTTTTGGAATCCAGTTTAAAATTTCAATTGTCCATCTATTATCATCTCTTCTAGCAATATGTCCAGCCCAACTCCACTTCAATCTTTTAATTTTTTCAATGAGATCAGTAACATCTGTTTGTTCTCTTACCCATACATTGTGTTTTTGATCTCTTCTTGTTACTCCCAACATACATATCTCCATACTTCTTTGAGTAGTTTGAAATCTCATATGTTTATTTATTTTCATTCTTGGAACCACTTTGAAAGCTTCAGATATGTTATTTCTTGTCATGAATTACACAAGTTAGATTTCGTTTAGAATAGTAGTAAAACCTAAAATTAATTTGAATATAAAATCTGATACTACTAAAAAAAACCCACATATTACTATTTTTATGTCATTTAATTATTAAAAATAATCATTTGAAGAAGTTGGCTGTTTATTTAATAAGAATAAATTGTCATTTACGAAATTGTAAAAAAAAATCTTGAAAAAATGAGTTGCCCTCTTAACAAGTTATTTATCCACAATATGAAGACTTTATGAATAATGAAAAATATTAAAGTTGTGAATGAAGAATATAAACAAAGCTATGTTCTGATAGACAACAACACATCACATTAAAAAGAAGTTCATCTATAAAGATATAAAAGTGAAGAATCATGTCATAAAAAGTTTGAGCACCAGAAACAACTGAGGTGAGCCATAATTCATGGATAATAAGCTCTAAAATCTACCATTTTAGAACTGCACTTATTTATACAAGCCTAAGCAAAAGTAGCATCCAGCCATTCAACATGTGAAAGATGATCCAATGGATTCAGAAATCACAATGAATTTAAAAAAACTTCATAACTTTAGCAAAATTTTTATTGACATCAATAAAAATTTTGCAGTTTAATGCTATTGGAAATAAAAAGTTCTTATTTTTTTATTTACAGCATAAAATTCACTTATACAAAAAATAAAAAGTAATATTTTGAATACATTAGGAACTGACCAGATATTTCATTTACTTTCTAATCCTGATGTTAATATTTTAATAAAAACACTAGGTCTTCTTCAAAATTTGTTGTCCACAAAACCACATATTGAACATATAATGGGACTTCATGGTAAACAAATAATGCAAGCTGTGATATTAATTCTTGAAGGAGATCATTCAGTGGAAGTCAAGGAACAGGCTATATGTATATTAGCTAATATAGCTGATGGAGATTATGCCAAAGACTTTATCATGTCAAATGAAGATGTATTAAAGAAATTAATGATTTACTTAACTGTGAATTAGTTTAGAAAACATTAGTTTTTACATCTGTTCTTCTATTACATGCTAATCTGCACAGGAACATGATTAGTTAAAAGCAACTAATATATTTTTTTTTGGTATTTTTAAATTTAAGATCACTAGGCATTGTATCTTGAATTTCATTATTATAAATTTTCAACAAAAAAATTATTAAAAAGTGTTTTTTTGGGGGGATGGGAGATGAAGAGGATTGACTCAAACATAATTGTACACCTGGAATTGTATGCTCTCTCCCTATATTATTCATAATTGCATTGTTTTATTTTATTTATTGTAAGAGACATCTTAATATTTCTTATATAATTTTTAAAGTAAATAATGGATATATATAAATTCTGTAAAAAATATATATGTATGTGCTGAAACATATTTTATAGGGTTTTCTATTATTCACAAAGAGAGGATTTGCTTTAAGAAAAGTTTCAAAAAGGAGGAAAATATTATGATGATTACAATGTGTTTTTAAAGAATAAACCTTGCTTTATATTAAAATTAAATCCTCAACTATTATTACATTTTTTGATTTAAACAAATACAAGTGTTAGTGGCCTAGTGGTTAGCATAGCTGCCTTTCAAGCAGCTGGCTGGGGCTCACTTCCCTGTCAACTCATTTGACATATGAAAAAAAAAAGGAAAAAATCAATTTATTTATTTGTAAGAGTTGAAAATAAATAAAAAGTTTTGTCAAATAAACTATTTCCCTCAAAAGATTAACTTGTAGACAAAACTCATCTTGATTTGATATGAGTATTTGGAGTATGTTTTCATGAGTTTAATAAAAAAGGTGGACTTTGAAGTATAATTATGTAAAATGCATGTAAGATTTAACCACTTTCTTTTCATCTTCTATGCAGCAAGAAAATAAATATAATGCTGCAGTTGATAATATTAAATATGAAAAATGATTTTAATTTTGTTTTTAAATATGCATATTGATAAGTGTTAAAACAATTCTACTAATATATTTATATGATATAAAACATTCTATTTCTAGTATTACTTGTTTTTAAAAAGGAGTAAATATGTAGGATTATTTTCTGTCATCATGGAATTCTATAATTTTATTTACAATTTGTTGTTCCAAAATTCCAACATAACATTGTATAAAATTTTCAAACAAGTGAAGAAAATAACATTAAAATAAATAAATAATCAAATTTTCTGAGATTTCAGAATGCATAAAAATAAAATGAGTTCTATCTATAATTTCAAAGTTAACCTTGGTTTTGATTTTAAACATAATCAATAAAACTCAAAATGAAAAGCAATATTTTTTATATTAAAATAAGATAAAATTTCTTTATGGAAGACCGTGTTCAATAAATCAATATGTTATTGAAAAACATATGTATTGTGTGATGATATTTCTACTTAATAAAAGTAACTATTTGCATGTTGAATTCCAGCGCATTAAAAAGTTCATTTTAACCAATTTAATTGTTTTCATTGGCTGTAAGAATTCAACATTAAGTTAAAAATGAATCCATTATTATTTATCAGAGTGTAATAAATTTGACTTGATTTTATAGATATTGATTTTTGAAAATATTAAAAAAATTACATCATAATCAAAACCATAAATGTATTTCATTATCAGTGCTGGGAAAAATATTTTCTGAAAACAAACAATTTATTTTTTTATTTGATATTTATTTGTAAAATGTGACTGACTAAATATTAATATCTCATAAATCAATCAAATTATGCTTTAAAAGTTTTTTTTTTTTTTACAATATTGTAATTCATTCTGAACAGACAGCCATGGACTGCACTGATTACATGTTAGCAAAAACTTATAAATATTCTCTGAATAATTAGCATTGTCTAAAAATATAATGTTATATTTTTAAAAATAAAACACATTCAAAATAAATAAGTAATAGTTCAGATTTTTTATTTTTTATAATAATTACAAAATTATAATACAAAAATAATCCTAAATTTTAATAAACTTACAAACAATCAAGTTTTTTGTTATTCAAACTATTTTCTTCAAATAAAGTCTTAAAAATTAGTGATGCCAGAAAGACAATAGGTATTTAATAAGTGTCTTTTATGTTGTCAAATTTTTACTTATTCCAGCATCTATGGAATTTTGGCGGGGTTAAAACTTGAAAAGAAAATATACATGATATAAAACATTTTAAAATAAAGTTTGTACAAACTCTTATTAGGTGATGAAGAATTTCAGAAATAATACTTTGTGTGATAGTAATGGATTACAAATTTAAAAATAGTACTTAGAAGTTTGAGATCTGTTTCAGGATGGAAATGTTTATATAGAAAAATATAAAATGTAGATTTAGAAATAAATAAATAAATAGAAAATATTAAATAAGATATTAACAGATATACTGGAAAAATAAATAATGAATACTGAATATAAGCTAAAAATATAAATTTGAAGAGGAATGGATGATAAATATCATGTATTAAACTTTTTAAATTAAATATAAATCTTCGGGTTATATCTTGAAAGCACTCTAAATGTCTAACAAAGAATCAAAAACAGAATTCATTCTACTCTTGATTCTTTGTTAAACTTTTAGAGTGCTTTCAAGTCATAACCTGCAGATGGGATCATATATTAAGGATATATTTAAACTATTTATGTCACTGAATATAAAATAATATACCATTTTTAATTTATATTGGTAAATGAAAATCTATTAGTTATAAACTAAATATTAATATTGTATATAAAATAATTTGTTCCATAAAATGCCTTTGCACAATAAAAAAATTCAAGAGTATAAATTATTATGTAATAAAGTCAAATGTTTATAGATTCACTTGTGTACTTTTCATCAATATAAACATCTCTCTTATTATTGCAATATAAATCGAATGTTATTAATTCAAATGCATGTAATTCAAAACTTCTGTTAATAAAAAAATTCAAGATCATCTTTATTCTTCATATTGAATAAATTATTCCCTACACACATTTAGCAATAAAATTTACAAAAACATACTAAGTATATATCTATAAATTAATAAACCTAATAAGGGCTTTGAGCATTCCATCATCAGATTCTCAATGATTTGGATGGCTGAAAAGTTGGGAGGGCAGGAGAAGATTGAAGTCTATCCATTAAAGTGTGAAGCTTTGCTATCTTAATATAAACTAAGTACTGATGATATATGTGTGGGAGATGACGATCTGGACCAATTGACGAGTATTGTTTCAGCATGAAATATGTATATTGAAGATTATTTATCTTTTTCATATGTATATAATCATGTGTATTGGTTGTATAAGATAAAGTGTAGGGAGCTTGAAAATCTGAGTTCAAATCCCTTCTAATTTCATTAAGTTAAATATAGATAATATACTTGTATTTAAACATTATATATTCAGCCTGTATTCTGGTCATCCCTCTTCTATGTATTTTAAAGGAATATATTAACATCCTATATGTCAGGGTCAGTGTGACTTAAGGTCAACATGGATATGACAATAAGATTGACATCAACAAGGGCTTTGAGCATTTCATCATCAGATTTTCAATTATATGGATGATTTAAGAGTTGGAGGGTGGAGAAGATTGAAGCATGTCCATTAAAGTTTGAAGATTTGCTATGTTAATATAAACTGAGCACTGATTATATATGTGTGTGTGAGAGATGATGACCAGGACCAACTGATGAGTCCTGGTTCAGCATGAAATATGTATATTGGAGATCATTTATGATTTTCACATATATGTGGTCATGTGTATCCATTGTATAAGAAGGAGTAGATAGCTGTAGAGAGCTTGAAAGTCTGAGTTCAAATTCCTTCTAATTAAAACTAATTACCTTTTTTTTTGTCATGCGTTGTTAGCCAAGAGGTCATCGCAGCCACCTTGTAAGCAAGTAGTTGTTTGCAGATGGTTGTGGGTTTGCCTCCTGGATGATGCTATGACATAAGGGGAAAAAATTACCTTTTTTTTTATTTTAGTAGAATTTAGATTTACAATGACATAATAAAATATTCATTTTTAAATAATATTTCTGTAGTGTAATTTTTACTATACCATTCTTAGGAACAGGTTTCTATCCACTTTTAGCAGAAAACATACAAATAATGAAGTTATGGAAGACTAAATATAAACAAGGTGATTATACAGAAAGTGGGTTATTAGTTTTTATGCTGGGTTTGAGAATAGATAAGGGGAATTTAGATATGAAGGTCATGGAGTTGACAAAGATTATGTTGTGGAAGTGGGATGGAGCAGGATATGTAGAAACTTAGGGTGGGGAATAGAAAGGGAAGGTAAAGTGGTTAACATATTTCTCTGGCTATAGTTGCTGAGAGATTCCTGACTCCATATAAGGAGAAGTCACAGTGCATCACATCAGCATCTTATAGCAAAGTGTAATTATAAACATATGAGCCAAGTCATGTAAAAGAAAGGAATTTTAAATTAATGATATTTTACATGCTATAATTTTTGATCCATAAATTTATATCAAACACTATTGTTTATATAAACAAACATCAAATATTCTACAGACCTTTTTGAGTCCATGATTTGTCCAATTATCTGTATCTATGGGTATGTATAATATTTTTTGACATTCTGTGTAACATCATAATTCATAATATTTATTGTTTGATCATGTACCTTCTAAGTTTCTTCATAGAAATGATTTTGTCTATACACAGTGCTCATATTTTAACAATAGACTTTTATAATTTAATGAGCCTGTATGAAACATATACATTAAAATCTCCATTTACAGATATTTGTTTTGTAAAGGTATTGGTGCAATAAAATGATTCAATATAAAATAAATGTTTTTTAAGAGTAAATACAGATGAAATAGGTTTTTCTGCAATTTTTATAAGTAAGTAAAATCTTAAAAAGAATTGTCCTAGCATGAAATTATTTTAATGAATGACAATATTATCCCAAGTTCAATTATTATCTTATGAGTCTCACACTTAATGACTCTTAACCTGCCAAACGGGTTTCCAGCTTTGATTTCTTAATACTAATGATTTGCATGCTTACATGTTTGTGCATTAATTTTGATCTTACTAATATATATAAGTGAGGAGTGGAAATAGGGTAGTATGTTTGTATTATTATTAATATAATTAATGACAAATAATGATTAATTGAATTAAAGGCTCAATTGAGTCTTATAGTTAGAAAAGCAAACAAAAATGAAAAAAACAATAATCACAGAAAGAAGTTAGAAAAGTCTTTATTTAGAAATAATATTTAACCTTTAATGATTAACATTTTACTTACAATATAGCAACATAATTGATCAGGCACTATTTCATGGGCTCTTTCATTTTCATTGCTTACTCGTATATGAAGATTCGTGAGGCCAGCAAATGCTGTCTAACTCTGTCATTGGACATCCTCCCAAAGTAATTGTTCAAGCAGAGTCCTCTAAGGAGTCACTATAATTACAACTCTTAGCAAGTTCCCTCAATATTTGATCACATAATCATGTATATGTTCATCATTATTTTGCTATCTATTTCTAAAATTTAGCCACACTATATGTTTTGAGGACTGGGGACTGAAATAATTATTCGATTTTCCAACAACTACATTGTATGGCAGTTTCTGTTTTTTTTTTTTTTTGTGATCACATAGCCAATTTGTAATTTCAATTATTTGTTGCCTGGGATAACACACAATGTGGCAACATTAATGGAAACACAGTTCCATTAATAAAAAAATGTGTCTCTATCCACTTTAAGTAAATTGGCCAATCAAAATGACTACTAACATTGAACTTGTTTATTGTTACTTGTGATGCAGATAACATCATAATACTCTAATCCAAATTAATGACTAATAACTAAAATTTTTTTACATGATTACCAAACTACTTCCCAATAGGTATCCAGTCAGTTTTAAATTATAAAATTTAACCTTATTATGCTTACAAAATTTTAGCTTCTGATTGAAATATTATCTGTGACTACTACAAGACAAAATGAATTTGATCATGTTATGAACTGCACCACTTTTTTGCTGTGTACAGCCACCATGAATTCTGCAGTCATGATAAAGGTGTCAGACAAGCAGAAATAATTATAATACAATAAATTTTGATAAATATAAATTGATGTTTATTGCCAACAAGATAACAATGGTAAAAATGGAATTAACAATGCTTAATATATACAACTTAATAACATTTTCAAAGATTAGTATTAGACTAACACTTATGATACTTGGCCATAAAGTTGTACAAAAACATAATAAACCTGATGTGGCCTGCAAAATGTCCCCACTTTTGAACCCTGAGTGGGGGGATTAATTGGATCATCCATAGTCCTTTGAACACCTGGCCTTGTAGTTCCTTCAGATAAACACAATCAGCTCCATCGATATGAGTGTGTGAGTGAAAACCTCAATTCTTCTTACAGATGATCTTTTATTTTTTTTCCTCTATCTAATCCCAGGTAGCAACACTATAGCAATGAAAATTTCTAGAATACTAATTACTACCATTGTTATTTATCATTTTAGTTGATTTATATCCTAGTGTATTAATTTAAATATTCTCCAATATGGAAATGCTTGATCTTATCAACATATTTTAACTTTAATATTTTTACTTTATAATATTTTTACATTTCTTTCAACTTTAGCACTATTATTTATTATATTCTAAATACATTATTTTATTTATGTTCTACATATAGCAGAATCTAATTTAAAATTAACATTAAAAATATTGTGTAGTATTTAATTATGTATTTATTAAACTTAAATACACCAATTCACAATTAAAACACTGATCAACTTCAAATTAAAAATTCATTAATAGTTATTTCTTTTCCAATAAATTTTTTTCAAATGTAAACATATATATATATATACATGCACACACACATATATATATATATATGTTTGCGGATTTTTCATGCAATGCAACTTTATCAAAATTCAAAATAATTTTGACATTGATACATTACATTGAGTGCTTATATTTAAATGTTAACAATGTAATAATTATTCTCACACACATGAGAAATATAACTGCATTTTACTACCACTTAAATATTATTGCTATGAAGATATATAAAAAATTTTTTTTACCTCCATATATGAATCCTGGAACTAATCTGTGATCTGCATTCATCCTATATATGTGCGCATTCATGACAGTTTGAATATTTTCACAAATAAAAGTCAATAGTTTATAATTATTCTTAAAAAAACTTCATGTATATGTTTTAAAACTATGTTGAAAGAAACATTGATCTGCTATTTGTATTTTTATATTGGACTATTTCCATCATCTAATATGTATATTGAATGTCTTTAGAAAAATTTAACTTTATTTAAATATTTTAAATACATTCAATTGACTGTTAATAATAGCACATCAAACAGGTTAGTATATGCACAATATTTTGAGAGGTATTATTCTCCCCTCTTCTTCAGGTGTTGCTGACCTTATCAGTGACAGTAATAGCATGGAATTTGAACCTGGATCCTTAGATTCTTGATTATTGAATTTTAAGGTAATGCTCTAATCAACTAGGATGGTTCAGTAGGTTAGATCATTATCTTAAAATTCAATACTCAAGGATCTAAGGGTTCAAATTTGAATCCCATGCTGTCACTGGTCAGGCCAGCAATACCTGAAGAAGAGGGGAGTATAATACCTCTCAAAATGTTATGCATATACTTACCTGTTTGATGTGCTATTACTAACAGTTGAGTGTATTTGGAATATTTAAATAAAGTTAAATTTTTTAAAGACATTCAATATGCATATTAGATGATGGAAGTAGTCCAATATATAAAATACAACTAGAAGATCATCATCACAAAATTTCAGGAAAACATTGATCTGCTGTGCTTTTCTGCAGTGACATCTTCTAAATATTTTGAGACAATTATATAAAATACTTTTATATAAAAAAATATAACTTAAAATTCTGAGTCTTGTTCTTTCTTCACAATTTTTGTCAGCTATTTACTCACATAGGAAACATAATATTAATTTTAATAAAACAAAAATTCTAGACAAAATTAACTAATATGAACAGAGATTATTAAGAAAAGATTTAGAAATTTTTTGACTAATAACATGAATGACAAATGTGAGCTAAATAAAATCAATGCCATTTGTAAAAAGTTGTTGGAGAAAAAATTATAATTTAAGCAACAACTAATGACCTATGAGAATGGAGTCAAAATGAACATTTTAAATTAGGAATATATTCTTATACTTTAAGAAAGAGAATTCTTTGGCTATATTAATAAAATTTATAATTACATTCTTATACTTTAAGAAAGAGAATTCTTTGAACTATATGTATCAGCAACATGTGGAAACATTAGCTAATTTTTATTTCATATATAAAACTATTAATTTAATTGTACTATGGAATTTTCTAGAATTTTTTTTTAATCAGACTTATGACATAACAGAGAAATATAACAGACCAATGTTTTTTTCAAGTATTTATTAAGTCTATTAAGGTAGTTTTAAACCAAATATGCTTAAAGTTTATAGTAATCATAAACAATTATATATACATTGTGTTTTCCTGGAGGTTTGTGATGATGGGTTTCTAGTTGCATATACTAACCTCTTTGATGTGCTGTTACTAACAGTTGAATATATTTGGAATATTTAAATAAAGTTAAATTTGTCTAAAGTCATTCAATACACATATTAGATGATAGAAATAGTCCAATATAAAAATACAATTATATATACATATATAGGTATCCATTCCATAGATTCTTACTGTGTTTCTATGTGAAATTTTCATGACAAAAAAACATTGTGCCTGAGTTATATATATATACCATTAAAAGACAGTCAACACTTCCTTTTAACAATAAAGGTGGAATCTATTCTACCTTTATTGTTAAAAGGAGGTTGTCTTGACAACAGTTTGAAATTGTTGATTGTTAATGATATGGGGATTATCCTAAGTGTTGACTTGCTTTTAATGATTACTTACAAACCCGTTTAGTCTTGAGCATTATTACATTTAATATATATATATATTATCAAATAGAAGATTGTATCACAAAACAAAAGTATTTTGGCTTTTAAAATGTATTGCTGATTTTTTTTACTGTGAATTAATAAATATTCTATTGTATGATACTTAAATGATTTTTTTAATTCTTATTTTACATAATAAAAAAATAAACATTTATCATATATATATATTGTAATGGTAATCACCCTTTCAATAATACTAATTGCTCAAAAAAATATAATGAAAAAAAAACACTATTCACAAATTAATTTTTTTGTCTAGGGAAATTATAAATATCTAATGGGCAATCGCGTACATGATGAATAACTATACAAATTTTATTTTAATTGACTACTTTATGTTAGTCATGGATAACAATCAGACTGAATATACATAAAAAAAAGTTTATGCAGATCCAATCATGTTTCCTGATCATTACCCTCTCTACATTAATAATATGATTAAATGATAATGCAAAATAATCTACTCAGAATTTGGATGAGAAATAACAAACAACAGAAATTATTAACAATAACAACAATTTTAACTGACAAACATAATGAAACTAATACAAAAAAAATTGTAATATAGAGAGCATACCAATAGCTCAAACAAGCTTTTAATTCATAAGTGCTGGGTTTCATGTTTGAAAATTTCAGAGCTTCTACTTAATATTTCATATTAATTAAGCGCTTGTTTTAAATTGATATTTTAGATCTGGTATCTGAATGTTCTAACTCAATAAACATCACATGACCACCACTTCTTATGCTTGTGTATAACTGTTGTTAAAACAGGCAAAACTTACTATAGTATTGCCACAGACAACAAGCTAGAGTAATCAATGAATGCCAGAAGGCTTGTGCATAAAATCCCCATCTAGTGCTACTCATCCAATATCCCCAGACTAGTTTCTGGCTTGTGGCCTTCATCAGTGAGAAACCTTGGATCTGAGAGCACTGCACCTAGATCTTAGGATCTAATGCAACCCTCCAGCAGCCACCTTTTATCTCCACTTAACTACAAACTATGAGTCTTAAACTGAATACACCTTAATGTTTTTAATCCAAGCCATTAGCCTATATAGTCATATGGGTCTGAACTCAGTGCAGCACCCATACATTTTGGTGTCTTTGGTTTTTAAATAACCATAGCCACCACTATCCTATTAGGCAGGATTGGTTTTAAGCCAATAAACATCACATGACCACCACTTCTTATACTTGTGTATAACTGTTGTTAAAACAGGCAAAACTCATTATATGTATTGCCACACACAGCACTATGGTTATTTAAGAACCAAAGACCCCAAAATGTATGGGTGCTGAACTGAGTTCAGACCCATATGACTATATAAGCTAATGGGCTTGGATTGAAACCATTAAGATGTTTTTAGTTTAAGACTCATAGTTTTGTAGTTAAGTGAAGATAAAAGGTGGCTGCTGGAGGGTTGCATTAGATCCTAAGATCTAGGTGCAGTGCTTTCAGATCCAAGGCTCCTCACTGATGAAGGCCACAAGCCAGAAACTAGTCTGGGGAAATTTGATGAGTAGGCACTAGATGGGGATTTTATGCACAAGCCTTCTCGCATCCTCACTGAGGTGAGCCATAAGCTCAAAACCAATTGGTCTGGGGATAGGAACGTTCCAGAGAGAGACTTTTGAATATTTTCTCTTACAGCATTTATGAATTAAGAGCTTTTTTGAGCTATTGGTACACTCTCTATATTACATATTTGTAAATACAAGCTTACAAAAGCAATATCATGCTATATATGATTTGCTTGATTATTAAAAAAATTGTGTACATCTAAGATCATATGAAGAACATGCATTACAAAAAAAATCATTGTTGATTCATAATAATTCATATAAACAAAAGTTTATATTAGATTAGTTCAATTACCTATTTATGTCTTCATTAGCTCATGTTTCATTAACTTTTGAGTGTTGAAATATAATAATCTGAATCATTATTTTAAAGCATTTTTAATACTTTAACTTCTTTGTTTCCCCACAAAGTTTTTCCTATTATTAAAGGTATTGTAAGTATGCAGCTTTATAAACAGAAGATTATTTCCATTTGACCATTAATTAGAGAGCAAGTTTTCTATATCAAGTGTCACACATTTTCAGTGTCAAAATGGCAGAAACAAAGTTAATTTTAAGACATTCCTTTATTTACAGTTCCATAATCAGCTACACTACTGGAAATATCAGAGGTAAGGCACTCTAAAGTTCTCCCCTCAGAAACTGCATTATCAACTTAAACAATCATTCCAATTTTTCTGACTTTCATCCCATGACACAAAAAAGTGATGATTCCCTCCTTTTGTTTAAAGCAGACAATATCAGTGTTTAATTTCTCCTCAGTCATTTTGTGATTGGTTTCCATAGCAATTTGTTATTCTTGATAGTTAATTTTATTTTATAAATAAGAATTATAATATATATTTTTTAATATTTTACAGTTTTATTATTATTTTAAATTTCTTTATATTTATTGACACATGTGACTTTTTATATTTTAAAATACATAATAAAAAATGCACAAAAAGTCCATACAGATAAATTGAGTCATGGAGGTTACAACATATATAGTGTAACAGTCAAGTTTGTACATTCGCGTAACAGAATTCAGAATCCAAGCAAAAGAGACCGAAGCTGACCAGACTAGGACTGTGACATCCCGAGTCCGACCACACTTCAACTCGTAAGCCAGGATTCCAAGACTCAAGACCCTACGAATGACCACCTTGAAATTACACGTAGTATACCTCTTTCCACACGGCCGACATAGGTCACGGAGAAGCAATGAGACTCTGATAATTAAAAGAAAGGTTCTTAATTGACTAAAATATCACTAATTTAATTTAACTTAATGCATAGTTTTCACATATATAGGCTATAAATAATAATTAGAATTGGATTGAATTAGATCAATAACGAAACAGAGAACGAAATACATTAAATTAATTATATATTTATTTACAATTGGCATGAAATTGATTAGTTTTACACATTTCAGCGTCGAATGTACAAACATTGGGTGGATAAGAGAACACATTCTCTTTTTATATACAATTCAAACTAGCTTTATATAAATAATTTTTATACAATTCAAAATAGCTTTATATAAATACTTTCATTTAATTTTCATAAATGGGTTTAACATGTGCCCATCTTATGAGTTGCTTTTCAATTAATACATAATTAATCACTACGTTATGTCTATAAATCTCGATAAGCCAAATCCTATTACATTTGTGGCTGGTATATAAATAATTATATTAAACTTTGATCATGAATTCATTTACTAAAATATACAATATGATTTAATGACGAGCGCATAAACCAGCTCAAGTAATGATCGATCGAACATGGCTTTCGAGAGAAAATTTCAGAATGCTGAAAGCGTTATATAAAGGTGGGAGAGTTGGCTGCATAAGATTTTACCAATGCGCTATGGCACAGGTAAACAATAATAGGAAAAGTCGCTCTGCGGATGGATGAAATAACTTCAGGGTTCTTGCGACAAACGCCGGTACCCTGTAACCGATCGCAATGCTGCGTGAAAAGGAACATTGTGTTCAGGAATGGCGGGGGTCTTACGTGCTAACCTGGCCTTGGCTCAGGCTTCGCTACTGCTCTACCCTATAGAAGAAGATGTGCTGGCAACGCCGTGGCTCCATCTTAAGATACGTATATTACGTATAGCAGCAAAACGAGAATAATTTTATAAAATAAGATCACATCCGCCAAGCAAAGAATAGTATATTTCATACTATGAAATACGAGTTAATAGCATATTAGCTCTATCAAATTGGGACCAACTCTTGCGTAGCCTGGTAATAAACGTCTATGCTACAAAAGGGGATATTACTACATCTGTACTTTGACATGTTCGATCTATTAAGTTACTTATAGATAAGAAATATTTAAGGAGGGAAAGTATATTTCTATGGACTTAAGAATTTAAATGTCAAATATACTTATAAATATGATCAAGGCTAAATTTAATTCTAAATAAAACTATAAGGTTAAGTTTTTAACTGGTTGATCAAAAGAGCCACATTTCGCATATTAAATCATGTAAATAATAAAAAAAATAGGATTTCGAAACAGCGCAGAAAGTTGATGCTATAAATAAATTACGCGAAGATTTTCAAATAATATCTTCTTAAAATATACGTGAAATTAAGTGCTCACTGTTTCGAAATATTGGCATATGAAATATAATAAGCATTTAAAATAAAATAAGCAAAGAAATATAGACACAACCGCAGTGATATAACTTTAAACTAAATAATTTACTTTAAATGAAAGGAAAATATAAATTACTCAGATTATTTAAACTTTAACAACATGAAATTTCGGATAGCAATTGACATATTTAAAATATTAATTAAATGGATTTAAGTTTTGGTTACATTTAGCTTTATCATTATTTTAAAAGAAAGTTAGCTAACTTATATAGATATATTTACATAAAGAATTACACAGAATTACACAGAGCTCTGCGGTTTGAAAAATAAAACGGTACCGGTATGATTTATCTGCAAGTTCTTGGCTGTTGGTTTGGTTTAGTTTGACTGGGCGGCATCATCTTTCTCCTTATGTTAGGCTCGTCTCTTCTATCGGCATGATGGTGGTTTAGGCATTTCGACGAGAGAAACCCCGTTCTCCCGCGGAGTAACAGCAACAAGATGCCCGCTTTTAGCCGGACATGTTAAACTTTAACAATTGTGAAGACTGGCTACAACTCTCACTAACAATATGGCTGTCTATCCCTTGTTAAAAAATACAGAGTATTTATATGTTTTCCTTATCGGAATCTCCCGCCTCAAGACTCACTAAACTCAGGAATTTAATTAAGTGTTTTTCAATTTATAATTCAGATCTTAGATAACTTATGTTAGAAACATTCCATAAGCTATTATTATAATTAAGATTTTTCGTTGCAAACAATTGTCCAATTTAGATTTTAAAATAACTTAAATCTTATCTAAGGAGATTTTAATTAGTAAATTTTGAACTAGTTTTACTTTTTACGAATTCCAGGTGTGGTCGTTAATGACACTTGTTTACAACCAAAAATCTTTTAATTACTTGACCAGCTTTTATTTTTAATCTTAATAGAAACTCTTTCTATTTAAAAACAACCTTTTAACATTTTTTTAAAACGAAAACATTTTTAACATATTTATTAAAAATAATTTACAAATATATTTTGATATAGCTTTTAAATATATTTTCGAGAAACTTTTCTCTGAAATATATTTAAAACAAGAAATCTTTTAACAATTTTAAAGAAACATTTAATAGTATTTTTAGATAACGGCTTTTACATATTTTAAATCATGTCTTTCTTCTATATAGCACAGATTATATATCCACATACGAAATTACAATATTAAACAACAAAATTAATAATTTACTCTTAACTTAAATAATATAATAAACATTTTTAGAAATATTAAATAATTTTAGGACGCTATAATTTACTAATCCTATCTAATTATAGCGTTGGTTCGCACGTAAATATATAATACTGTTTTATACAGACATGAACGAATTTTAAATTTATTAACATTTAAATAGGTTCGAACTTAGCACAGATGAGAGTGTCATTAGGTTTGATGGTGAAACGGAAAGGGATTGGAGATTTCCGTTTCATATCCGAATACTTGGGACAAAAAAAATAACAAAAAAAAAAGGAATTTACTTACAGTTGGCTATTAAATAATTTGACGCTTTTTTTTTTTTTTTTACTCATAATATTAAATCAATTAAGCTATCACATAGAGATGAAAACATATAAACCCACTTGCCTGCTACATTCTATACCGAGGAATTTCATACATATTAGACAATCAATTATTACAAAAAAAAAATACGACTAAATTAAAAGTTTAAAAGCAAACCACACAAAATAGAATATTGTCAAATATTTACATTGAACAAACTTTTATATCCTACTGGATATACGTTAATTAATATACAATGGGGATGTTAATTTTTTTTTTTTTATATATATATAATAATAATAATTTATAAAGTATATAATGATAAGGAAAGGCAGATCGTAACAAATATATACATATTTTTATCTAAATAGGATCTGGTGGTACATTAATTAACTCTTCTTTATATAACTTAAAACAGCACCCGAATATAATGTCATCCTCTTCATCTGATGTCCATTCATATCCCTCATACTCATCTTCCCATCTCACAGTCGGTTGTGCCGGATGCATTTCTAGACTGTGTGGAAACTCACTTCCACTGTATGGGTGTTTTCCAGATCTGTTTATTCCGAATAGTAGGGTTTGAACCCGTTCTTTCTCTCTCCCTCTGTTCTTCCCCTGGCGAACCTCTGCGGCTGTCTCCTGTCTTCTCTCTGTCCATCTTTTCTTCCTACTTGGGTATGGATCCTTTCTTTTCCTTTTCTTCTTGTTCTTTACAGTACTCTTTGATTCGTACTTCCCATGCAGTCCACCTATTTCCCAAAGCTCTCTATCCAACTCTGTTCTGTCCTGCTGAAGCTCCCGCTGCTTCCTATCTTCTACTATCGCCTCAATATCCACACATTTGGATTCTTTATTCTCAGTCTCTAGTATATTCTCCAGCGTGTCCTTGCTATCCCACGTTTCCAATTCGGTCTTCTTCAAAAGGAAATGGCAACTTTCATCATCCCCTTCATTAATCTCTGGCTTGCTCATTTTGTCCAGCTCAGTTTTCCTAAACTCTTCCTTTTCCACTGGTTTTAACTCTTCTTTTACTAATACTATTATATCAATTTTAATATTTTCTTCTTCTAGCATTGTGCTATCAGACTTTACTTCTTCTCCCTGATCTGACACTAACTCTTCTATCTCATCCTCTACAGTATTCTGCATTTCCTTGCCATTTTCGTCCTGTGCTTTTTCTATCTTCTCTGCAAGTTTTACTGGAATCTCCTCACCTTTTAGCTGGCATCCCTGCAGGATTTTACACAGTTTTTCTTCTAAGTTTTCTCTAATATGTGCTGTCCCTTTCTCACATCGCCTGCCCAAAGCTTCAAAATGTTGTTCCATTTTTAGATTATTTCTATAATCCCTCTCTTCTGCATCCTGTCTATTTTTCCTATCTCTCTCTTCAAAACGTCGTTCCATTTCTAGATTATTTCTATGATCCCTCTCTTCTGCATCCTGTCTATTTTTCCTATCTCTCTCTTCTGCATCCTGTCTAAGTTGCTTCACTAGTGACTCCATCATTGAGTTCATATTCCAGCATTCTTTCTTAAATTCTTCTATAGGTCTCTGTTCAGATCCCGTGGTGTCTGACTTTTCTGACATGGCCACGCTTTGATGTATCGATGCCTTTTCCCTAATCTGGCTCGTACTCGCTTCACCTTCCTTGTCTCCCTCTGTGCTGCTACTCTCTTCCATAATTTCTTTTCCCGATCTTAATCTAATACCCCTACACATTCCTTCTTTTGCTGTTTTCCCTTCATCCCCCTTGCTCACTACTTCCCTTTCTTCTTCCATACTATTATCCATTTTAATATACTAACAAAAAAAAATTTTCTCTTTTTAATGGCTCAATTTGTTTTTACTAAAGTTTCTTGGTTTTTGTTTACTTTACTAACTCGGCTAATTGCTGCACTCCACAAAGAAAACGATCTGTCTCCTACTCATCTCAACACCTATGCCTAACTCTATTAATACACCTAACTTCTCGCTATACATTCGCTTGATGCCCACCCAACATTTAACTAACAGTGAAATAAATTTAACATATATAACAAAAAAATTATAAAATACAACTCACCCTTGGCCTCTTGCAGCTGTTTTTCTTTTTTTTTAAATTTTCCACGGTTCATGGTTATAATTTAATTTACACGTCTGTGCTAGTTTCGAACCTTTAAGATTTGATTTGACCTTACATTTATTTCCTTCTCTTTCTCGTTCAATCCAATTCATAAAACATAAAACAAATAATAGACCCCCCTTTTCTCTCTTTACTCCTGATGACAAAATTTATGTGAGAACGATTTGACATTTATTCAAATCATCCTCGGGCGCCAGTCACAGTGAGCAAGAAAGTTTACACAACATATATTAGAAATTCCCTTAAAAATTCTACTATGCATCTATATAAATACTTTTTACATAATAAAATAATAATCTATTCAGAGTATGGAATTAATTGACGTTCAAACTCAGGAAAAAAATCTATACATATACATTATTTTGGAAAACGAAAAAAAATTAATTCAAAATCATTAATTTTAAACAAAAGAATTTTATCTCTATACTCAATCTCCTCAGGAGTGGAAATAAGTTACTACAAACCCGGGGAAAAAATACTACATATATATTATTCATTATTATTTATAATGGAAGGCAAAAAAAAACATATGTATATATTAAACGCTCTACAGAGTATTGGAATATCGAATAGTCACACGATGGGCGTCCAAACCCGGTGAAAAAAAATCTTACATATATACATTATTTAAAAAAAAATTGACTCAAAATCGTTAATTTTGACCAAAAGAATTATATATATACTCCATAATCTCTTCAGGGGTGGAAATAAGTTACAAGCCCCACGATTTTGGGCGTCCAAACCCGGTGAAAAAAAAAATACTATGTAACAGTCAAGTTTGTACATTCGCGTAACAGAATTCAGAATCCAAGCAAAAGAGACCGAAGCTGACCAGACTAGGACTGTGACATCCCGAGTCCGACCACACTTCAACTCGTAAGCCAGGATTCCAAGACTCAAGACCCTACGAATGACCACCTTGAAATTACACGTAGTATACCTCTTTCCACACGGCCGACATAGGTCACGGAGAAGCAATGAGACTCTGATAATTAAAAGAAAGGTTCTTAATTGACTAAAATATCACTAAATTTAATTTAACTTAATGCATAGTTTTCACATATATAGACTATAAATAGTAATTAGAATTGGATTGAATTAGATCAATAACGAAACAGAGAACGAAATACATTAAATTAATTATATATTTATTTACAATTGGCATGAAATTGATTAGTTTTACACATTTCAGCGTCGAATGTACAAACATTGGGTGGATAAGAGAACACATTCTCTTTTTATATACAATTCAAACTAGCTTTATATAAATAATTTTTATACAATTCAAAATAGCTTTATATAAATACTTTCATTTAATTTTCATAAATGGGTTTAACATGTGCCCATCTTATGAGTTGCTTTTCAATTAATACATAATTAATCACTACGTTATGTCTATAAATCTCGATAAGCCAAATCCTATTACATTTGTGGCTGGTATATAAATAATTATATTAAACTTTGATCATGAATTCATTTACTAAAATATACAATATAATTTAATGACGAGCGCATAAACCAGCTCAAGTAATGATCGATCGAACATGGCTTTCGAGAGAAAATTTCAGAATGCTGAAAGCGTTATATAAAGGTGGGAGAGTTGGCTGCATAAGATTTTACCAATGCGCTATGGCACAGGTAAACAATAATAGGAAAAGTCGCTCTGCGGATGGATGAAATAACTTCAGGGTTCTTGCGACAAACGCCGGTACCCTGTAACCGATCGCAATGCTGCGTGAAAAGGAACATTGTGTTCAGGAATGGCGGGGGTCTTACGTGCTAACCTGGCCTTGGCTCAGGCTTCGCTACTGCTCTACCCTATAGAAGAAGATGTGCTGGCAATGCCGTGGCTCCATCTTAAGATACGTATATTACGTATAGCAGCAAAACGAGAATAATTTTATAAAATAAGATCACATCCGCCAAGCAAAGAATAGTATATTTCATACTATGAAATACGAGTTAATAGCATATTAGCTCTATCAAATTGGGACCAACTCTTGCGTAGCCTGGTAATAAACGTCTATGCTACAAAAGGGGATATTACTACATCTGTACTTTGACATGTTCGATCTATTAAGTTACTTATAGATAAGAAATATTTAAGGAGGGAAAGTATATTTCTATGGACTTAAGAATTTAAATGTCAAATATACTTATAAATATGATCAAGGCTAAATTTAATTCTAAATAAAACTATAAGGTTAAGTTTTTAACTGGTTGATCAAAAGAGCCACATTTCGCATATTAAATCATGTAAATAATAAAAAAAAATAGGATTTCGAAACAGCGCAGAAAGTTGATGCTATAAATAAATTACGCGAAGATTTTCAAATAATATCTTCTTAAAATATACGTGAAATTAAGTGCTCACTGTTTCGAAATATTGGCATATGAAATATAATAAGCATTTAAAATAAAATAAGCAAAGAAATATAGACACAACCGCAGTGATATAACTTTAAACTAAATAATTTACTTTGAATGAAAGGAAAATATAAATTACTCAGATTATTTAAACTTTAACAACATGAAATTTCGGATAGCAATTGACATATTTAAAATATTAATTAAATGGATTTAAGTTTTGGTTACATTTAGCTTTATCATTATTTTAAAAAGAAAGTTAGCTAACTTATATAGATATATTTACATAAAGAATTACACAGAATTACACAGAGCTCTGCGGTTTGAAAAATAAAACGGTACCGGTATGATTTATCTGCAAGTTCTTGGCTGTTGGTTTGGTTTAGTTTGACTGGGCGGCATCATCTTTCTCCTTATGTTAGGCTCGTCTCTTCTATCGGCATGATGGTGGTTTAGGCATTTCGACGAGAGAAACCCCGTTCTCCCGCGGAGTAACAGCAACAAGATGCCCGCTTTTAGCCGGACATGTTAAACTTTAACAATTGTGAAGACTGGCTACAACTCTCACTAACAATATGGCTGTCTATCCCTTGTTAAAAAATACAGAGTATTTATATGTTTTCCTTATCGGAATCTCCCGCCTCAAGACTCACTAAACTCAGGAATTTAATTAAGTGTTTTTCAATTTATAATTCAGATCTTAGATAACTTATGTTAGAAACATTCCATAAGCTATTATTATAATTAAGATTTTTCGTTGCAAACAATTGTCCAATTTAGATTTTAAAATAACTTAAATCTTATCTAAGGGGATTTTAATTAGTAAATTTTGAACTAGTTTTACTTTTTACGAATTCCAGGTGTGGTCGTTAATGACACTTGTTTACAACCAAAAATCTTTTAATTACTTGACCAGCTTTTATTTTTAATCTTACATAGAAACTCTTTCTATTTAAAAACAACCTTTTAACATTTTTTTAAAACGAAAACATTTTTAACATATTTATTAAAAATAATTTACAAATATATTTTGATATAGCTTTTAAATATATTTTCGAGAAACTTTTCTCTGAAATATATTTAAAACAAGAAATCTTTTAACAATTTTAAAGAAACATTTAATAGTATTTTTAGATAACGGCTTTTACATATTTTAAATCATGTCTTTCTTCTATATAGCACAGATTATATATCCACATACGAAATTACAATATTAAACAACAAAATTAATAATTTACTCTTAACTTAAATAATATAATAAACATTTTTAGAAATATTAAATAATTTTAGGACGCTATAATTTACTAATCCTATCTAATTATAGCGTTGGTTCGCACGTAAATATATAATACTGTTTTATACAGACATGAACGAATTTTAAATTTATTAACATTTAAATAGGTTCGAACTTAGCACAGATGAGAGTGTCATTAGGTTTGATGGTGAAACGGAAAGGGATTGGAGATTTCCGTTTCAATAGCTAATCCTTGCTCAAACAATGTTAAACCTTTTCAGTCAAACATAATCTTCATGTATGTCTCAAGCAAATCTTAAACAAGGCATTGGAATTAACTGTACAGTTTTCAAAAATACCACTGTGTAATAAATAAATAACTAAAAATTTTAGTCACCTTATTTTATAACTACCATCCAGAGTATTGATTTTACAGATAGAATTTAATTTTTTTTAAAATCAAAGTCTTATTGAAATCACATAACTTTCATACTCCCACACAAATGGACAACTTTCTATAATTTACACAATTATATTATTTATTAAAAATTATATTACTTCTTAAAGAATTTATCCATTATTTTTAATAGATATGCTTCTTTAATTTTTTTTCCTCAAATAATTTTTCATATGCAAAATAAAAAATTGTCAAAATAAAAAATTCCATTGCAAATACTTGAATGTAATGTAGATACAGAAAATAGCATAACTCTTTATTCAATGGTCCATGTTCATGAATTCTCTTTTTTAATGCATATTTTTTTAATTTATCAATGTACTCAGGCACACTACTTTATATATAACCTTACATTTGTTGGTTGTATCAAGAGCATCCTTTCCATTATTGACTGATTTTATTATAGTTTGTTCTACATTAAATACAACATGCCATGAATGTAATCCTACCACATATTCTAATATTCATATATGATATCACAAAATTCACATTTGATTTCAATATATATTTTTCCATCTATGTGCGAATACTTATCATGTATTTAAAATATCTTTTCTAGTATATCTTTTTTAGTAATTCATTAACTTTAATATTGGATAATTTATCACTGTGAAGTCTATACAACAGATTACCTCTAAATAAAATCTTTTAAATCCCATTAATTTGTGCTCAATAGAAACCTTTTATCTGGATTATACAAATATTGTAATTGTTAAGATTTTTATAATTATCTTCTAATTTATTATACAATGTTTTCTTCATAAATTTAAAATGAGATATTTTATATTATTCAAACTGTTCTCAAAAGTAACAGTCAATAAGCCCATATAAGCCATCAATTTCATTCTATTTAGCATGATATGTTTACTTTAGCTGATAAACCAACAATAAGCATAATATCAACCTACCTAAAATCACTTTTAATACCTCACTGACTAAAATCTCAAAATATTATCTTCATAGTATGCAAAAATATAAGTGCATATAATAGCTGAAATCAGCAACCCTAATCTTTTATTTTCTACAATTATTTTTTAATTCTAAATATAAAAATGCTATTCGGTGTTCAGTCATGCAATAAACTGACTTATAGCATTTATTTATTTTTATATTGGCATTTTACTACTCAGTATTTTGAAAAATTTATAGACTTCATTCCTGTATTTTATTTATGATATATTCTTTTATCTGATAAGTATAATGGTAATAAATTTCAGTTAACTATTTCATAGTTAATCTTTTTGATGCTACATTATGATTTTTGAAAACAAAAAATAATATTCCATTATAAGTTTTCAGATTAAATATTTATAACTTTTTATTTTATAGATTTAATTCTGTCATTTACACCACTTCTCAAAGTGTGAACCATGACTCAGGGGCCACAGAACTTTTTGAGGGGCCTCTAGAAGGTCCAATGGTGATGAAAGTCACCAGAAAAAAACAAATTCGTATATAAAAGCCAATTCATTTTTTAAGTGAATATTAGATAATATTCCTATCAGGAGAGAGTTATTCATCAAAATGTTGTCCTTGTCATTTATCAAAATTGATATTTAAGTTTGTCAGAAGATTCTGTTCAGATGTTATCTTATGATATCACACTATATATTTTACTTTTTATATTGTCAGACAATGGGAGTCAGGAAATATATTGTTTTTCAAGGGGTCCTCATATCAAAAAGTTTAAGAAGCACTGATTTACACAGTTTGAAAGCCTAGAAAACAATAGAATTATATGAGAGTTTGAAATTTGTTTTTTGTTTTTTTGCATTTGTCTTTTGTTATATTTTATTTATAGTATTTAAAAAGAATGGGGAAGTATGGAGATGTTTATTATATCTGTAAAATTTTACTTTTATTGTTCCTCCTTGTTTTCACTATATACCAGTGTGCCAGCATTACCATTGGTTATTGGACATGGTACCTGTGAAGTGTGGCACAGTAGTTAGACATCTAATTTGGGCCCCGGGATATCCAATAGTGCTCAGCTTTTTATGAACTCTTTAGCAATAAAACGACTAATCTTTTTTTTTATTATTCATCGTGACAGTAGTCGGAAAATATAATGGAATGCTTTATTCTTGATGACCTTTATTAAAATCAATTAGATCGGGCTGCCGATCTTATATTGTTTTATAACTATATATTAGATTCATAGTATAGATTTTAATTAAAACTCTTTTGAAAGAAGTTCTGTTCTATTTATTTAATGATTTTTCTTACAGTTATCATAATCTCATCATATGTAAAATTTTTGCAATAATAAATCAAGGTATGTCAAGCGTTGTTAGCCGAGAGATCAGCGCAGCCGCCTTGCAAGCAAGCAGTTGGTTGCAGACGGTTGTTGCGGGTTTACCTCTTGGCCGATGCTATGACATATGGAAAAATAAATAAATAAATAAATCAAGGTATCATAAAAAAGTGTGAATGTTTCTCATAAATAATAAATTTATAAACATTATTAATTATTTTATTAATTTTGATATATTTTTAAAATAGTTACAATTATTTTTATTTAGCCATTTAAAATACAATACATATACACCTATATGCATTACTATTACTCTTTTAAATATAATATTTTTCTTACTAGGTCATATCTTATTTTGGCTTCAAGGATTATACGACCAGGACAAGTCTACTATGTTTCAGTTAATTTCAAAAATATAGTTCCTCATTTCACAATCATGTTAATTATACAAAGCGGTGGAAATAACCTGTTAAATAAAACCTTTGCTTTGAAAGCCGGTAAGTAAGATTAAAAACAAATAAAAGTTTAAAATTCCGTTAAACACCTTTTAAGGTTAATATCCGTTCCTTAAGGATATATTTAAATATGGAGGAAAAAAATCGTAGAGACCTTGCATATGATTAAATATTTGACTAATTAAATTATTAATATAAACTGTTTTTCTTTTTTTCTGATTTTTATAGCTATCTTAATCTTATGATGTGTGTGAGTGTGTATTAATACAGACACAAATAAATACTTAAGACAGTTATAACTATATTCAAAAATACTATAAAAGATAGCTTTAATCTCACTGCTAAATAAATATATTAATATTAATAATGCACATGGTCTTGGAAAATAAAAAATAAATAAGATTAGATGGCATAGAATGTGACTTTTGGGAAAGATCGACTATGATGGATAAAATGGAACAGAAGATTAATGATTATATAATAAGAAATCGGTAGTAAAGAGAACTTGATCATAATAAGATTAAAGAAAATAAAATTTCTGGATTGTATTTTGAAACATTATGTTTTTTTACAAAATATTTTGAAGAGTAATATTTTGTGAAGATGAAGAATATTTTACTTTTGAATTGTAATTAGTGAAATTGAGTAATTCATATGAAAGTATGAAAAAATAAGCGATGATAGAATGACATGGCAGTAGTGACAATCATTGCCTTTAAAAACTGATGATGATGATAATATCTTTAGAATTATTAAATTAATAATAGCAATTTAACAGAAGTGAAAAAATGTTATCAAATTAGCATGGACTATTTGAATATAAATAAAAAATAGAAAATTTTATCTAAAAAATATTTTCATGAATCTTAAGTCTATTTTAAAGTAATTTGCATACTTTTAAATGAATAAATACTTTCTTATTCAAAGAATAAAATACAATCCCATAAACAGTGAAAATGACTCATTATAACAATACTGTTAATTATATCTTTCATAGCTATTGCGACTGACAAATAAAATAAAGCCTTTATGTAGGGCTAATGAACCAACATCATCAGCCGCTCTCAATCTTAAAGGTACTGTCAAATCTTTGCATCTATTTAACATTCTTATCAAAATTGAATATTTACTCAATATGTTCAATGTTTAATATGCAGTAGGGAAATTTTTTAAAAATAAGGTGAAATGTATTCATATGATATAATGTATTATCAAACAATAGTGAGAAGATTTTATATTAATGTTATTTATCCTATAAGTATAAGCCAATTGATAAAAAAACAGAAGAATGTCATCCCATGGATTTAAACTTTTATCTCAACTATTTACATATTACCCTTGAAAATTTTATTTCTTTAAATAATTTTTGCACATTATTTTAAACATACAGAAGGCTGATGTATAGCTGAATGAAGTTAGTTTTTATAAAACATATAACAATGTTATCAATCAATAATATATAAATAATTATGGATATAAATGTAGTAAAAATGTAATATGTATACAAACTAACCATATATATATATATTTACTTTTTTAATGATTATTTTAATAAATAGATATTTCTATCATATTTAAATCATTTTTTTAGCATGATATATATTTATAAATAACAATCTGATATAATAAAATATATATCCAATTTAGAATAATCATGTTTTAACAAAAACATTTTTCAGAACTTTTCATGATATTAAAACATTTTTATGTACTGATTTTTATATATAATTCATGATATTTTCTTACTATTATATTTTTATAAATTATTACCTTATAATTTATTTTATGTTCTGAGTATGCCTTATGGTAAAGACTTTGCATCATGGCATTGTACAATCATATTATGTTCGTTTTCTCATTGATTTTGCCATATAATCAACATAGATTTTTTAAAAATTTGGATATTTTATTAATGATTATCAAAATAGTATTAATTTTTATAGCAAAATTACATGACTTTTTAAAATGCATAATAATGTACTTTCAAGAACCATTTACTCCAGTCTATTAGAGATGAGGATAATATAGCACTGTATTATCTGATGATTATTCATTACTCTAATTAACAGTAAGTGGCATTAGAATAGAGTAATAAAAACTATTGTTGGAAAAAAAAAATATTATACTGACATACTTTTTAAATTAATTATAATTTAAATCAATGAATGAGTTGAAAAATTATTATGATTTGGTTACTATTACTTCAAATCTCTTGATTTTTAAATCATTAATTAAAAAATAATACAAATTTAAAAGGTCTGTATTATAACAGCATGAAAATATAATTCAAAGACTATAATTATTGCTTTAAAATTTTATTAATTTAAAAAATTAAATCTAATTAATGCTAATGAAATTTAAACATAATTTACTAATAGAATTAATTATAATTTTTTAACGTTTTAATGTAGTTTATTAGTGAATGTTGTTTTAAAAAATTAGTAATTAAAAAAAAATTAATAAATTTAAATTTATTACTTACATTGCTAATGAAAGTTCCATTTATAATACACTTATCCTTTTTACAAGTTATAGTTTTTAAACATATTTTTTATTTTTTATACATGATTAAATATCAATAATAACAAATTAATCTAATTTCTAAATGATTGAACTTTTTATAAATATATCATATCATTTACAACTTTCTTTATCATTTTAACAATACTATTTTTTATATCAAAACTTTATTCTAACAGTTTCAACTGTCTTGCAGTCATCATCAGAGCTACCATATCCAAATATATAATTTTACAATTAACACATTTTATACACATATTCATATACATAATTAAATACATTTTAACCTAATCATTATAAATAATCACTTCCTTTTTTATTACTTTACTCTTAATTAATTATATCCACATTTATTTTATATTACTTGATTTCATTTAAAAATGTGGATAGAATTAATTAAGAGTAAAGTAATAAAAAAGGAAATGATTATTATAATGGATAAGTTAAAATTTATAGTTTATTTATGTATTTAATTATGTATATAAATATGTGTATAAAATGTATTAATTGTATAATTATATATTTGAATATTGTAGCTCTGATGATGACTGCAGGACAGTTGAAACTGTTAGAATAAAGTTTTGATATAAAAAATAGTATTGTTAAGATGTTAAAGAAAGTTGTAAATGGTATGATATATAAATGTAGAAAACAATACATAAGAAAAGGAAGAAGAAAAAAAATATATTTTTATAAATATGTTTTACTTCTTGAATTTTAAATTTTGCCACTTTATAATGACAAATGTAAAAATGGCCTGATATTAGAAAGCTGATATTGCTCATTGTTATTTATTTTAAGAATAAATATTTGGGTAGAATTGAATCTTTTGCTTTAGAGTTTGCACATTACTAAAAATCATTAATTATAAACTGATGTGATTTTTTTTAGCAATGCAATGCTTTCATGGGCAAATGTCTTTATGCAAGCTGCAGTCTGTGAATTTTCTATATCATGATAAAAAGGCATTAAAATGAATGGATATTTAAAGATTAGGATCTTTGTTTATATGTTCTCATGACAATAGTGAATAACACCATAAGCCAATCAAGTGTGATTATTCATAATGTATGGAAATCACTAATCAACTTTGCTCTTAGTTAAAAGTGAAAAAATCAGGAGGAACTTCATAGATAAGTATATTAAAATTTCTACTGACTGCTTCCTTTGTCAAGAGGTCTCAGTTGGTTAAAGAATTAGCATAGAATTCAATACTCAAGAATCTAAAGGTCTAGGTTTGATTCCCATGATATTACTGTCACTGAACAAGCCAATACCACTTGAAAAAGAGAGGAGAATAATACCTCTTGAAACATTGTGCATATATTAATCTGTGTGATATTACTAATAATTGATTGTAATTAAAATATTTAAATAAAGTTAAATTTTTCTAAAGACATTCAATACTTAAAATTAGATGATAGAAATAGTCCAATATATAAATACGTCTAAAGAAAACAACATTCCTTATACTTTATTTAATGAACTTCAAAGTACTATATCATATATATATAACATAATAAGTTTTATGTTATCGTATTATCTTTATTATTTTAACTTGAAAACTTCTTTCTTAAAACTAGGTGGCATTGGTTATGTATAAATAAATATTTTATTAATCATGGAATATTAAATCTCATTATATGTTAACATAATATGTTATTTATATAAATCTTATAACAAACTGCTTTATTATCAATCCTCTAAAATGAATTCATACAAATACACATATACAGATATTGTACTTGTTTTCATAGCTAAATATAAAACCTTCAATCAAAAACCTTAAACATTGTGTTTTAGGATTTTTATAGTGACAGAGATTAACTTGCCAATATTATTTTAAATAATGCCCACTTAAATTTCATAATAATATAGCTATAATTAACAAAAAGACTTTGATATTTAGATCTGATTTGCATAATGTCATATACACACATATCTCTATGTTTGCATATTCTTTAGGTTTGCACTTATGATAAGTGAAATTATTTTTTTCTATTTTAATATTCAAAACTAGATAGTTTAAGCTATCTTAACCTTTTTTCTCTTTTTTTACATGCATTAGAGTAACTTTTAAAAGTAATCTAAAATATTTTTCTTTTTTACCTTCTACATTAAGTATGCACAATTATTTTTTTAAAAAGATTAACAAAATCTTTATAAAAGAACTAATACAAAACTACTATATACATAAAATAAATATTTCTAAGAAATATAATTTTAGAACTAATATTTGTCAAGCGTTGTTAGCTGAGAGGTCATCGCAGCTGCCTTGCAAGCAAGTAGTTGGTTGCAAACGGTTGTGGGTTCGGCTGATACTATGACATATGAAAAAAAAAATTTTTTTTTGAGTGATTTTAGATTATCAACAACATTTAAAATGATACTCCTCTGAAAATTTGGAAAAATTAAAGCTTTTGCTCTACTCTTCTTTGTAGAATAGGTTACTGTTACAATGATCTTTTACATTCATTTATTATTAGGATTCATAAAGCGCATGTGCATTAGTTTATTACATTCAGAAAGAACTAAAACACTTTCTTGACATCATAAGAACCCAGAATCACTGCCTTTCATAAATTTCAAACTCTACTAAAACTTCCTGCTAATTTAAGCCCTTTTAAATTTTTTAATATCTGCATTCTTTATCTCCTTTTTTCTAATTAATCTAATTAAAATTCATAAATATAAATAATTAATTAAACCAAAATCATAAAAGTATTTGTTTCATTTAATTTTTTATAATTATAAGATTAACCTCTCATTTCAATCATTTTTTATTCAAATAATTTGATTAGTCTATAAATGTTTTTGATCTAAACAATTTATTCTTAGTTTTTTTCTTTTCATGAGATGTATTATAAAATAATTTTTTTATTTAAATTTTAGCTTCATTAAGGAAAAAAATAATTAATTTTTAATTATAAAAATTAATAATCTAACTAATTATAATCTAACCCCTTTTAATTCATAAAAAAAATAACTTAATTTTTTCTTTCTTTTAAATATTTAGTGAATAAAAAATGAAATATATTTTATTTAAAAAATGAGCATTTGCTAATTGCTCAACAAGCTTTATGATAAATGCTTAGCCAGAGAAAGCATTTAAAATATCTCTGTCAGTACCCCTCCCCCCCAACATCTGACCATGGTTTGTGCTTTGGCACTCCTCAGAGAGTGGGGAATGGAAAATAAAGTAGCTAACAGGTTTATCCGGGTATAATTGCTGAGATATTTTTCACTTCGTTTAAGGAGAAGCCAAAATACATCACATTACATCAGTGCCTCTCTGAGAAGTGCCAAAGCACAAAACCATGGTCAGAGGTTGGGGGGGAGGGGAGTTCCTGACAGAGATATTTTAAATGCTTTCTCTGGCTAAGCATTTATCACAAAGCTTGTTGAGAAATTGGCAAATGCTCCATTTTTATATCTTACAAGCTTAATAGAATTGGGTCATGTGATCTATGACTCTTATTTTGAATGTTTTATTTTTTTTTTTAATTATTGAGTGAATATAATTGAAATGTATTTCACTTTCTATTTTTCTTAAAAGTCAGTATTTGTACAAAATATTTTTTATGCACACACACTCACATAGACACACATAAATGTATACAGAATCTATTTTCTTAATGTTCTAATTGATTGACTTAATAACTGATTTTTTTTAAAAATATAATTCTCTTTATAAATCCTTATATCTCTGTCTTATTCCATTTGTTTTGTCAATAAAATACCATTTTAATATATATAGTAATTATATATCTTACTTGAATCACAAACAAATCTCTTTAAATTAATTATATATATATATGTGTAGTTACATATTTTCATTATTATGAAGCAACTCTACATAAAATAAATATTATAAAGTATTTCAAATTGTCATCTGTATAGATCATTTGCAGAATTAGTTATTTTGAAAACATTCAGCAAAATTTACTAATATTGATAATATATTTCTAACTTTTTAGAAAATAAGAAAAATAAACTACAACTTAATCTCAAATAATCACATACAAAATAAAACAGGTATATTGCATATTAAACAACTAAACATCACATGATCACCATTTCTAATACTTGTTCATAACTTATTAAAACAGGCAAAACTCTCCATACAGTAGTGCTACTCAGTGCAAGCCAGAATAACCAATGGATTCCAGAAGGCTTGTGAAATCCCTATCTAGTGCCTACTCATCCAATATCCACAGACTAGTTTTGTAGTTAAGTAGAGATAAAAGGTGGCTTCTGGAGGGTGGCATTAAATTCTAAGATATAAGTGCAGTGCCAAAAGCTAGAAACTAGTCTGGGAATATTGGTTGAGTGCACAAGCCTTCTGGCATCCATTGATTACTCTGGCTTGCACTGAGTATCACTACTGTAGGAAGAGTTTTGCCTGTTATCTTGTATATTAGAAATTACAAGTTTTTTTTGACTACTAAATTCTATGTTGACTTTCAGAGTTGAAACACAATTAATTAAATCAATATTTAAAAAAAAAGTACAGTGTAAGTCAAAATGGATAACTATAGTACATTTCTAATTAATAGTGTTATAAAATTTGAAATTTAAAAAAAGTATACTTTGCATATTCAAATGATTATGAAAAGGTTTAAAAATTTAGCTCAAACCATTAAAACAAAAGTGTAAAACATAACCCTCACTGTATTTTTTTAATTTTCATGTATTTGGTTTAGTTTATAATTATATATTTTATAATAATTTTACTAAAGTGACTAATCAGCAAATAGTTATTAACAGCTTATGAGTTATTATCACTTTTTATTATCTGGAAAGAACTAAATTTCTAATAACAGAAACTTTTGCCAGCTAATAAAATATAAAAAAATTATACTGCCAACTATATGTATACTCTTCTACATAATGCTTCTGCAAAAAAAAATTTAAATAGTAATTGTTTTAAAGGCTTGTATAAACACAATATATTTTATATGAATAAAAATGTTTAACATCTCACATGGTATATTTGTTTTTAATCATTGATATTTGAACATAAAATTTTAAAGATCTTTTTCTATTCAGTTAATCAAATAAAATATTATAACTTCTAAATTTGTTCCTGAAAATCTGTTTTTAATTTTTTTTTTTAATCATATACTTTTTTGTCATAACATATACACTAACCCATAAGTATTATGATCAACTAAAGAAATAGCTTATATTGTTGTTATTTAATGTATTCACTCAGTCTTAGTAATTAGTAAAATTTCATAGTACATACTTCAATAGAATTTACAGTATTTTCAGATGTTCCTGTGGCCATATATCAATGTTTTGATTAATAGCTAGATATAGTGATATAGTATAGTCACATTACCAATGTATTATTTCATTTACAAGTATAAACCCATAAAATGTACTATATATTATAATTAATGAAAAATTAGTTATTACTTACAAAATATCTCATTTCAAAACAAATAAATCACTGGTGTAATTCTCTTAAGATTTATAGTATGTGCGATGTTGGGAAGCCATTATAACTAATAAAATATATTAGTTATAGCAACTATATAAATAGATATTAGTTATTGTAACTGAATAAAAAAATGATAGTGAAATCAATATAGTGAAATTATATTTATTTCTAATAATAGATTCTTTCACCAAAGAATCATCTCTTTCCATATATATATATTATACATTCATAGTCGCAAAATATGTATTTTATATATATATATATTATACATTCATAGTCGCACACTGGGCTATTTGTAACTAATTAAAATATCAAAAATTAAATATTAAATATTATCAAGCTTGGAAAAAAAATAACTCAAATGCTTATTTCTCTTTTATTCAGTTTATTTATGTGTATGTGTTTTACTTGGGTGCCACTAGGCTGTCTAAACCTAGATAAAATTATACCATATATTTATTCATCATGTACCTGGTTCAAACCTATTTAGTACATTCTTTAGAACACATGCACTTGGATTAATGGAAAATGATATCCTTATATTTCAGTTGTGCCAATAAAACTATAAGATCTCAATATCATAAATTCTCACTTAATATTTTCACAGGTGTTACCAGTTCAGTTTAAGTATATAGATTTACAGATGCATAGATGCTCTTGCTAATGGCTCACAAACATAGTGAAGATCATTATTTATATGTGGCAATTAAACCCATTTATTTATCTATTTATTAATAATATTATTGATGATTATGATGATGATTTCAGCCGTAGCTTTTGCAATTGACTCATAATGACAAATTTAGAGTTTCACAAACTTATAATTATTTACATAAAACATTATTATATTTAAATTATGACCCAAAGCTTAACATTCATTAGTGATGATGAATGATCATAATTAAATGATAAAATTAAAAATATCAATAATTATAACACTAAAGCCAAATATTATATAATTATATTTATTAAGATTCTTTCCTTTTAATAAAACAAATTTCTAATCATCCAATTAGTTCCAATTATTATATTGATCAAAGTAATTCATTATCAAAACAAAATATCAAATACTATATGTGTAACCAAGTAAGAAAATTAAACATATGGGTATGCTCCTACCCATTTAAGATAAGTTGATTTAAAATGAAACATTAAAAAAAACATTCCATCTAATGCTTACTCAATATTTCTTCCAGCTTTATTATGTGTTATAAATGCAATACAAAGGTCATTCACGCAATATGTGCGTGTTCACTTTCATACTTGTGAATCTATACTCTATTAATTTGATCCCTTAAAAAACTATTAAGCAGTAAGACTTTAGTCTAACCTATTTTGACTTATCTTAATTGATGTATGCACACACTTATAATATGTTAGTGTATACATCATGTTAAAATGTTTTCCCTTCATGTTATTCATTTACAAATAAATCATATATATTATAACCTAAGAAAAAGGAATGAAAAGGGGGAGGAAGAATAAATAATATGAAAGAAGAGAGGAAATAAAAAAAGAAGATGGAAGGGAGAGAATGTGAGAGAGGAGTGGAAGAGGAATGTAAAATGAAAAAGTGTGGAATGAGAATGGAGAAGAGAAAAGAAAAGAAGTGAGTGGACAAAAAGAGAAGAAAGAGAGAGGAATGAGGTATATATGAGGGATATGAGGGGGGAAGAGGGAGGAGGAGAGAGTGGAAAGAGGGAAAGGAGAGAGAGAAAAGGAGAAGGGGAAAGATAAAAATCAATCAATCAGAAATCAGAGAGACTCTTCAGCTAGACACAGTGGGGTTACAATAAAATTTACAAAGACGATAATACACAGAGATCTATAACAAGTTGTAGCAAAAATCATACAATACTGCCAAATAAACAGGGCATAATAATAATTTGAAATAAATTATTAAGGTAAATTTCTACTTTATCAAATATTTATAAGCTCAGCCCTTCATCAAATCACATTCTCTGGGCACAACAAGTTTGTGAGAAAAAAAATCTACTAAAATTTCTTATCTCATATTCTGAACTAACCACTATCCTTGTCATGGCTTCTGATAGCATGACTTGTAATAAATTAAATTAAATAAATACCACAAGATGTGATTTTCTCACACAGGGAATAAATAAATTCTAATTCTACACTAGTAGTACTGAATGTTGTGGTGTAGAAAATTATGTAAATCACTGCACAAAACAATGAGAGTAAATGATCTCAGGACTCCTATTGTAACTCTTGTGAAATGAACTAGTATAAAGCTGTCTATTAAGCAAATGAATAGGTGGATGGATACATGAATGATAACCTGGCTGACTGTAGGAGGCAGACACCTTGAAGTGACCATGGCCTACTACAAGATAACAATATTTATCAAATTATAGAAAAGGTTAATTACTTAAATATTTAATTACATAATTAAAGTATTCAAAATTCAGATTAATTATAGCCTTTTACCCAGGACATCACTTGAGATGGGAGAAAGGCAAGGGTGCTTTTTATGTTATTCCACTCTCCCACAACAACTTTCATAAGCAACTAAATGTAAACTAGACCTTGACCTTGAAATAATACAACAGTGTGCAATCTAAAATAGCATGGACTATCTTCTGAAATGTCAAACCATTTCACTTTATAAAAGCCAATCTTCTATCTTAGAAGATAACACAGTTTTAAAATACTTCTTAAACAAACTATTACTTTGGTATCTGGAAATGTGAAATTATCTGTTACAGTGATTTCATTCAGAAATCACAACTATATGCATAACTTTATTCTATTTCTGTGGATATGAAAGTATTCTATATGACTTTAATTAAATGAAATAATTAACATTGTGAACCCAAGATAATAACATATAAAAAAATAAGCAAAACTAAATTTATTTTAAATAAATACTTAATAAGTTTATTTACAATATAATACAATAAAACAAAATTTACATAAACTTGGATACATTGCCAAGATAGCACTGTTAACAAATATAATCATTTGACTAACAGTATTTAAAATTCTTTTAGGTCTTACAAATAAATGCTAAGTCTTCTTAAAAAAAAAAAAATAAATGATTTTACGTAAATCACCCTACATAACAGTTTAGTTAAATTGAGAAATAACACTAGCTAATTCTTATATGTCTCCAATATAAGCAAGCTTTAAACAATTTTGGGCATTATAAATTCATATGTTTTACATGGGATTAATCATTAGCTCAATAATATAATCTCTCTTCATTTATTTATTCTAAAATAAAACATCAAAATTGATAACCATGATTAATGGACTGATCTGTTAATACCTGACCATATCAACTAAATAAATTTAAGCAATAGCTGGTATATCTAAAATAAATCTCAAACTACAGATAAATACTTTCTATTGTTTAGGCTTTTGAACTAATGAACACCTAAATGAATGAATGAAATGAAATGTATGGCCACTCATCAGAAGTCTTTTGAATACAAAAAGAGTTTAAATATTACTGTTCATATATTATAAATTATTAAAATGTTAAAAGTAAATGACTTACTCATCCATCGGTGAAAGTTCCAGATATATATAGCAAATTCATAGCATATGTGGATTGCACTTATTGGCCATATGCCTACAAGTTAAACATTTAAAATTACTAATTGTTGATGATTGGCTTGTGACTGATTACAGTATCATAATAGCACAATACAGACATTGTTACACCTTTAAGCATTAAAACTACTGAAAGCAACCTGAAGAAACTAAATCCTTTAAACTAACTTATCTTGTCTTCACATTACTAAAACACAATACAACATCACCTACTATGATGGAAAACTAGCTTTAAATACATCATGAGTGATAGGCCAAACTCAGCCTCTGTAGAGCAAACTAGCATATATCAATAAATACTTCATAAAAATGGTGACTTCCAAACACCTACTTCTGAGGCAAAAGGGATTCTTGGACTTTCATCACAGCATATCATGAAAACATGGAAAGACACACCAAGAAATACAGGATTCTCTCCAGGAATCTAGGTACCTTATAAAGATGTGATAATAATCACCTAAAATAAGCAAGCACCTCATAAAACAGAATACAATAAAGATGGGAACCTGTCCACTCCTTCAAACACAATAATAAATATAGACAATACTACAACTAAAAATGACAAGATACAAACATCACTATAACTAACTAAAGTCATATTCAAAATTTTAATCATACTAACAATAAGCAATGTCTGAGCCCATCAAGTGGAATTTTTAAGTCAAAAGACTACAAAAATTTCATTAATAAAGAAAATTTATAGCATATGAAATTCTTGGCACAAAATTACAATACACACATGAATACTTTCCTCTCCAATACAAGATATAGTATTTATGCAGGAATAAAATGAATCACTTATTCCTGCAACTCAAATGCTTATATATGAGAAAATCTGAAGTACTGGCAAGGAAAGCGTGAGGATGGAACACTCATTTTATTCCTGCATAAATACTATATCTTGTATTGGAGAGGAAAGTATTCATTTATTATTATTAACACTCACAAAAGCGTATGCACAATTAGCTTGAAAGGCTGATATTTGAATGTATTACAATTGTAAACATGCGCTATATAAAAATAAATGCTTATGTACATATGATTAAGTTTCAGTTAGAGTGACATTTAGCAAATTGTAGACAATTTCACCAATGTCATTCATTCAGACATCGTATATAGTAATTTAAAGTGAGTGGTCCATCCTCATGCTTTCCTTGCCAGTACTTCAGATTTGCTCATATATAAGCATTTGAGTTGTAGGAATAAGTGATTCATTTTTATTTCTGCATAAATACTATATCTTGTATTGGAGAGGAAAGTATTCATTTATTATTATTAACACTCGCAAAAGCATATGCACAATTAACTTGAAAGGCTGATATTTGAATGTAATACACACATGTATGAAATATCAAATATCAAAATTATTATAACAAGTGGACATGAATAATAATGTGAATAAGGTGTGAGAATAGCAATTCTCAATGCATAAAAATATTAGCAGGTACAATTATTATTGCATTTATGCAACATTACAAATAAAAAACTTCTGACAATTATGAATGCCACCTAGTGGCTCGAGGAATACAATGTTAGTTTCAGATCCCCTATAAAAGGTGGAATTAAAAAAGGATAACGAAGCTTTACCGTAATAATTTGAAGTCAAACTGAGGATAAGCTCATTACCTTTAAGGGTTGTTATCAAAATAAAGAAAACTTTTAGTTTCCTAACAGCAACAAGATTTTAACTGACATTGTTGTGAAAACAAGAATGGCAGAAAATGTTTCAAGTCAAGTGCAAAATAGAGGGAAAAATGTAAGTCAAGAAAACAGCAGTATAAATAAACAACTGATGGAAGAAAATAATCCAGTTAACAAAGAAATCACCTCAGGTGATTTGGACTACATGTAACCCAAAATATCAGAAGGGAAAGAGGAAGTGAATGTCGTTGAAGGCTTTGAAAAGTTTAAAATTGAAAATAACATTATCTAAAAAGTGAAACTGATTAATAAGAACATCTATAAAATCTAGATTTGAAACTATTGAGAGAAGTAAGTCAAACAAATTATTTAATGTTAATAACCAAGAATTCAAGTATGAAGAGGCATTACAATAAAAATGAAAATCCAAATGCAGTAAAAACTGGTGGGAATAGAAGTACAGTATGTGGTAAATAACATTATGCAAGAGGCTTATGATAATATATTGGATTTAAATGATGAGGAAGATGAACAATCAACTGTTTTACTGACATCATTCAATGAATAAATTTTAATAAGGATTGAGAAATTTAAGGAATAAAAGCTAACAATTCTCAAGAACATAATCACAGACAAATTCAAGTGACACACTGGATGGCAGACATTCCAGCTAGAAATATCTGTAACAGTAATGGAGTTTTGCTATATTTGCAGGCACAGGTCTGCACTCCTTATTTCTTTCTCAGGGATCAATGGTGGTGGTCGTTGGGAGTCTGGGTTATGGGTGCAAGCTGTTGACAATTATTGCCACTACCCAGAATGCCTATTGGGAGGGTACAGGGTCAAAGTTTCCAGTGCCATTTCCACTCTCATAGGTTGTTGTGCCCCTTGATGGATTGGTTTCGAGCAGTGCAGATCTGTGCTCATCACTCGTTAAACTCTTGTATGGATATAATTGTTATTGAGCATATATACTTTTGTAAACCTGGTCTATAATTGTTTCACCTTGCAATATTGAACAATGTATTTACATCATGTAGTGGGTGATCAGTCACCTGCATTTTTTCCTTAATTAAAAAAAAAACTTCTGACAATTAATTACTTGGGCTGTTTAGCATATAACTGAGTAAACTGACATACATTAAAACTAATTATAGTGAGAGATAAAATCTCCACTGACTCAAAATAAAGTGTATAATTTAGCTTATCAAGCACATACCAAACATATATATATATATTACCTGTTAATGTGCAGAATATCTGCACATTATAATAAACCCATGAAATTTAAAATTGCATGCATTAAATACCATAATATTACATTAAATATAACAAAATCTCAAAGAAAATATTGCATAAAATATATTTTAACCAATAAAAAAAAATCTTAGTTCATAAGTGAGCTTTCTTTGCACTGAACTGTCTGCTAAGTCCATATAATATTAATTCTTACTGTGAAGCTTCTAGTCAAAACTATTATTTCATACCTGTCAAAAGAATTTCCAAAAGAAAACATATACAACAGTTCTTATGTAACATAGTTCTAAAATATAAGCACATCTAAATATAAGCAATAAGATAAATAAAAATAAATAATAATGAGTCATGATGGGAAATGACAATGTTGTAATGCAATAATTCTTTCAGCTGATAAACAATTTCTGAATTCAGCAGGTTTATTTAATTAATACTGCAGCTTTAGTTTTTCTCTTTTAGAGTACACATTTTAAGCATTTTGAAATTTATTTGTGGAAAATAAGATGTTTCCAGGTTATTATTCAATATGTTGGCATAAAATAATTTATAAAGCATTTTGTTAGTAAAGAATAATTTCAGCATATCAGAATGTCTTTAGAAATCTTCCCAACAACTTCATAGTATAGATTGACAAGTCGATATTTTCACATTTCTTTTAATAGCTAATTATTTTTCTTCAAAATTTTGAAATGAAGGGTTCCAGTATAGCAAAACATTTAAAATTATTTTAATTTCTCTAGTATGTGTTTCTTTTTATATATGAAGAACTATTTTTAAAGCAAATTATTTATTTAAACATTTTAAAAATTATTTTATAAACAGTTCCAATATTCAATAATATTAATTATTAAGCAGACATGTTAGTATACTAAAGAAACTTCATAATAGTAGTTGATGAACAGATGAATTGATATAATGCATTTTAAACTTTAAAATATATAGCTTCTAGTCTTATGCATTTTTAATTTTCTTCTTTTAAAATTCATCCTATTTACAAGATAGCTGAGCAAAACAAGAACTGGAGAAATTTTCAGCATAATTCTAATAATATTCATAAATTAATACAATGATTGATTTTCTTTCAAACTTATTCTGAAGTTAATCTTATTCAATTCACTTATAGTAAAAATGGAATTCTTCCACAGCATATTTTATAATTAAAAAAGTTTAATTGTAATTCAGTTACCAAAAAAATGGGGAACTACCTGTAATTTAGTTGACCTTCATTGTTGACTGATTATATTATTTTTACATTAAATACTTTTTAAATATATATATATATAAATTTAAGCTTTAACTTTATCTTGTGCCAGGATTCAAGCTAGAAGAAACTAAAGAGAACCAGAATCAACAAAAAAATGTTAATCAATCACTGACATCATTTTGATCTAGATATTTAAAAAAAATGACACATGATCTAATGAACTAAAGTTGGGAAAAAAATTAACATTTTTCTTAAAAAAAATATCATATAACAAAAACATCATATAATTTATTGATTGAACTACCCTAGAAAGTTTAAATTATTAAATACTTTATTCATTAAATTTCTTTAACTAACATTTTTTTAATGAGTTTAAATAATTCAAAATAAATTACTTTAGCAATGATAAAACATAATTTCCCTGCATTCACACCCATACATGTCCATACATGACAAGGGAATGACATTTTAAACCTTAAACTAACTTATTAATTACTTCTTAAATAGCTATTTGTAATTTATTATAACTACCAAATAAAATATTTAAAGATATTAAATATTACAATTACTTTTATAAACCCAAAGCTGACCTACTATAAACTAATATTTTAACTTTTATACTACTATTCTAAAAATTTACAAAAGCCAACCTTGAATTAATTCTCACATTCCCTACTTTACTTTATCATATGAGTTTAACTACAATACCATTAAAATAGTATTTTCTGACACATGTTTAATATAATACTGTTATTTTATTAATGAATAAATTATTAAAAGCAATATAAGCTATTATGCTTATGACATTTATAAAACACAACTATTTTTTTAAAATCAAGTAACTGCGTAAAGTGGTTAAGCTAAGATAAGCAATTGAAACAAATGTGAAATCACTTGGCTACAATATAAAAAAAATATTTAAATCTTAAGTGAAGTAACATTTATATCAAATTTAAATATGCAAATAAATAAATAAAAATAAAATATATATTGACAGATTACTCAAGTATGTTGGTTAACCCAATAAATGACAATAATAAATAAAAGACAAAAATAATATTCAATGATAAGAAACATTAAGTCTAATTACTTTAAAATGTATTTGTGATGTTGCTATGCATAATGATAATTAATAATATAAAATAAAAAAACAAACTTTTAATGTTTATGTATTTAAAAAAAACATGTTTGGCCCATAGGAGATTCAAATGATTACTTTAAATAAGTAAAAAAAAAGATTAATAAAATTTCAAAGTTATTGATCCATTTTTCAGTTCTTCCAAATGTCCAAGTTGAGATAATGGACTGCTATCTTGTCTATAGCTTCAGGCTGAGTTGGTTGAGCTCTGGCACTTCACTTTTTTTTTTTTACCAATTCAAATTTATTTCTGGCACTCTTGATGAAAATAAAAGAAAACTTAAAAAAACTGATTTGTAGATTAGTTGAGGATTGATGTATGGATTATATACATCTTTCATCTTTCTTTTTTCTTCTCCCTCTCTTCAAAGATAATGATTCTTTAATAGGCCACGAGATGAAAAAGAAGTCTCTGAGACAGCATGTGGTTTTAGCTTGGTTGACTTGAAATGTGACCATTCTTTGGGTCTTAAAAATATATATGAATGTACAGGAAAACCATTTAACTCATGATGGTGAGACGCTGGGGACAAATGAATGCAAGTTAACATGACATTCTCCTTTTCTTACAGCTAAGAATATATATAAACTCAGTTCATTTTTCTCTAAAGCAGCATTTTATATACTCTTTTCATAACTCAGATATATATAATTCTCTCTGGAATAACTTAGCTGCAATAGTATTCATATAACAGTGCATCTTCATTTATAGAATATAAAGTAATACTTTAACATTTTGCCCTTACTTCTTCCCCCAAGTTTAGGGAAAGAAAGAAAACAAATAACATAATTACTGCTACTGCTGAAATGCCTCCCCTATTTCTCACCAAGCTTTTTATATCTTAGTTTTCATAATTCATCTAGCTTTGGATAGGTCAAAGTTCCTTCATCAGCCAGCCCAAAGATTGTTTCACACAAACCACTGTCATTTTAGAAAAATAACAGAAACTTGAAATTGACAACACTTAATGGTCAAGTAACAAAAAGAAAAATTAATTTCTCCCTCCAGTGTCAAATAATTGCCCTTTTTGACAATTTAAAATTTAGATAAAAGAAAAAAATGAAAATTTATGTGTAATTAAAAAAAACAGGTATCTCTGAGCTATTAATCTGTTTGACCTTTAGATTTGATCCTTAAACAATCTAGTCTAGTCTGTTTTATTTTAAAAAAGCTATATAATGAAATTGCTATATTTAATATAAGAATCTAATATAACTATCTTTTATAATATTCATATTTCTTATTACTACTTACTAATAAATCTTACCTATTGATATTTATAATATACACACAAATAAAAATAAAAAACTTTTTTTATTTAATAATATATATGTGTGGGAATGGGACTCTATTCCTACAATATATTTAAATGTTTGAATATGTGCAAATATCTACTATATTTTCATATTAGAAAAATTATCATCAGTTGATAATAGAGAGTCAATATTTAACCAATTACATCTGTTAAAAATATTAAATTTTAACATTTAACTGATCAGTTGAATAGCCTATTATAATTTTTGTTATTTGGATTGTAATAAAGGGTTACCATTAGTTAATGAGGATTTACATCAACCTTGCTTAGAATTTTCTATAGATATACATTTTGATAAAATAGTTAATGTTAGACAAATATATAGAAATTATAAAAAAGTGATTATTTGAGTTTCAAATTTTGAATTAAGTGAAATTTGTTTTTTAAATATTATTGATAAATTAGTTGTAACTTTTAATAATGCTATGATAAATATCATGGATAATTGAATACCTCTGCCACAAAGTAAAAGTTATAGGAATAAATATCCTGTTTGGTTTTCTGGTAAACTTATATTAATTCCAATGAGAAAAAATAGGTATCATAAATTATATAAAAAACAAAATCAATATCTTATTGGAATAATTATGTTAATTTCAGGAAATTGTTTTGATGCAAAAAAAAAAAATCTGCCATCATGTGTATATCGATAATATGCAGAGAAATATTGAATATGATCCAAAGTGTTTTTGGTCATATGTTAAAGATTTTACTGGCATTAAATTTAAGTCAATGAATAATGTTTTAAGTAACTCTTTAAATTCAGAAGATTTTAAGTAAACAATTTATGTGATGAAACAATAATTTCTTCTGTTGTTAGTCATAATAAGTTTATAGATATTGTTTATATTGACAAGACATCAAATGATGAGGTAATTAATCCTATTAAAGATATAAAAGGTAATAAATCTGTTTCTATTGATGATATTCCTATGTTCATTATTAAGGGTTGTGCAGTATTTGTTGCTTATCCTCTAAGTCATATTTTAACTTTATCTTCACCGAAATCTGTTTTTCCTGACATATATAAGTTATCTAGAGTTGTTCCAATTTGGAAGAAGGGGAATAAAAATAATCCAAAAAACTATAGGCCAATATCATTGTTAGGAAGCATTTCAAAAAATTTTGAAAGACGTGTATATAATTTTCTATTATTTCAAATTAAGATATGTATTTCCATTTTCAGCTTGGGTTTATTCCAAATAGATCAGTAGAATCAAATTTGGTAAAAATGAATGATCCTATAGCTAAAACTATAAATGAACAGGGTTGTTTGAATGTAATATATTTTGATCTTAGGAAGACTTTTGATATGGTTAATCATAACATTTTATTATCAAAATTAGATTGCTTGGGATTTTCTCTCTTTTATTATGTTTAAATCCTATTTAACTGATCATCCAAATTATATTTATTACTATAAAAGTGGAGTTGCTCAGGGAAGCATGTTTGGATCAATTTTATTTTTATTATATACATATGATATAACTAAAATTGTTAGCAATTGTAATATTTTGCAATTTGCTGATGATGTAAAAGTATTTTTTAGAATTGATAATTTGTCTGTTCATTTAGGATTGCAGATTTCTATAAATGACTTTGTGAATTTTTGTAAAAAAAAAAAAAATTAGATGATTGTTAATATTGAAAAAACATTTATTATTTCATTTTGTAATAAAACATTTCCCAGTTTTCTTCACTATTCTATAGATAATATTGATATTAATAGAAATAAATGATTTAGGGATTTGGTTTAATAGTAATGATCTTTTTTATGACCCCATTAATGAAATTATTCATAAATGCAATAAGATTATTGGGATTATAGCAAGGTCAAAAACAGTTTTACATAGACAATGTTGAATTTATTTATTTTATGTAATATTTATAACTATAATTAATTATTGTTCTGTTGTTTGGAATTCTAACACAAAATGTTATGAGAAATGACTGCAGAATATAATGAAGAAGTACTTTAAGTATGTAAGTTTGGAATTACCTTTAGATTGTGAAACATGTCTTATGAAAAGGATAGTGTTGAATGATGTAATATTTTTAAGAAAAATTGTTTTATGTAAATTTGATGTATTGGAATTTGTTCATAATATATATTATAGAATTCCTAATATAACTACAAATAATAATTTATTTTATATGAAAAAATATAATCATAATGTTTATAAGAATTCTGCTATGATTAGAATGCCCATGTTATATAACAGGATATTTTTGAATGTTGATATATTTAATTTGAATTATCATGATTTTTTAAAACAATGTAAACTAATTCTTGGTTTATAAAAGCTGTACAATAATTGGATGGTTCTAATTGTTACCTGCATAATAAATTGAATTGAATGTTTATTATGATGATCACATCATTATCATCAGCAGCAGCATCATCATTATTATCATCATACAACTATATCCATTTTAGCTTTTAAGCAAGTGATAATAATTAAGTGGCAATAATTAAAAAAACGACTTATTTACTAGTTAACTTCATAACTCTCATATTCATTGAGAATCATTGGGTATTTCCCTCAGAAAAATATGGTTGTTCTGCTGCTTTAGACAATATTTTACCATTATTGTAACTTATTCTAGTGTGGGATTTTTGTAATATCATGAATTCAGCTATACTGCTTTTATTGATTTTTAATTGAAAAAATCTGAAGATGTCAGTATCTTAGATGGATAATCAGAAAATATCATTATCTTTATTGTACTTAAAGGAAAGATTCCCTTAAAATATTTTTTGATGATGTTTATATGAAATTCATCATGTAACAGCATCACCTCTTAAAATTGACATGGTGTTAAAAAATTTCAAATATTTTAATAATTATAAAGCAAAAATCAGATTATAAAGCAGAATTTGATAGATTTATTAAAAATCCATCTTTGTTTACTTATATTTGAAAAAATTAAAATTAAAAAAAAATTGTTCATTTTTTGAAAGAATTCTTACATTGGTAATGTTTACATACTGTTTTTATTCAAGTCAGTTTTTAAATATTTGAAAAGATCAAATGTTATTTTTTAGAATATTATTCATTTATAAAATTAAATTCAAAAGAAATCAAGTCCAATTTATTGATGTTTGATATAAAATAAAGCTTTTATATAGAAATGAAAAGGGTTGAGGATTTTTAAAATTTTTAACCAAGTGTAGCAATAGAAAATGTTAAAATTTAGAGAGTTAATAAAAGTTTGCTATCTTGATGCAGTGATTGTAATTTATTAATAAAGAGTTAATCTTTAATTCTAACATGATATAGTCAATAAATTTAAACTATAAAGATGTTATATCCATATTTTTTCTTCCGTTTTGAGAAATGAAGTTGATTCAAACCAATCACAATTATTGTCTAATTGCTTTGAAAATATTTTAGCTAAAGTAAATGAATGCTTTCAAGAATTACTTGATGAATAATATCAGATTTTTAAGCCAACATTTCTGATTAATACTTTTAAGTGTTGAATTATATATAAAAATTGTTTCTATTTATTGCGTTTTGAAATTTGCTCGTGATAACTCATTATCTTAAACCTTCTTTTAGTTGATAATTAATGTGTTATTTAAAAAAAAAAATCAATATAATGTCTAAAATATAGAAAGTAATGATATTCCTCTTCTTAATTAATTGAGTTATATTAAACAAATTTATATAAATGATATTAACATAAATTATTCATTTTGAGGAACAATTTTGATGGTAATTACTAATGCATGCAATTATTATTTAAGTTATATCCAAAAGTTCCTTGCTAATAAATGGCATTATATAAATTAATTTATCTTAATATTGTTATTTTGTAAAATACCAAAAATAAAGATTTTGTGAATAAATTACCATAAAAATTAATTGTAAATAATATCTATATTAATCAAACTAATTTTATTTTTAGGTAAACCTCTAAAAGTCGGTTTGCAGGTAAGAAACTTAATTTTTATTATGGTTTTATTTTCTTTTATTATTATTTTTGTTAATTTATACATAGAATATTTCAGTAAAAAGATGACTAGATCTCTCTTCAAGCTGCCTAATAGTATAGCTCTTCATCACAAAAGTTTTAAAGACACTGTATGTTTGGATCAGAATACAACATGAAATATGACAGTGAATTTTGTACTTTAACTTTTTCTTTACCATTAAAAATTTTACAAAATACTTGAAAATAGTTTTGCGACTCATGGCTTTGCTTTATCGTAATACATAGTTTGAATTATTTCAACTTTTATAGAAATTTTACTCAATTTGGAACAAAATTTAATGTTATCATGTTTTTACATCATTAGTTAAGATACAAAACACTTATATATAATGCTGTAACTCATGAATGATAGAAACTAGCATGTGAACATTTTTGTGATGGTTAGCTAAACTATGTTGCTATGTAACACATGTATTCATTCAGAGATTTACTTCCAGGCAGCTTGGAAAAAAAAATAATACCAGTCACTTTTTTGACTGGGACAATTTGATATATATATATATGTGTGTGTGTGTGTGTGTGTGTATGTGTGTGTGTTTATATGTATAAAGATGTGTGTTGCTCTATCAAAAAACATTCCAATGTAACATTTAAGTTTCCAAAGTGAATAAGTAATAATTGAAAGGTTGCTAGTCTTTCACATGTGCTACAGTTGTTTCTCAGACAGCCAATCAGATTTGTAAACAACTGTCTTTAAGAACAATCAGTCTTTTGATACACGACAGAGATTTTGATAAGAAAAGGATGATACCAATCTTTTCTCAACTTAACTTTTATATATATAAGCCAGTCTTAAGCATCTTGGCCTGAAAGCTTGAAAATATAAACATATTCATTTATTACTCACTAAGTTTTGTTTTTTTTAATTTACGATATTACAGCGTGAAATCTTAGATTTACTACACCGCAATATTCTATATGTTAATATAATTTATCAGCAACATATGTAAATAACATTTGTATAAATTGCATGTTGTTATTAAATTAGTAATAATTGAAAGGTTGCTAGTCTTTCACATGCACTACAGTTGTTTCTCAGACAGCCAATCAGATTTTTAAATAGCTGACTTTAAGAACGATCAGGTTTTTGACACACCACAGAGATTTTGATAAGAAAAGGATAATACCAACCTTTTCTCAACTTAACTTTTATATATATAAACCAGTTTTAAGCATCTTGGCCTAAAAGCTTGAAAATATAAACATATTCATTTATTACTCACTGAGTTTTTTTTTTTTTTAATTTACGATATTACAGCGCGAAATCTTAGATTTACTACACCACAATTTTCTAGATGTTAATATAATTTATCAGCAACGTATGTAAATAACTGTTGTCTAACTCACATGTCATGTGTCAAAAGCCTGATTGTTCTTAAAGACAGCTGTTTAAAAATCTGATTGGCTGTCTGAGAAACAACTGTAGCACATGTGAAAGACTAGCAACCTTTCAATTATTACTAATTTAATAACCACATGCAATTTAGACAAATATTATTTACAAAGTGAATAAGATAAATTATGATTAGCAAATTGTATGAAAAAGAAATGTATGCAAATGTGATAAGCTTTTTTTTCCTCAACGCAAGTATAATAAATTAACAGTAGAACATCATGAACTAAATAATAACATTCCACCAACTATTGCAAAATTAAATTATAATCCTTGATAAGCTCTTACATTGTTAAGATTGTTGTTGTGACTGATAATACTGCAAATCAATAAATATGTACATGATCAAGATGTTTTTCATAAAAGACAAATCAGGCCTAAATAGCATTGCTATATAATTAGTTTTCAGGTAACCATTGTAATGAATGCTTAAAAAATAGAACAGTTGATGTATATGTTATAAATATAAAAAAAATTACTCATAAGAATATAAATGTATTCAATATCATTTTATGGTACATACATATATAAATAACTAGCAAATACATACATATATATAATTCACTATCAAAATAAGCCATACCCAATAATACACAAATTGACCAATCACATCTTTAGCAAATACTTAATAAAGAACAAATTAATAAAATACACCATGATTTATGAACATTATACTTGAAATCATCTAACTTAAAAAAATTTTTAGTATGGTTAAATATTTTAAATGCCGACGAGGACTTAAAAAGTCTTTAATCTTCTCATAAATTATTTAACTTAAGACAAACATATAATATATATTTTCAATGTTTTCTTAATAGTAGACCTTAATAAACTCTATTTTTTTATATTAAACGATGAGTAATCATTATATATTTTGCGATTTTAAACCTTGCATGTTCACTTCAAGAAAATATTATGGTCATTGAAAAAATATTATGATGGTCTAAAAACTTCATTTTTTAGAAAGTTTATGATTATATTGGTATCGTAATTATGTAATAATTATTAAAAATAAAAAGTAAATGTTATTATATATTCATTTTTTACAAAAATGTTTTATTTTTAAATATAAAAAAATATTTTCTTCTAAATATTGTTACTATAGAGATTATGATCATGGGAAACACAGCTGTCTACAAAATGAGGTCATTCATCTGATTGGTATTATATTTAGCAATATCATAAAAATTACAAAAAAATTGTAAACTTATAAAGCATAAATTGATAGATTTAGTAGTTATTAAAAAAAATTGTTCAAATTTTTAAATCAAATGTGAAACAATAAAGATTTCATGCATTTTTTAAATTGAATCGGCTCCACTTGAAATGTGATGATGTGACTATGTTTTGTTTTGAATAAATATATATTTTTAAATAATTCCAGAAATCAAATGTGATTTTTAAATTTTATTTAATTTCAATAAATATTTATTAAATGAGGTTGAATTTATTATATGCTGATAAATAATAACGGTTTAATAACCAAGTGAAAGTTGAAAGCTTAAATCTAGTGAAAAGAAAGAAAGCTGTTAGAAAAATAGTTCAATAAGAGAAGGTTAATGGAACCTGTTTTTGTCATATTATTTTATACAGAAGATAGAGATTTTGGTATTTAGTACCTTAAATTATGGACTCTTTGTTATCTGTATCATTCAGTTGTAAATTCATCCAGTATGCAGAAATATCAAGTTCTGGGATTATAATGATTTTTATAATTGATTTTCACTTTTGATTATTTATAATAGTTGCTGTGGGGGGGGGGAGTAGAAACGCCAAACATTATCTAAATTATTAAAGGGAAAAAATATTTCTGTTTTTTATGTTCATTCATTCTTCTTTATTTTAAATTATAAAAGATCATATCATTTTTACAAGCTATTTGGAACCACCAGAAATACATATGAATCCATGAATAACAAGTTTTAAATTTCTGACCTATATGAATATGGAAAAGTATCAATATTTTAGATATCTACACAGAGGCAAAACCCTCCATACAGTAGTACCACTAATGCAAGCCAGAGTAATCAGTGGATGCAATAAGGTTTGTGCATAAAATCCCTATTTAGTGCCTACTTATGCAATATCACCAGACTAGTTTCTAGCTTGTAGCTTTCATCAGTGAGGAGTCTTGGATCTGAGAGCACTTCACCTAAATCTTAGGATCTAATCCAACAATCTAGAAAATCACAAGCTAAAAACTAGTCTGGGGATATTGGATAACTAGGCATTAGATAGAGATTTTATGCCCAAAATTTCCTGCATCCATTAATTTCTCTGGCTTGCACTGAGTGGCACTACTCTATGGAGAGTTTTGTCTCTATGTGAACAGTTATTGTAAGCATAAAGAATAGTGATTATGTGATGTTTAGTGGTTCATTTCTGATTTCATAAATCTATATAATATTTAGTTTTATTTTTAAGATTTATTCTTATGTGAAAAGCTTTAATACTTCTAAAAGATGTCAGAGAACATGAATTTGTTATTCAAAATTAGCTCACAGAGGTCAATAAGCTTCCATCCGTACAATGGATAAAATATTAAAATTATAATAATCAAAAAGGCAAGTCATATATAATGTGGCATTACTTTTATAAGCTTGTATTTACTAAAGTGCAATACAGAGAGCATACCAATAGCTCAAACAAGCTCTTAATTAATAAATGCGGTATGAGAAAATATCTAAAATCTCTATCCAGAACATTCCCATCTCCAGACATCTGGTTTTGAGCTTATGGCTCATGTCAATGGAGAGCTAGAATATTCAGACACTAGATCTAAAATATCAACTCAAAACCCAGCACTTATTTCATATGTAATATTTAAGTAGAAACTCTGAAATTTTTGGACATGAAAATGTCTTTAAATCCAGCTATCTAACTTAAATAGTTATATGAGACTGAACTAAATTCAGATCTACCATATTTTAATAGCCTCAGCAAAGGCTATTAAAATATGGTAGATCTGAATACTCTAACTCTCCACTGACATGAGCTATAAGCTCAAAACCAGTTGGTTGGGAGTGTTCTGGATAGCAATTTTAGATATTTTCTCATACCGCACTTATTAATTAAAAGCTTGTTTGAGCTATTGGTACATTCTCTGTATTGATATTAAAATTACAAAATACCATTTCTTATAAGAAACTATTTTATAATATATATTGTTTTAATTGGAACAATAATATATTTGAAGATGATCATATTGGAATAACAGTGTTTGCATTACAGGGAAAAACTAAACCTCAAAATATTTAAACACTTAAAACTGTGATGACTGTACTAAGAAAATATGAAATTATAGATGACAACTATATTTCATATCTAATAAAAGAAAGTCAATAAGAATTTTTTTTACAAATAAGAAGTTACACCTACCAACGGTATTTGTCATATTTCCAGACATCCATTGTAACATTAACATTGTGAATAAATAAGCAATTTGATTATAAGTCATCTTGAAGCTATTTATCTTTTATAAATATTATACTTATGAAATTTAAGAAAGATAATTTTCTAAACACAATCATGATCAAATGCATATTGACCTGTGCAAAAACTTTCTAAATGAACTTTTCTTTTTAGATATAATCTTTTACAATGTCTATCAGTCATACTCAGAATGTATTATTGATATTTGTAATTGTTTTTTATTACACACAATAAAAAATTAAAATACAATTTGTGATCTCATGCCCAAACTATCTTTTTTCCACTTTTTTTTCTTTTCTTTTCTATTCTTTTCAATTGATATTATTTTAACTGATACTCCATTTTTTTGATAATTTTTCTCTCTCACATCTCCTGATTTGGTTCATTTTTTTGAAAATTTTATTTATAATTTCTAAAGAATATAGTGAATTATTTTACAAACTACTATCAAATTATTCTTTATAGAATTTTTCTATTTTTAAAATAAATTAAGTTTCACTATGCCAATTAAATATATATTTTAAATTATATTAATTAACAGTTACATCATTAAATTATTTATTCATTATCATTATTGTCACTTACTCTATTTTTCCTTCTCCAAGATTTTTTTTATACATTCATAATATCAGTTATTTTTGCTTACTCCATATTGTTATTATTTATTATTTGAAATTTATTGCTAACCATTTTCTAAGCAATTTCTCTCAATGTTCTAAGCTTTTAATAGCATTCTGTACTGTGAACACTGATATCCCATCATAGTATTTTTAATCATCAATGAGAGTTTGGGTTATCATTTAAGTAAGAGAAAATAAATTGATTTTAAGTGTGGAAGTAACAAAAATTAAATTATTATCTTTATGTATCTGAATTATCAGTTACATAGCTGCTTTGGTGATATTCTGAAGCAAACAACCTATCCAGTTTTTACATATAATTTGGAGAACTGTATTTATCAGCAATTATATACATAGCCATATAATAACTTACTTACTAAGCTAAAAATAATTAATCTTTGCTTTGAGTGATTCAGGCAAATGTTATCTTGTTGCTAGATCATATGCTTACAATAGTTTTAATTTTTTATTGTCTTGGTTACATGATAGTTAAAATTTTTACCTAGATTATTAGATAGAATGTTTCTATTTATACACATAAATCTATAAAAATCTTTTATATATTTATATAAGAGGAGATACTAAAAACTCAGAATCATTCCTGATATGTGGGCCTGTAGTTAATGGTTCTTCTCCTACATGTCTCTTGCAGAAACTGCTGATCAGCATCATTGAATAAAGTTGTGGTGATCCATAGTATATTTTTTGTTAAGTGCATTTTGCTTATTATCAATTTATGTGAGGGCTGAAATGTTGAAATAAATATGAAATTCTATTTCAAGTTAAGAAACATGGCAGAGAAAGCAGCTTTAATGCTTGAAACAGCTTAAAAGCAATCTGCTCTGGAGAAAGAAAAAACTTGTGAATGGATTAATGAAGAGTTCAAATTCTTCATATACCAAAGAATCATGGGAAAGAAAGTCTAATGACAGGATAGTGATTATTTTTTATGCAAATGACATTGTTCACTCAGAATTCATTTGTAACAGTCTCTCATTTAACCATAAGTTCCAAACTATTTGCATGATCCATTGATATAAAAATATTCCAATTTATGACAAAAAAGAAAGTGATGGCTCCACCACGACAATGTGCAGTGTGCAAAACCTTGACATGTAAAACAATTTTTAACTAAAAGCAGCATGATTAAATGTATTTATCATCATATTTACCCAATCTTGGTTCATCCAACTTCTTTTTATTCTCCTGCATGAATAATTATATGGTTCAAATTAATTTTTTTACAGACTTAGAAGAGGTGAAGAAAAAAATAAAAGGGTGCATTAAAAGGCATTATATTGCAAGAGTGCCATTCAAAAAATGAAAAACATATTTATGTATTAAGTGGATAGGACTTCAAAGGTGATTCAATTTGTAACACCTAAAAATAAATGCAAAATTTTTTATTACAAAATTTTGAATTTTTAGTAAGTATTCCCTCATATACACACATTATATATAATTTGAAGTGATATATATATATATTATAAATCGATGTCTGTATTTCTTCAAAATAATATACGCAAATTTATAAATAAATATTTAAAAATACAGTATTTAAAAGCTTATAAAAAATATATGTATAACCGTCACTTAGGAGCGCTTTCGACTAACTTGTACTGTTAACACTAACTGAAATAATTATACAAATATATTTATATATATATATATTAATACTTGTATATATACTTGATGAAAAGAGATACTTATTTAGGGCAACATCTTGCCTCTATAGAAATACTTTCATCTACATTCCTTCCAATCAAATCAATGAAAAAGCATGAGGAAATTCACTAGCATATTAAGTTGAATGTTTGAAACAATAAAATAAACCACCAAGATTTAACAAAAGAATAAATTTAAGTAAGAAGCTAAAAAAGCTCTATCTACTTACATTATAAAAATAAAATTATATATAAATTAAAGAATAACAATTAAGATTTTTATTGCTTTTCTACAAATGGCTGTTTACTTTTTAAAGAACAATATTGATAATTAAATTAAAAATCTAACTGTTTTAATGTTCCATATTAGCATGTACATTGATGTGTTAATTCAAATAGATATTTAATTAACCATAATAATATATTTAACATAAGATAAATCAATACTGGATTTAATAAATTAGTAAAATGAATTTATATTTATAAACAGTGATTTTCCTGAACAAAAAGTAAAATTTTCATAATTTTTGGAAATATTTTTTAAAATGTATAAATATTTTAAATGATAATTCTTTCTTGATTTTCCCCCCCATATATGATAGCATCATCCGGGAGGCGAACCCACAACCGTCTGCAACCAACTACTTGCTTGCAAGGCAGTTGCGATGATCTCTCAGCTAACAACGCTTGACAACTTTCTTGATTTTAGTTAAATGTTAATGCCAATTTTTTTTCATAAACGTGTAAACATTTTGAGTGATACTTTTTTGGTTCAACTCAATTTTAATGTCAATTTCCAATCAAAATTTTTATAATTTCAAAGACAATGACTGTGGTCAATTTAAATCTAGTCCTAATCAGCTATTGTTTGGTAGATTAATTTTGTAAGAATCATTTTATAGCTTCAAATGTTTGACATGATCCATTATATATATATTCTTATTATACATACTGATTTTCAGAGAAGTAGTTTAAAACATCAGAGACAAGCATTCAGCAATCAAAAATTCTTTTGTAGTCGAATATTCTCTGAGAGCTCTATCCTATCAGCTAATAGCTTTGGTGGTATTCCTGTGACCCAATTTCCTTTCTTTCAAGATTGACTAATAAATGATTTGGAATTAGCTCTGAATAATTGATAACCAGTAACTAATCTAATAACAAACTTATAATCAACAAATAAGCACTTGTGGTTGCTTTTACAATTTGTGACCTGTTTAGAATTGTTTTGTTGACAAAATATTTTAAGTTTGTTTTTAAAATAACATTACATTCTTACCGGATTTAGTTTTTATTACAATAACAATTTAATTAATTAATTAATTGTATTCAAAATGATAAAGAAAATGTTTTTTTCCTTATATATACACAACTGTAATTATAATATAGATTAAAAACTCGTGTTTAAATTAAATTACATCGGATACAATAAATCAAAATTTCTTTTAAATAATAAAGTTACAAATTAAAAACATTTATTTGTTTAATTAAAATTAGTACATATAGTTCAATTAATTAAAGAATAAAAAAGTTTTTTGTTGGTGTATTTTTATATAGTATATTAACATTTTAAAACCTAAATGTCTCAACATATATATATACTGTACACAACAATAGCATGCTTTTTCATGTTATCGTATTATAACCCTCAATAAAAATATTACACCATGCATAATCACTATAATTATATTTCAATTGTAACATCCTATCATCAAGTAAGTTACAGGCTTTAAATTTTCATATCTATACAATAGAAATGACAGTTTGATTTTACATTATATTCACCAGAAGTGTTATATAAATTTGGTGTTTAATCTATATTAACACACCCTTATACATCCATCATAGTATGATGAATTTTAACATGAGAATTATGATTCTCTAAACATTAAATCTGATAGGTTATATATGCTTTACTAATATAATATTTAATAAATAAATATATATATATTTTACAATGCTACATTTATTGTTCTTCTGAGCACTGAAATATGGATAAAATAAACCTCAAAAATTATAGTATAGTGATAAACATATTTAAGCTTTTAAATTAAGAAAATCATAATCCCAATATGTTAAACATAAAATCAGGCTATCATTTCTTATATAAATATTCAAGTGTTTCAAACCTATGCCTTCCCTGATTACAAAATGTTGAAATATATGTTTGGGAAGAAAGAATAACTGATATTTTTGTTTTAGTAGTTTGTTATGATGTGTTGCATTTTAATATGAGAACGATCATTCTGAAATTGTTTTTTCACAAAAATAGTTAATTATACATATATTCTAACCTTATCCCTGTGTAGTCTCACTTCCGGGCAATATAGTATTAATACTATATGGGTTAGCTCAGTTAATGATTACATTCGATTAAATGCAAATAATTGATAAATAAAGTATTCTGCATTAATATTAAAATATTCTACTAGTTCAAATTAATAAAAATAAAAATAAGGTTCAGTTTATAATATAAATAAATAAATATTTACTAAATCATAAGACTTGGAAGTGAAATACAGATGACAAGAAAGATTACATTGAGCCAATATCCCACAAGATACTACCTCAATGGCATAAGAACACTATTCCCCCTATTATTATCTTAAATAAATAAATTTATAGCATTCTTACAACTTTAATAAAACCTAATCATTAAGATTAAACTAATAATTAAATCTTAATCTTTTATCTATAATAATTTAGCTCAATAAAATCTCAGGTTCATAAAACTATTCTAAGTTAATTAAAATCACTGTAGTAAAACATGATAAGGGATTTTTATGTCATACTCTACTACCCCTAATTAATAATAATAATAAAAATAATATATATCCTATTTAACATTACTTTAATACTGAATAGCTGTAATCATTGATGTATTCCTTATTATTTAAATAAATACAAAATTGTACCTATGCTTATTTTACATTGTTTTACTTTATAACATTATATCTTAAAAATATGCAATAGTCATAAAAAATGAAATAAAATATTTGAAATTATTTAACATTTCAAAGAGCAACTTTGCCTTATTTATTTTATTCCTGATATACAGAACATATTCTATGATTCTTTATCATTTGGGTCCATTGAATTTTCAATTCCAACTTGCACAAACTCTACTCCTTTTTATAAGTAAATAAAATTATCTTATTCATTCAATATTTTTTAAATTCTAAATTATTTATTATTTCTTTACAAAATATCCAATACTGTACAATGTAGTTACTTTGGAAATCAAGATATTGAATAGATGTGTAGGCCTAGGGAAGAAAAACTAGAGTCTAACTCATAGTACATACTAGATAAAATACCATGGTACAGTGTATCTATAAAAATAGAGGCATGACCAATTTGTCTAATGTCCTCCACTACCAACAATGATGTTAAGCTATTATTTCAGCTTTATAAAACATCAGTATTCAAGTAAAATAGGCACTGCCCATAAATAAATATATCAGCTACAGGGCATTGTTAACTGTACTGTATACTTAATAAGATTACAAACATGCTATTCCTATTCCCCTAATACATCCTACATTAATATCATCTCTTTGGTTTCATGTTCTCCAGATTACTCCCAAGTCACTATCTTATCATCATTTCCTAATAGATTTATCAAATCTTACACAGACAAATGAAAACTAACTCACATATTCGAAATAATAAACAAAATTCAAACATAATTAAAACAATCTCACTAATCTACAAGAAAAGTCTGCTTTACTTTCCTATACCATATTCTTAAACAACATACAAAAATAATCATTACTTATACTTTAAATATCTAATAATATTAAAGTTTTTTTTAAAGAACCATATAACTATTAATCATCATGTTGCATTATATTACTAATATGAAATTAAAGTATGCATATTCCCAGAAATAAACAAATCCTAATATTATAATTTAAATGTGTTGTACAAGTGCATTCACATACAACTTAGCATTTATACTTCAATATAATATAATTCATTGGCAATCTGCAAAAGAAAAAAAATACATCATAAAATATATTAGTATTCACAACTATTACCTAAGTGATATCAACTTGCAATCACTTATGATGTCTTCATGTCCATCTATTAAAATAAACATTGCATATATGAACTAAATCCATACTTCCACACTTTTAAAAATGTTAACTTATTTAAAATATCAAACTATTTTATTGTAAGATTATAATAGTATTAGTACTAAATTAATATTCATGTTTCTACTCTTCTAATTAAAATGATATTACACTTTAAAAAGTTAAAATAAATCAAGACCATAATTACATATATCTTCAGCTGATGAATATTCTTTATAAAGTTCAAATGTTTTTATTTTCTCAAAAGTTTTTTTTTTAATATTCTCCTAAGTGCTTTTAAAACTTCCAACCATTGCTAAGTTTCTCTTGCTTGATGACAAACAACCACCCCAAACTTGCACATGCATTGTAACTCCTTCCTGCATGATAAGCGAAGTTTAAAAATGAATAATAAAAAAAAATAATACGACATCTAAATCTTGTAAAATTAATAAAAATAATCATTGATCGGTTCTGGAAAAGTTTATAGAATAATAGTTTGTAGTTTCTATTGTCCAGAACAATGATTATGAAAATAATAATAAAATCATAAGATCGAAAAATAAGAACTTGAAGCTTCCATTCCATAGGATCCTTTATCGGCTTGGTGATGCATCTTATTCTGGCAACTTAATTACAGACAATCTGGATAAACTTTTTGCACAATTTTAGAATATTTATATTCCCATAAATTCAGTAATTACTCATTTATAATCCATTTCTTTATAAGTTTATTCTTCAGGTTAATTTACCATTTATTATCCAATTATAGCTATTTTTATTATTCTTTAAAATTATCAGTTTTTTTTAACAAATTCTAGTAATCTGCGTATAACCTTATAAAATTCAGGTTTGTCATATATGCTTTAAAAAATACTTTCCTTTAGTTTTTTTTTACTTATAATAGCTTTTTCTTTAAAATATTTACAATGTTTTCCTTAAAAAAGGATAAAACATTTATTTCTATAGCATTATATTTTCATAAAATATTATAAACTAATTGGATTACTTGTCGGTTTTGAACATGACTATCTCGCTATGATAAAGATACGTTGTTCACTTTTAATCTGCAAGTAGCTTTTCTGTTAAGCTTTCTGCACAATGTCCAAAATAACTCAGTGCTTACTGGAATAGTTCTCTTGGTCAATACCATTAATATTACATTAACAATTATCATACTTATTTTTAAAATATTCTTAATTAAATGCATATCACTTATTGGCATTTCCATATTTTTACTGCGAAGTTGTATTAAGTTTTGACGAATAATCCTGGCAAAGGGAACTTTAAACTAGCAATGCATATTTTTAATAAAGTTATTAAAATATATTTATACTATGCTCTCTTTGCAAATACTTAAAAAATTAATATCCTATTAATTTGCAATTAAATTATATGAGAGCACTAAAATTGATTAAAATAAAAAAATTTAAAAATTACTATCACATCGATCACCCCTGAATGAACCGTACAACAGTATTTATACTCTACAAAATACCTCATCCTATTGGTGGATTTTTGCTTTTCATCTAATACTTAATTTGCATATTACTACACTATCATACAATTAAATTTGCAAAATAAAATATGACTCATTATAACTTTAAAAATATTATTTAAAAATATTAATCTTAAATCAATTATTATAACTTACTACAATTAATTAAATATTTTAAAATGACTTTTAAAAACAATATTTAATAAATTTATCCCACCTTTTATATTTAATTTATCTATTTTATTTTAAAACAAAATATTTAATTTTTTTATTGACTGTATTCATCTTATAATATTATTTAAAACATTTTATAATGATTAATTTAATATTTTCCCTTATGATAGGCCAATAAATATATTCAATTCTATAGTGTAATTTTTAAAAATATTTTGAACTTTGTTAATACAAATACTAGCAAGCATGTGTGCATGATTGTATTATGCAGGTCACATGACTTATAGCTGAGACAGATTGTATCAAAATTTCTGTCTGAAAATACTAAATGTTAATTGCAACAATTATTATATTAAATAAATAATATAATAATATAAAATTTGGAATAATAATTTGGAAAATATAGAACCAAATATAACTTTTTCTACCATAAAGCTTACTTTTAGAATATATAATATTAATTATAATTATTAAATATCATTTATAATTTTAAATATAGCATTTATTTAATTACAAGTTTTAACTATTAAAATTTAACTTTTAAACATATTTTAAACATTTATTGCTGCATTATTTATTATGACCAGCTTTTCCAACAATATGTAATTAATATTTTTAGCTTTGTTTAACTGTTTTAAGGTTATTCATTATAATTTTATGCATTACATATTTTTATCTAGCTTCAAATTGTACTTTTAAGATATTATCAATACAATATAACTATCACCCAAAGAGAACATATTCTAAATTTAAATTTTTTAGTAATTTGCTATGATGAGCTGATTCTGACCTATAGAAAAGGGCACAATATATATATAACTTGTTTAGTTTATTATTAAAAATATTACTCTAGAGGAATAATTACTTGTTGGATGATGGCTAGCAGGTGGTAACATATAAGGTACAGTGACTATAATCTTATCCTATTTGATTATAACTTCAGATAATTATCAGACTTAATCTTCCTCAAGCACAAATGTTCATGCAGGTCCAGTCATATTTCTTTATCATCATCCATTCCACATATATATTATTATTCAATGATTAAGTATTCAAATTAATTTTGTCAAAAATTCTAAATCAAAATATTTTTATTCTAGATATTGAAATATAATACTTGTGTATCAAATGAAAAAAATTATGAAAAACTGAATACCTTTAAATAATAACAATTAATTTATTTATGACAATAATAATAAAATATTAATTTAATATTTTTATATTTACATAATCAATAAATGAAATACATACAGCAAAAAGAAAAAATATTTAATATGAATCTGAAAAATCATTCATGCTCCTATCTTCAATTTTTCTCCAAACTTGACTAATTTCCAGTGTGAAGATTAATAATAATCAATTTTATAATATTCAAAATAAATGTTTTAAATTCTTTTATATCACATGTCCTTACTTTTATAATAATAATAAAAATATCAATGCATTATTTTTTAATGCAAGAGAAAAATGAGTCTTTTGCAAATATATATTCTTTTAAGTGTCATAGCATTGGCCGGGACACAAACCCACAACCCGGGCAACTGCCTGCAAGTGCAAGGCTGTTGCGCTGACCTCTCGACCACCAATCAAGACTTTTGCAAATATTTATTTATCATATTAAAATAATCTTATCAAATTTTTCTTTAGTTTCGTCTGTTGCACTCAACTTATATTTGATGTTTTTATTTATTGTCTTTCATGTTTGAAATATTTGTCAACTTATCATTAAGGTCTCTAGTATTTCATGGCTTTTTGTATACATATTAGAAGCTAAAAACATCGTCTGACAGAATTTCCTTTAATTATGCTTAATAAATGTTAAATATGAGTGCAGGTTCTTCTTCAATGATATATTTCTTATTTTGTAATCCATTATTTGTTTCAACTTTGATTGCTTTACTTTGGCAACAGAAATAAGTCTGACACTGGTGAAAGTAACTAGCCATTTATTTTCCATATTCAATCTTCATAAACACTATTTTTTCAGAAAGTTGGAATAAGCACTCTAACTTGATGTTTACCCAATCATAGTAAATAATTTCAAATAGCAGTGACTATAAATCATTTTTACAGCTGCTAATTTGTAAGCAGTACAAAACTAATAAAAAGAACTAACATCTGTGGTTGGTAGGAATCATTTTATTGTTGTCTAGCAACATTCAAAATTCCCATAGAAACAATAAAATATTCTCTCATCTTTTGCAAATTAACCTGCATTTGTATTATTTTTTTAAATTAACATTTAATAATTTTGTAAATAATTAATTTTATTTTCAATCAAATTTTAAATTAAACAAACAGCAAACTTTTCATTTCTTATACATTTATTTTCTCTTTTAATTTGCTAATGCATATATATTTGTTTTTAAAAAAGAAAAATTAAATAATCCCTTTTTACTTATTATCAGAAGTTATACCTGTGATCTATGATAGAGAATAGTTAATTATATATATAATTCTTCAAAAAACAATACAATAATTAATACCGTAAATAATATTTTAAAAACAAATATCTACTATAATTTAATAGAAGTACTTTCTACTATCAAGTAGTCATTATCAACTATATTCAAATTTAGTTACAAAAACTGAATTTGAATATAGTTGATAATGACTACTTGATAGTAGAAAGTACTTCTATAAACTGAATTTGAATATAGTTGATAATGACTACTTGATAGTAGAAAGTACTTCTATTAAATTATAGTAGATATTTGTTTTTAAAATATTATTTACTGTATTAATTATTGTATTGTTTTTCAGAAGAATTATATATATTTATTTATAATTGGAATATAGGTATTGATTACTAATTCATATATATATTGTGACGGTATATAAATATGCCATTACATTAATTTAAAATAAAAACTTTAAGTTCGTAAATAAAAATAAATTTATTAAAAGCTAAAATTAAAGAGTTGTTAAACGTATATATATTCACACAGATGCAAAACTTTAAAAATATTTTTTTTAAATAAAGAAAAAAAATAAGTATTTGAATGTATTTTTTTAATAAAAAAAGTACAAGATCTAAAGATAAAATATTTTTGTAAATGGAAATGATTGTTTATTAATTATCGAAGAGCAAACTAGCCCTTGGGGCTCTTATATAATTAAAAAGTCAGAGGAAATATATAGATAAAAGAATAAAAAGAATTAGCTTGACCAATGAAAGCACCAAGCCTCAGCTCGAACCCTCATGAAAATGATGGATTAGTGATGTTTTGTTCATTGAATCCAGAGGATGATTATAAAAGGAAAATATTAAAATTAAGGACAGTTCCTGACAGTTTCCAGCTTGATTTTTGTGAGAAGAGTGATAAGACACACTTGTTGCTCTCTCTGATTTATTTCAAATAAAATGACTAATACCACGATTGAACCAGCTAAGGCAGCCTCCGGATTGAGAACTACGGTATGAACAACACACTGGTCTTCCATGAAAGTCTTCATGCGAATTGACACCAAGAACTGTGACTTTTCTACTGTAAGCTATTGAACTAAACAGTTTTAAAATTTAAAAGTAATTAAGAACTTTCGTCAAGATTTGACAAGTTTAATAAACAAGCTAAATCTAATTTTTGTAAAATGAACTATAATCTGACTTTTCCAAATCAATTATTGTTTAATTTTTTTTTTCATTTAAGTTTGCCAAAAATCATTTCCATTTTTTTTATTAATATTTATTGTAGAAATTATTAAATGCATTAAATTTAAGTAGGGCATAGACGCTTGCATGGATTCGTTCACATTTAATTATGTTTTTATTTTCATATTTGATTAAAATATATAGACATTCAGTAAATAATGATATCTTACATTGAATATCTAAAATGTATTTATTCGGATGTCTTTTTAGTTATTGGTGTCAATGCGGTATCTTATGATGAATGCCATTGGGTTTCTTGTGAATTCCTTCTGCAATTACATCAATGACTTTATATTTTGATCATTTATGTTTATTTTGAAATGTTTTTTATTGTGTAATCTATGTAGTCGATCTATGCTCAACATTAAAAAACAAACTTTTATAAATCCATCTGTGCAAATTTATATAAATGTTAAAATTAAATCGGGCATGAATGGCTATATAGATTTGTAAAGTTATATTAATTAATTAGGGGAGGATAATCTTGGGTTATTTGTTTCGTAGTTAAATTAGGTCAATGGATTGGATATATTGGTGTAATTAGTAGATGTAGTATGAGATTTGCTACAGGAAGGATTGATTTATACACCGCACACCCCTTTTTTCCTATGGAAGGGATAGTAAGATGAAAACACAGTCCTTTCCTATGGAGTTTTTTTTATTGTTCATCTTGCCGACAGATGTAGCATTCCTGTTTGGTTGAGAGTCAATATCTTCTCTAACCATACTGTTCAGATGTACATTCCTGACAGTACAGTATTTTTTGTGCTGTCATATTTTCATGCTACATTGAATACATCAACGTATCAGATAGATTGATGCCGGTTTGACTGTGAGCTTTTGTCCTAAGGTTAAATAAGGGATAGAATATTTTCTTTTCAAATGCAAATCTATGTAGTTTATTCATACTTGACAATCTTAAAATAAATATAAAATTCAACTGTGTGGATGATTTAAAATCTTAAAATAATAATTTAAATTAAAAGTTAATATTAAAATCTAAATAATAAATGTTATTTCTCAAATTTAAAATGATTATATATGTGCGTAAATAAATATTGTTTGTGTGTTAATTACTGGCAGTGGCTTTTATTTTTTTTATATTTAGGATATGAATTAAAGTTATATATTGTTATCTCCGTGTCTCCACTGAGCTAGTGACTTGGGCTAATGATCTAAATATAAAATAAAGTGGGATCTTAACAGTGCATATCTGCTTACTCTATAAATTTTCTAGGTTCAAATGCCTAGATGGCACCCTTGTAGTGCAGATACGATAAGACTCCCTTCTTTTGGACCATTATAATATATATATATATTATAGGTTTTACAATAGAGAACTTAGTATAGCCATCTTCTATGCATATGACCTGGAGTAGAGAGTTTTTTCTCAGAAAACTATTCCTTAGTTAAACTAGCTAACATTGGTCACTAAATAGGTCTCTAGCTACTTTGGTATGAAAATTATTAAAAAATCTATTGTAACATAAAAATTGACAAGTCTTTTGAGTAATGTCTTCGATTTCATTATTTTTCAATGAAACATTTGAAGATAATTATTTTTTCTATCATAGAGTATTTAAATGATTTTTGTCTGTTCATATGAAGATTGTTTTGATAATAATTTCTTTTATATTATCCTTTCCCACAAAAACTAAGTTATTGTTATTTACATTTTATTATTTAAAATATGTAGTTAATTTATATTAACAATGAATATTTTCTTAATTAAATGAAAAAAAAATTGTTTATTTTTTGCATTTTACCTTTTAGCTAACACATTATTTTATATTTCTATGCTTGAAAGTTTACTATTTTTTTTATAATTTGTAAAATACTTTTTATATTAAAATAATGTTTTATTAATAATTATAAATGATCAGATATCACTTTTTTATTATATTAAGTTTTTATTTATATCTTTACAAAAATATCTTTCTATCTTGTAGCAATAGTGTTATAATTTATTGCTAATCTTCTATCCCCAAATTAATTAACTAAAATGTATGTTTAAACAATTAAAAATAAATGTTTTTTTTTTTTTTTAATTTCTAAATTATAGTCTGGTATAGCTTTTAGAGATTATTCCTTTTCTTTCAATTTATCTTTTTTTTTTTCTAAATTTATATGCATATGTATTAGATCAATTATTAAGTTATTAATCTAACTTATAAAATTATAAAATTATATTTACAGATTCCTGACAATTTACATTTTGGTGATTACAAATTGATTGCCAAGGCTAAACTAAACTCAGGAAAGTTTATTCTTTTAAACGAAACAAAATTAGAGTATCGGAATAAAGAAGCGTCTGTATTTATAAGCACTGATAAAGCAATATATAAAAGGGGCCAAGATGGTAAGTATTGAATATATAACTTAGAAACAAAAAATTAAAATAAAGGGGATTTATTTTTACTCCATTCAGAAAGTCAGTCTAATAAATTTTAATACTAATTTTTTATAAAAAATGCCGTTACTGTTTATTTTAATATATTACAATATTCATAAAAATAAAAGTAACTTTCGAATTTGATGGATTATATTTATATGCATGTATAATTTTTTTATTCAGTTCGATTTCGAATTATTGTCACGGATATCAATTTGAAGCCATATAAAGGACCTATAAATGTATCGATTTATGTAAGTAAATATTAGTGCATAAATATGTCTTTATATATGAAATAAATGAAAGCACTAACAAATCTTTTAAGCAGTGTTTTCAACGTTTTAGCTTTAGTAGCATTTTAAAAATCTGATATGCTTCAATTGATTTAATATATTTATAGTATTGTTATTTGTTTATTATAAACATAAAATGATAAGAAGAAGTTTACTTAATGAATTGGTGAAAGAATGAATAAATAAACAAATAATTAATTTGATAGATACATGAATGGATAGAAAGACAAAAATAAATAGATGAATAGACAGATAGACTAGACATTCATAATAATAGATAAAGAAACACACAAGATTAACTGTACATCTGTTAATTATTATATATTTGACACCTAAATAACATTTTAAGATTTTTACCATTTATGTCTAATTTTTGTTTTAGATTATTTTAATGCATTAATTACTATATATTTTATTGTTTTATTAGCATTTTATTAAATATTTTCATTTAAGTGAGAATCTCTGTATGTTTGTTTATTTGTGTGTTTGTTTATTTCATAGATATAATTTAAATAAGACACAAAGATTTTTTTTTTGCTTTTAGTTGAACACTTTTAAAATCGAACTTAATATATTTTAAATAATATGCAATTTCTTTTATTGTAATTAAAACTTAATTTAGTGATTTAATATACAGATATATATATATATAACAATGTACACATAATTAAGAGATATGCATATTAATTTATTTCAGAAATATCAAGTTATATATATATATATAAACTATGTGTCAAATAAATTAATATTAAAATCGTACTTTCTTCAATCTTTTGAATGAATAAATCTTTAAAAAATTTAAATCAATTTAATATTTATAATTTATTTATATTACAATAAGTGATCAATACATCATGTAAAATGAAACAAATAGTTTCAATCCATTATTTAAATTACTCATTATCATCATCATAAACCATTTGATGTCAATTCACTGCAGGATGAAGGTCTCTCCAAGTTCAATCCATCTTTTCTGATCTTTAGCTTTCATTCTACACATCACATGCACACTTTATTTTACCCATCAATTTCACATGTGATCTCTTTTTGGGTCTTTTACAATCTCTTGGAATCCAGTTTAAGATTTCAATTGTCCATCTATTATCATCATTAAATAAACAAAGATTAGCATTTTAATTTGGATGAATAAAACTTCTAAAATGCTGCCTTCTTAAAAATAAAAAACTTCATTTAATAATTTATTTTACACATACTAAATTTTATATATACATATGAGTAATGCATATTAAATTATTGTAGAAATATCAAGTGATATATATATATATATATATATATATATATATATATATATATATATATATATATATATATATATATATAAACTATAAGTGTCAAATTGTTTTAAAGTAAAATCATGCTTTCTGCAATCTTTCCAGTAAATAAAGCTTCTAAAATATCAAATTGATATATATCACAGTAAATAATAAATACTTCATTTATAATGGATAAATTAATTTCACTTCATTATTTAAATAAGAAAATAAACAAATAAAAACTAGTAATTTAATTTGCATGAATACATGACAAGAATGAAAGCACTAGAGACATATAAGCAGCACTGGCATCAACCATACACAAAATGAAAGATTATATTATAGATAATGCAGTTGCATATTTGGAACTAAAGGTTTTTGTAAAAGAACAAGCATATGTGGCATTGATCATGTAAAATCAATGGATGGTCTAAGCACATAACATTGGGTTTGCTTTCAATTGACTGGAAAGAAGCCTTGCAATAAGGAAACATTTATAGAAATACATAGAATGGAAAATCTATTACACATTGAAAAAAACTCATAAATATAAAGTGAAAATGACATTCACATATTTTATTTTCAAATTTTGATGTGAACAGTATTTCATTGATCATAAATGAATTTGTTAGGAGATTTTATAATATTTCACATGTTTCTGATAACATTTAACAAAATTTAATTCATATAGTGATAGCCTGCTTAAGAAAAAGGGAATTGCAAAATATATGATTACTAAAAAAGAAAAAAATAATTTTATATTTTACAGTAAATGCTTTTATTTATCATAAACTAAAACTAAAAAGAAATTGTTTCTTCAACCATAACTGGGCAGTTTAGATTCAACTTGAAATAAAGTATGGAATTTATATAGTGACTTTTGGACACCCCCCCCCCCACAAATTTTTATTTCAAGTTCAATCTAAAAAACCCAATTGTAGTTGAATAAACAATCATGTTTTTGGTTTTTAATGCATAATAAATAAAAACATTTACTATAAAATAGTTTTTATCTCTATTATTTTCAATTGTTGTTTTTTAGTATTGTAAATTTATTTTAATTATTTGCATTTATATCTATAGGTGCATTGGGAGAGAGAGGGTTATTTTATTGAGTTAATTATTATTTTCACTTCTTTATTAGTTTTTTACATATGTGAATTTAATTCAAAACTAGCTCCAAGGTATTTAAGTTATCTAGTATTGCTAAGCAATAAGATATTATTATGGTTTGCAATAGGTTATCAATTCATGCAAGTTATAAGATATATAATACTTAAGATAAATGATGAACATATCTTGTGATGTATAATTACTCTACCAGGTATTTTTTATAAAATTAATTATAAAATATAACTGTCAACAGTGTATACCACATATCTTTTTAGTCTTATGGCATTGTTGTTAATGCAACAACTTTCCCTTCCTATGACTAGGATTTTAAACCCAGACTAGGTGAATCTTAAATTATTTTCAGATCACAATTAGGCTTGGATTTTTTTCAGTTAGATAGTTAATATCCAACTCAATTAGTCATGCAATATTACATGAAATTAGCAATTGATAATCTTAGAGAACAAAAATATTAGATTACTCTTGATTGATTAGGTGAGTACAGGTATAAATGACTATAAAATTAAATTTTCATTTAATATAATAAGCTTGATATTCACTGGTGTTGAAGATTCTTACTTTTAAAGACTTCAGCACATAGTTAACTTTACTTTTTTTATAACAGGGAATACTATATTATATTTAGATAGTGAAATTGCTTACATATGGCCTCAATTAAGTAAAAGTTAATAATTTGAATAATTCCATTTATATGTTATCACTTCACAGAGACTACTGCCATTCTATAAATATTATTAAATGTTTGAATTACTGCCAGCCCAATAGATAAAACAGCAAATAACATTTCTATAATAAAAATTTTGGTTCATAAGATGATACATCAAAAACTGAGTATTCTAATAAATATAAACTTTGTTTGAAATACTAAGACAATAAATTATTACACTTATATTTCAAATTTTCTTCATCAATTTTTGCTCCGTTTTTTACAATTATATGTAAGCAATGTTACATTCAATTTTATTATTATCATGTACTACAACATATAGATCTCTTAATATGTAAAACATAATTCTAAAAATTGCTTAACCAAATAGAAGATTTTTTTAACTAAAAATAACGTTGTTACATTATTATCTATTAAATCATTCTACAATGATCTACACATATATACGTCATAATGTTCTCACATTTTTGATACTGACATATTTATTACATCTTTAAAAAAACTACGAATTCTATTTTTGATAAAAATTACCTACATAAAATTTCATAAATTCTTATAAAATATTTATTAAATCATTTGATAAACATGTGTTTAAAGAAATGGATTTGTTTTAAAGGTTTAATACTTTTATCACTGAACTACTCTTAATGGAAAATGATAGATGCAAGTGTGAACTTAATTATTTTCTTTTAAGTTTTATAATATTAAAATATTCAAATTATCAATAACTTACTACATTCCATTAGTCAAGTATTGTAATTTTCTGCTTTGTAATATAACTATTTTTTGAAAGCAATTCATAAAATTACTTTTGATTAATTATTGTAGAAATTGTATAAAAATAGAACTTTTTTTGTTTGATTAGGTATGAGAGAGAGTGAGTGTTATGTGAAATTAGGTGAAGCACATTCATAAGTATTACTTTATAAATATTATGACATGATTTTAGTGCTACATATTTAATAACCATTATTAGCTTTACAGGATTATGAAAACTATTAAAATTGACATTTAATTATAATCTGAAATTGTAATCTTGTTTGACAGAGACTTTATAAAGATTACCAATAATATAATATTTTAATCATTTGAATATCAAGAATTGTTTTAATATCCATATAAGCAGTATGAAAATTAAATAAAAGTGAACTATTTTTTATCTGATTAGTGGATTGGTTGATGCAAAAAGCACACTATATAAAAGTTTGTTCAATTCATTCTACAAAGTCTAACTTAGCATGTGCATTCCGAGTTTATTAGTTCATAATTATTATATTAAATTCTGTAGATATTATAAACATTCTTTTATTTAGTAAATACTTTTTATTATTATTAATATTATTAAAAAAACATTTATTTTGGTTTTATATAAAATTTTTATTCTTACTTACTTAGTAATATTTACTAATGCTTTAATCTCAAGAATATGCATGTAAAAATGCGATATTAGGGACCTCTACAGGTCTTAACCAAAGTGTTTGTGATTAAGACCTGTAGAGGTCTCTAATATTGCATTTTTACATGCATATTCTTGAGGTTAAAGCCTTAGTAATCAATGTGCGTTTAATAAATAAACTTACTTACTTAGTAAAATAAAGGTCTTGATTTCTTTAAAAAGCTTTAAAATAGTTTATTAATGATATTATGATTTTTAATATTGATATATATATCCTACAATAAATTAATAGTCTCTTTAAGTATGTCTTAATGATAAAATTTTTAATATATATATATATACGAATATGTCAGTATATATGTTTGAATAAGTGACAATAACTATAAATAAAGTATATCAGTTGTAATAAAACTTTTTACACTTAAATTATCTTGATGTCCTTTCTCAAAGTAAAGCTTTTTAAATGTTTTTTTTTTTTTTTGCTTAATATTTATTTGTATTGCAATTTGAATAATATATGTTCATTTTTTTTATTTAGAATCCTTTACAAAATAAAGTTAAAGAATGGATTAATGAAATCTTAAAATTAGGTAAAATTAAACAGTGTAATGTGTTTGTATATTTCTTCAATGCCAAACTACTACATCAAATTTTATTTTTTTTAGGAGTTTTATCTGATTCTTTTACAATTTCTAAAGATTCAACTAGGGGTGACTGGATAATATCTGTTCAAGTTAAGGTAATAAACACTTTTATTTAATCTGATAACAAAAGAGATAAATGAATAATTTTAGTAATAATATAGTAACTTTCAAATTTATATATAAATATATTCCACATTATCATTTTCTACCACTATCAATTCCACTACAGAATGAAAGAATCACCAAATTTAATTTAATTTCTTCAATCTTTAGCTGCATCATGCTAGCAAACTTTTTTATTTCATCCATCAATCTTATGTGATCTTTTCTAGACCTTTTACAATCTATTGGAATCTAGTCTAAGACTTGTACTATCTATCTGTGATTATTTTTTTAATGTCTCCATTCCAGTTTTATTTCAAACTTTTAATTCTTTTATAGGATGTCAATAGTATCTGTTTTTCATCCATATATTCCTTTTTTCTATTCCCTATATACTCATTTCTTCATATTTTGCCAAGTGTTTTAAAATTTCTATATAACTCTTCTGTTACTTGTCTAAATCTCAGTTCATATGTAAAAATTGATAAAACACATATATTAAAAACTTTTTTTTTAAATATATAGACATGTTTTCTTTTACTTTAAGTTATTTGTACAGAAAGCATTCTATCCAAGTTTTAAAATATAATTAATTTTATTCATTGGATTCGCATTTGTATTAATAATTTGATCAAGATATTTGTAATCATTAATTTCTTCTAAGTGATGATTTTTAATTTTATTTTCTTCTTTTAAGAAAATGCATTTAACATTATTTTAGACTTTTTAATATTTATCTTTAATCTTGTTTTCTTATTTTTATCTGATAACTTTTACAATATTTCCTAAAACTCGGAAGCATTATTGCAAAAATATATATATATACTTTTATTTTCTTAGCTTTCTGGTTTAATCCATAATATAATTCTCATAAAACTACTGCAAAATTTTTGGAGATATTTGTGTTAATTTTCTGATTGTCACAATGTAATCTAATTAGAACTGTTTTATTTTTGTACATATTTTTTCAAAATATGTCAGTAGACTTGATTTATACCTTGATAGTCTAAAGTAGGTGTGGCCAATCTTCTATACTTCATTCATCAATTTTTCATTTTTTAGTTAAGATGCATACAAACATATATCTTTTCAGCCCTTTTAAAAATTGTTAATATGGATATATTTAACAGTAATTCATAACATAATTTATTATATATATATACTTTTAGCAGTTTAAAGGACAGGATTTCATATAAAAACAAAGTAAACATTAATTACTTTAAGAGACTTGAAATTGCTTTGCTTTTGCTAAGCTTGTTTTGTTTGGAGTTAAATCAGTTACAGATTAGTTTTTCAAATTTAAATAAGTCAGTTATGATCATAGTTTATTTTTAGTCATTCTCATGGAGAAAAATGCTTGTTTGCATCTGTATGTTGTTTTAAAATAGGATATAACTCTAAACAAATGTTCTGTTTTGGAGAATTATATCAGAAACATCTGGAAATAATGAAAGTTTATTAAATTTCGTTTTCAATAAAAAAACTAGTTTTAAGTTCAATAAGTTTCATTATATGTTATCAGGTATTGTCAAGATTTTTTGTTCAATAAATGAAAAGGAATTTATAAATGAAAATATGCAATCTTCTTTCTAACCAAAATTGCTAAAACAACAATGAAAAGACTTTTGTAATAATCTGAGTTTCTCAATATATTTCATAAATTAAAAATGCTATACTGATTTTAAAAAGTTAAACCACATTTAAATAAGGGTTTAAGTTTAAAAACTTTACTAATATTATAAAAATAATAATATAAATTAAAAATTAAATAAAAAAAATAGTAGATGCAAAAAGTAAACATATAGGGATTTATTATATAAGGTACAAATATTTTAAATTTTAAAAATATATTCATTGGTGAAGATTGTAATTAAAGAAAGTAATTATTTAAAGCATAAAAAACATTAAAAAATAAAAATTAAGTAATGCATGATTGAAATACATAAATTTAGATTTTAAAGAATTTAATTTATAATATATATATATAAATTAATATAAACCATATAGAAAAGGTGAGATATAATATATTATAAATATTAAATAAAACAACAAAATATATTTTATGGTAAATAATTATAAGATATATGAAACATGTAACAATGTAAGTAAAATATGAGTTATGTATTTTTAGATAGCATTATAGTAAAATATTTGATATCTATGTAATGATGTATATTAAATACTTTGGAGCTCTGAAGACAAATGCTGGACAGTCAATTTTCTAGAGATTAAAATTATTTGAAAAAGTATTATTTACATTATACAAAAGATAAAAATAATGAAAATATTAATTATAATTATATATATTAATAATCATTGCATAGAAAAGAAAAAAGAAAACCTTTACAATTTTGTATAAAGCTTAAAATTAATTTACATTGCACTTGCAGATATTATGCCAGCGGTTATATATACATATATTGTACCACTGATGAATAATAGTGCTCCATGGAAAATTATGTTTACAATGATTAAAAAATAAAAATTTTCATAAACAATGTAAAGTTTAAAATTGATAATAAATAATAAAATTATTGCAGAATAATTTGTCTGTAAATAACTGAAAAAAACATCTCATTTGAAAATAAACAAATTTATAGAAGTCAGAAGAGTTTTTTTTTATTATTAGTTTAAAACAAAATATAGTTTGCTAAAAGTCAATTAATTCATAGTTTTATGTATTAAAGAGTAATTGGAAGAGGGAGAAGTTAGCTTAGAAAAAGTTAAAACTATAGCTGTTTAAAAATAAATATTTTACATAAAATTAAAAGTATCTCTTTTTATTTAAGTTAAAGAAAAAAGAAATCTCTTCCTATTTATTTAAAATAAATAAGATTCAGAGTTGATTTCAAAAATAAAAGAATGGTAAAATGTGTGTTGATAAAATAGAATATGCAAGTTAAATATTAAAAAACAAATGAAAGCATATAATTGGAAATTTCCTCAAATATTGCAAATGCATAGAAGTTATATAAAAACAGAATTAGCAATGGCTACTAAGTAAAAATTCATAAACAATAGGAATTAGCAATGGCTACTAATTAAAAACAGGATTAATTAATTAATTAAAATCTTATCCAAAAAGTTAATCACAAACAGTGGACAAACTAATGTCAAAAATGACAGCAGGTCTTCACATAAATAGACAGTTTTTCATCATCCAACCAGTTGAGGGTACAATCTGTTTTACAAAGAGTCTTCTCATGTATTTAGAATCAGTGTTGTTTTATATAATGATGCGGTGTTAACAGCTTCCAGAAGCATAAGGCCAGACTCCAGCCTTAGTTTAATTGAACATCAGAAATCTGCCCAATAAAAGTGATGCCTGCCTAATAACTTAAAACTGCCAGAGAAGCCTAAAATCCAACCAGTTGATAAAGTCACATGAAGCAGCAAACAGCAAGAAGTCCATGTTCTAAATCCTGTATGTAATGAATAACTTTATCTTATTCCATTTCTGATATGAATGTAGCCATTGCTAATATTGAAACCTCCCAGAGTCAGTTAATAAATGAACTCTATAACCACATAAAATGAACTATTGATGTGTGTGTTTTTAAATGTCATATATTTATTTAATGCTTTATGATATCTTATATTAATTTCATGTATTTATTTAATGCTTCATGATATCTTATATTTTATTGTATGAATTAAGAATGTGTGTGGACATTATATAGAATATCATTGTTAGACTAATTAAGATTTTATAATTGTAGTTTTCAAAGTAGAATAGTAAAATAAATTATCTTTAAACTTAATATCTGTCAGTCAATTCTTTTACTAATTAAAGCAGTAATTTATTTTGATATTCTGTTGATTGAGCTAGTTGGGATTTCATAGGCACTGAATTAGTTTGCCATCACTCAAGGCATGTTAGTTCTCATAGTTAACTGGTGCCTGGAGTTTACTCTGAAACAAAAAAGTGCTTTGAATGATAGGTGTTGAATTCTGCAGCTGAGATCTGTGCCCTTAAAATGTGGACACAGTTATATATATTTTATATATAGCTCTGACTTGGGCGTGGGTACCCTCTAGGTATTATTCTTCTCTGTCTAAGGGGATGTGGTGATGCAATAAGTAAATTGCATTGGTGTAGATTGAATATATAAGTTTATAATATTTTTTTTGTATAAGTCTTATAATTTTGCTTTCACAATTTAGATTCTTATTTAACGAGTCAAAGTTCATGCTAGATTTTGTTTCCCCAAAAGATCTATAACACCACCTGGTTCAATATATATTGTAGCCTTTTGGTTTATTCCATCTATAAAGCAAATGTAATAAAATGAAGTAATTGTGGAATTTTTTTTTTATGTAAGAAAAAGTTAAAGGTTTTTATTTGAGAAAGTAATAGCTATATAGCTCAAAAGCAACATATATAAAGACAGTTTGTGTTTGTGTGGAATGTCTATTACTAAAGAGTTGATGAGAATTAAGATTGAATTGATTGTCAGTAGCTTTAGTTAACAGTTTCTGGAGAATAGGTTTAGAGTTATAGGGGATTATAGCGGATATTTATGTTTATGATTATCAGAAATTATAATTGATTTTATGCTTGTAATTATAAGAAATTATGATGGATATTTTATGTTCATATAATCTGAATAATCAGTTTTCTGTTTCATGATCTGCACATGTATGTGTGTGTAATACAGATATATGGGTTTGATTTTTTTTCTTTCCTTTATGGGAACTGACATAATTTTTTTAAATTATTAAAAATGTAAATCTAAATAAGAAATTATTTAGATCCAATGAATGTAACCTTTGTTTGACCAAAAAAATGTTGGTAAGCTTATGTTTTCAATTATATCTTCTTTAACTAATTTTTCATAAATTAATCGACAATGTGTTAATTAAAGAGATCTGGTTTCAGATCAGACAAAGTTGTTAATAATAACACTTAAGAGTCAGTCATTGTTCATTCTGAGTGGGGATTTTTTTCATTAGACTTGAAGAGGAACCACTGGAGGGGGGGAGGTTTAACATGTGTTTTCTTTTTTTCTTCACTCTATAAAAGTGACTGGAGAAAGTGAAAAAGGAACCTTTTGCTAATTAAGAACAACGGGCTAACTAAGAATTAATCTCCAAGTTTTTTTTTAAATTTTCTTTCTCAGAATTTAATAATGCATTTAAGTTTTATAGTAGACCAAAATATGAATTTCTAATTCATCCATCAGTAGTGCATACTCCTTTTCCTCAAATTAATTCTTCAAGTCAACTTTTAACAAGACATTTTATACTAAATGCTACAACTTATCCATTCTGCTTCTTAAAAATTTATTGAAGGAGAGAATTGTCAAACTTCTGTATGAAATTCAGATTATAATAATTATATGGCTCTTTAAAATTCGTTTAAAGAAATTTCAGCAAACTTCTAAAAAAAAAAAGATGTTTAAAAAGTTAATTCATGTTAGTAATTAGAGACTGCTTGTTGTATATAGTTTGAGCCTTTAAATGGAAAAGAAAAAGAAAAGAAAACTAAGTGAATTCAAATCCAGGAAAAAACTCATCAAATGGAAGATAACTAATTGAACTCTTTTAAAATTTATTAATTCTCCTGTAGCTACACTTTTGATTTAAAATAACTATCTACGTTTTTTTTATCCATCTTGATTCAAATGACTGTCTGTTCATCTTATACACATTTAATTGAAATAACTGTCTAATGTGCAAGCATATAGCTATCTCAAGTAAAATGAACTGAATGTATTAATTGATTGACGGACAGTGGAAGGAAAAGAAATTTAAAAGAGGCTATCTGTAATGTTGATATTTATTCTTTATTTTATTTCGTTTATATAATGTCATTTGTTTTTTTTATTATTATATTTCATTTTGTTTATATGCTATGTCACACTCTAATCACTAGATTATTTAATTTAATATTTTGTTTATGTTTAAAAAGTCTGAAGGAAAGAAAAAAATGATTTTGATACCATTTAAGTATAGATGCTCACGTAAATTTGAATTTAAAAGCAAAGAGAGAAATGATATAAATAGTTTTTATTATTCTTAACAAAATTTTAATTTGTGCTTAATAGTAAATATGAAGAGTGGGGGATGGTCATAAAACCCATAATTATGCTAAAGTATTGTTGATCTGTTATTAATATAAATGTTGGGTATGTTGTTGGCTTGACTGTTTGAAATTGAAATAATTCATATATGTTTTGATTCAGGATTTGGTTAGTCTTTGTCATTTATCTAGGCTGTAATCGATATATATGTGGTCATATATAAAGTTATAAATGTTTGTCATTACTGATGTCAAGTTATCCTACCACCCAATAGATGGGAAATAGCTGTCTCATGATTTATATACCATGGCAGTCGGAGATGACTAAGTTTCACTCCATTTATTTGTTAAGATAGGGAATTATTCATACAGTTACTGTTTAAGTGTAGAAAATGTTGCATGCCAATATAGAGAATAGTTGTCTAAGAGAAGCTCTTGACACGATTCTGGATCTTAAAAAAAAGATCTCTCTCTCTGGCTCAAGCAAATAGTTTAAATTTGAAATTGATACTGTTGTTGTTGTTTTTTAATTTCCCTTATCAAGACGTGGCTGTGTGCACATTATAGATACTGCATGGTGATGTGTGATATGAAGAGAGTTTTCTTATGTGGAACAGAATAAAGTTGCCCTGAAAGGATAAGGATTCAGTCAGGTGTATATGTATAATGAAGGATGACAGGGATTTTAATTAATAAGCTAACCAATCTGTATTGATTTTTTTTGAATGATGGTAAATTGAGGTCATCAAGCTGAACGGACATACTAACCTATTAAGATATATACAGTCAAAAATGTAAAGATCTGACAAGCATGAATGTAAAAGTGTGGGTTTTGAATTTAAATCCGTTTGCAAAATTAGTAGGGTAAATTTATGACATATAATCCTTCTTCATTGGAAATGTGAAAATTATTGCTTGATAAAATGGTTTAGAATTTAAGATTATTTCACATTGTTAGTTAAAATAATTGAAACGAGTATATTATTTTGGAATAGTTCAATGGACAATGTTTACAATAAAAAGGGAGGGAAGTAGAAATTTGTAGGTTTTCTTCTCTTTCAAGATATAAGTTTCCTTAAAACTAAAATATAGGAATTCTGATTCCATGTGTGAGCATTTGTATTTATTATTATTGTTAATTATTTATTTAATAAATGAATGGGTCAAAACAAAAAGTGAGTCATCCAGGAACTTAGTTAATTCAAACGTGTGTTCGAATAAGAGTCCTGAATAGATCGGAATCATATATTTGTGTAACAATATGATAATTTAGTGTGTTTTTATTTTGTTTTATCATTATTGTTAATGTAATAAAAGTTTACTATTGTTATAAGATTATATTGTGTTTTGTGTTTGATGTTTCAAATATCTCCAGAATCTATATATCCAGCACCTATATTTAAAGTAATATTATTTCATATTTAAATTTAATTATTTATTTTATAATGATACTTTATTTCCAAGATCGATTTGCAGTAGTCATTATTATATCGTTTCCATATTCGATTCACATAGTTAAATTTGTATTGATAATTTATTTCCATGATTGATTTACAGTATTAATTTTATCTTGAATATTTCTATATTTGATTAATATAATTCATTTTATATAAGTCACTTTTATAGACTTCATTTCACATAATTTATTTTCATAATTAATTTACATAATCTAATTTTATGATTATTTTCGTACTTTACTTTCATAAGCAAATTTTGATTGATTTATCTGATTGATGTCCATGGTTTGCTTCCATAGTTTACTTTAGCAAAATAAAATTATTAAGGTTATTAATTAAAATAGATTAGAAATAATAGAATAAAATGACAGAGAATAGTTGAGTTAAGTTTAACAAATTTAACCTTTTGATTCATTGTAATGTTGTGAATATTGGGAGCAGACATAAAATCCCTTTCCTGCTCTCGGTGTTTAGAGTGATTCCCATTATTAAACTTGTATTAAAATTTATTTAGCATATATGGGATCATATCCATTACAGTGTAATCGTTTATATGGGCACCTCTTGACAGATCTAGACCTTGAGAAAGAGCAGTTCAATTATTAGTCTGCTAGTTTGGAAGTCAAGTAGCATATTATAATAAAATTGTTATACTATTATAAAAGTAAAAATCATGAATTGATAGTTGATCAAAGGAAATAAGATTAGAATTCTCAGTTTAGAGAACATAACACAGACATTCCGTGTTATATAATTGTAGCTATTGGAAGTGATAAATGCTGAGAACGGAAAAATAGAGTAATGGAATTAAATGGGGAGGATTTATTTGTGATAATTTTTATCTAATATTAAATTAAATGATAATTTTATATTATGAACATAGATTATGAGTTCTCTGCATTGATTACTAAGTTATTTCCAGTTAGATATAAATGAGAACTGTGTATAGTATTTTCTGTAGTTACCACTCGAGAGCAGATAATTATAATAAAGTTGTGGAAGAAAGTTGTCTCATTATTATGAATTTTATAATAAATTTATCATGAAATATTTGCATGACTAATGCTAGATTTGAAATTAAGACCATATAGATTGAATGGTTTTATCAATATTATTGTTATTATTATTTTTTTGAGAGACAATTTAATTGCTTTCTCCAGTATCTTCTATAGTCCTAAATTGACTAATGATGATGATCTCTGGAGGGCATTACAATTTATAGCTGCAATTTGGCACCCCTGGTATATTTGATCCTAAAATATAAAATTCAATTGACTAGCTACTTGAAATAAATAAGAGTTTATTGAGATTAACTAAGTGAAAGAGTGCCCGGAGAAAGTTGAGGTGACAATATATATATATTAACATTACAATATTATTGTAAAATGGCTATTATATTTAAAAAACTAAAAATTTTATTGACTTTAATTTTTATAATTAAGCAAATATATTCATCACTGTCATTGGTGTGTATAGCATAGAATATAGTCATTATCATGTTTAATAATCTCTCATACTAATGTATAGGAAAAATATATAGTTTTACAAAGCATTTTAAAATGGTTTTCCAAACAGATTTTTCTGGATTGACTTTTATATATTGTATAAAGAAAATATGTATACTCATATTTTGTTACTATTTTTATTAAGGAATAAAGTTATGAAATTTTATAAATCAAAGGAAGTCAACATACACATAAAACAAATAATTCAAATATTGTAGTTTAACAGAGAGAAACTCCTAACAACATGTCATATTCTTGTAAGACAGCATGGACCTATGATAAGTATACTTTAGTCTCCATGGGCAGAAATATTTGTTATTATATTGTATACTCATATAATAGAGGGAAGGTCTCCTGATGATTTGTATATCTAGCTTGTAGAATTCATATAAATTCGTAATGTCACTTGACTATAGACTGTAAATATTTATTATTTTTGAAAAAATGAAAAAAAGTTATATACTGAAGATACCATTTTACAAGACTGATTGTTCAATAACAAAAAAAGATCAAATAAAACATTGTTTTTCATTGTTTATTTAGGAATTAGTTAGAATTTGAGTTCTATTTAAAACTTATTTAACTACGTTCTCCAATGAATTTATCATTCAAGACATGTCTATATACACAAATACATTTTGTTATAAAACATTATAGAATGACAAATATCTTTTATATTTATAATTCATTAAAGATCTTTTGATATAAATTTTGATAACAATTTAATTTATTATTGTTATAAATAGAATTTTTATTATTATTTCCTATTTATATTTTTGTTTGTAAATAAATTGATTTTATATTTACAATATTATCTGAATTTCATCTTTTACAGTTTTAAGTGTCTTATTTATCACTCTTAAATATTTTAAACTCTGAGATAACATTAGATTTGGTATATGTATTTGAAACTTACAGAGAACACACCTGCGATTTCTTTATTCCTATTTGAATTTCACAATTATATTTTAATTTCATAACTTTGAGATATTTACTATTTATTAATACACATTTAAATATTTAAAGCAGATATAAATAATGTTTGCACTAAAAGGTTGTTATTATTATTATATACTTAGCTCTCATTAAGCAAGGTTTTGCCAAATATCAAATAATATATATATATACATTTAATGTAATAAATGTAAAGAAAATGTGTGTAAGTATTGAAAAAATATAGTATTAACTTATTTTAAATTGATATAATAATAATTACTACATAACTATATAAGTAATATTTACCGAGGCTGTAACCTCGAAAATATGCACATAAAATGCAATAGTAGGGACCTCTACAAATCTTTTAACAGCTTACACTATGGAAGAAAATACCTGTAGAGGTCCCTACTATTGCATTTTACACGCATATTTTCGAGGTTACAGCCTTGGTAAATATTACTTACATAATCAATATGCGTTTAATAAATTTATAATTACATAACTATATATATTATATCTAAGTTTAAAATAATTTTATTAAGATTATATATCGAGTCAATTTTATAAATGCAGTTCCTGTATGTCAAATATTGATTAAAGTTAAGCAATAATCAATATAAATAAATATATAATGCATATAATTTTATAATTATTGTTAATATTACATCTTAACATAATGTTTTATTTAGAATTTTATAATCAAAGAAATTATTAAAGTTGGATCAGATATTAATGGTATGTATACGTTTACTATTATTTAATATTAAGGACATTTACATGTCATTTAAATTAAAACTTTTAATACATTGTACAGGCTTAATCCCTGCATTTATATATATATATAATATATGCAGGATTCAAACTCAGACTTTCACACAACCCACAACTCTCAATCCCATCTCATATTGCTGATCCACCTGATAACACACATGTTGAAAAGATAAATAATGACCAATATACTTTCGTGCTAGACCAGCACTCATCAGTTGTCCCAGATTACTATCTCCACACATATATACAATCAGTACTCAACTTTATATTAAGATAGCAAATCTTCAGTTTGAATCACACATATATTACATATATAAATGCAGGTGTTAAGCCTGTACAATGTATTAATTTATATAAATGGTGTGTAAAAGGTCTGCCCATCTCTCACATATGTATGTATAAATGAATTATTCTGCTATATATGAGGGGTCAGAATGACTAAACATCGATACGGATAGGATGACAAGCTTGGCACTAATGTGGGCTTTGAACGTTTCATCATCAGATTTTTAATGAAATGGAAGGCTGAAGAGTTGTGGGTTGGAGTAGCTTGACGCCTGTCCACTAAAGTATGAAGATTTGCTATATTAATATAAAACTGAGTACCGATTGTAAATATGTGTGGAGATACTAATCTGGACCAACTGGTGAGTGCTGGTGTAGAACAAAATACATATATTGATGATTATTTATCTTTTCAACATGTGTGTGATCAGGTGAATCAGCAATATAAAATTGCACTGAGAGTTGTGGGTCATATTAAAACTTTTAAAAAGTGCATTACTAATTTATTTTTAAAACTTTACTTTTTATAAATTTAAATTAATATTTATAATGTCATTAATGTTCATCATTTATTATTGTTACATATTATTTTTATGTGCTCTTATTAACAAGGAAATCAGTTTTTTGATTTCATGTTATTTATGTTTAATTTATCATCATTTTAGATTTCTGTTAACATTCAAAAAATAGAAATATTCACTTCTTTAATAATTTTATATTTCCAATCAATTTAATGATTAAAGTGTTATCAATATGATTTTATTATTATTATGATTATCAATTAAAAATTTTAATAATCTTTTTATTCAAAACTTAATAATTTAGTTTTGTCAAGTTTTTAACTTTTATGATTACCATTTTATTTTCATCTTTATTTTATTTTCCAATTACATATATCTAACACTTCTCTTCAACCCTAACATTTATGTGTTTAACTATCATTTTATATATAAAATCTTTATCTGTATGTAGTACCAAAATCGATTGCACAATACAATGCTCACTCTTATCATATGTCATCATCATTATTATTATCATCATCATCATTATTGTTATTATCCTTGTTGTCATTGTTGTTATTATTGTTATTATTATTATCATCATCATCATTATTTTTATTATCATTGTTGTTATTGTTGTTATCATCATCATCATTATCGTTATTATCATTGCTGTTGTTGTCATTGTTATTGTTATTATTATTATATCATCATTATGATGATGATAATGATAAGTGTTTATTTGCTTCCAATACTAGCAGCCACTGAATATGACCTTTTAGGTTGAAAGCATTGTTTGTCACTGTTTATTATTTAAAGTCTAGATAAATTAATCTTTTTTTTGGAAATGAATGAATGCTTATCGTAGAAGTATATCGTAAAAAAAAAAAAATTGTTATATAATTACTACCACTGCTATTGCTATTATTTTTTTTATTTTCTGAGTCAATGTAATGTCTGGTAAAATAAAATTACACACAAACAAGGTAGTTTTTTATTGATATTTAGATTTATTACTACTTAGCATGCTTTCACTATGTTTTTCTGTATCAAATTCATGATATCTAGTGGTGTGATTAAATTGTTCTTTTATTTAATCACACCGCTATATGTCATGAATATAATATAATAAAAATATATTGAAACCATGCTTTATTACGACTACCACCACCATTATATAAAGCAAATTAATAATTAAATTTATTAATAATGAATAAGTAATTAGATTTTGATAATTTTACCTCAGTAATGGAAAAAAAACCCATTATGATTATTATTATGATTATTATACTTAAAATTAGATTTTCTTAATTCTTTAGTCAATCATCTTTCTTCATAATTTTAAAAAAAATTATATTATTATAATACAGACATCTATAGGATTTATTTATTTTTTATGCAAACTATTTTAATCAGATACATAAAAAAAAAAAAAAAATTCAAAATTATATCAAAATTTACATTGCTGAAATCTTTTCATAAATACATATTTCAAACACTAAATTAATTGTTTAAATTCATATACTTTAATAATTATTGTTTAATCAAATAAATTATCTACATTTTTTTTTCTCATGCGTCATAGCATCAGCTGGGAAGTGAACCCACTAACCCAGTACAACTTCTTGTAAAGCCACTGTCGCTGACCTCTCGTCCACCAATGCTTGACAATTATTTACAATTTTTCAATGACATTAAATAAAAATTTTAAAAATATTAAATTAGTTTAAAATCTGATAGACTAATAAAAACATATGTTGTTTTAGGAAGTTAGCCTTTCAGGTTAGTAACTTTAATATCCATTGTTTTCTTTAATCTGCTTAAAAAAGGTTAAATGAAAAATAAAATAAATATAGAAATTAATAAAAATGAAATTTTAACTTTCAAATTTTAATTTTTTTAATTCACACTGCAATTATCTAGTGTTCTGATAAGCCAAAACAATATTAGTAAATATCTGATATATTTGTTTTCTAAAATAGCTTGTGTGTTTAGTATAATAATATTTTCGTTTTTCATTTCATCAATAGTTTTTTTTACAAAAACTTGAAAGAAAAAAAAACAAGAGTATGGAAGTTGTAATGAATTTTAGTTATTTAAAAAAAATATTTTAATAATTTTTAAAAATATTTGTTTTGTAAAGTTTAAAGTCATTAAAAAAATATAAAAGAACTAAAATCCATTTATCTGTATTTGCACTATTTGCTTTTTTTAGAAAAAAAAAAAGATAGAATGGTACAGTTGAAGCTAATTTACTTGTTCATTTAAAACAAAAAAGAAAGAATATTTTTCTTATTAATGGAAAGTCTTTGTTTATTTTTTTAATAAAAAAATTATATTTTTTTTTCTAAAATAAAGATTTATTGAGACATTTGAAAAATTTCTACAGAGGTTTCAAATTATTAAAGTTCTGATTTTAAACCAGGATGCAAAACTAACAGGCGTGTGACTGGAGTTGATGTGCCAGTTACATACATGCAAAATCAATTCTGGACCACGATTCCTTATGTAGCCAGTTATGGGTTAGTAAGCGATCGCTGATACAAATCTCAATAGTCCTATGAAAGTTTCAGTAAAATTGGAGTTTGCTTGACCAAATATATATTTACACCTGGTAAGCCAGATTGCAATGGAGAGAAAAATGGAAATTCTGATAATTGAGTAAGTGCCGGTCTTGATGGCGTTTTGAATGGAGAGAGTGTCTGTATAGTTGAGAGACACTCTTTCACTAATGAAAGATTTGTGTGGGCTGAGGAAAGGACAGATGTGAAATAGGTGAGGGATGGTTTCATTCACTGTTGAACATAATTGACACTGTGGATTGAGGTTAGTGAAGCCTTTCATCCATACCAGAAAATAGTTTGTCAGCAGAGAGGAGAAGTTAGCTTCAAGAGAAAATCAATGAATTTGGGTTCAATATACTAATTTTTTGATTTTTAACTATAAAATTTCTAATTATAGTTTATTTATTTTACTGTTAATTTTGTTGAAATTATAAAGTATGTAAATTTTAATAAAATTTTTATAAATGTTTGTTTACATACTGTTATTGTATATGTGTTTATTAATTAGACGATTGTCACAGGATTTTTTAATATATATATATATTATAACCTTTAAAAGTGAGAGGGAGTGGGGAGTGCCAATTCTATCCTAAATGGCAAAAAAAATGAATAAGTAAATGATGATGACCACTCCTCTTTATAAAATAATAACTAATTGGAGAGACTCTTATGTTTGAAGCATGGACTAAACTCAGTGACAGTTACAATAAAAGAAAGTTACTTCAGAAACATCTATTAAGGTAAAGAGAAATTTTAATATAATAATAATATTTATTAAGCAGTTAAATAATTACAAATGAAAGTAATAAAAGGAAAAACCTCCACTCTTATTCATAAAATACCTTTATAATATGACTTCCCCTTCATCCAATATCTTCTCTGCATATATAAGTTATTTGCACCTAACATTCTAGTCTTCATCTTAAAATATCTTAATATTTAATGTTTGCTATATCAGAACATCAAAGAAAGGCATGAATTTAAATACTCTATTCTTGCAGAGTAATAATAAAATACTGTGCACTGTTCAAATAGCATATAAGTTAATTATAGTGCCTTTTGCTAAAACAGTATACAAGTTAAATAAATGGCTTTTTCAATAATATGAACAAAATAGTAATTATAATTATCTTGGGTTCTGAATATCTTTTAGGAATTCTTTTGTAATAACTGGTTGCTAATGAATGACTAATATCCTGAAAACTCTAAGAGACAGAGTCTTCTCTTATAAGAAAATGCTTCCTAACATTTTATCACAACAGAAATAATTAAACAAAGAAAATATTTAATATTCTAAGTAATTGTATAATAAAATATACTAAATTTAGAATAATATAGTCATTTATCCAGGATGTCACTCGAAAACAATAAAAAGAAAAGGGGTACATTTTATGTATTTCTATTATCCCATAGACAACACAAACTAAATCATCAAGTGCAATGATCGTAACTTCAAATTATAAAGAAATGGTTAATGATGAGTGCAGTCTAAAATAGCTAGAATAATCTTCACCAAAATTATATTTATCTAAATTTCTCTTAAAATATTCAACTTTAATTCCTTTTATATGAAATTCCAGTATTTGGAATTGAGAAATTTCTTGTAAAAGATTTTCATTGGAAAATAACAAGTTTTGGCACTACTGTATGGAGAGTTTTGCCTGTTTTAATAACAGTTATGAGAAAGCATAAGAAATGGTGATCATGGGATGTTTGGTAGTTTAATACCAATCCTGCCCAGTAGGATAGTGGTGGCTATGGCTATTAAAGAACCAAAGACACCAAAATGTATGGGTATTGAACTGAATTCAGACCTATATGACTATATAAGCTAATGAGCTTAGATTGTAATATTATTGTTTTCAATATTATTCTCATAGTTGTGTAGTTAAGTAGAGATAAAAGGTGGCTGCTGGAGAATTACATTATATCCTAAGATCTCAGATCCAACGCTCCTCACTGATGAAGGTCACAAGCCAGAAACTAGTCTGGTGATATTGCACGAGTAGGCACGAGATAGGGATTTTATGCACAAGCCTTCTGGCAGTCATTGATTGCTCTGACTTGCACTGAGTGGCACTACTGTATAGAGAGTTTTGCCTGTTTTACTTTTTTCAATTTAATATTTTATTACGAAATTTATTATTATTATACTACTTTTTGTTTGTTTGTTTTATTTACTTACTTTTGCTTTTTTGTGAATGATAATGAGTTTTTGTATTTTATACCTGAGAAAATCAAGTTTAGGAGAATTTACTTATGAATTATCACCAAATATGAAGCATAGCAAAAGTAATAAATTTTCAAGTTTTTTTTTTTTAATTTTAATAGACTTTTCTTTTACTATTTTAAAAACTAGAAACATGTAACTTTTGTCATTCAATAAATTTTAATTTTTCATTTTTGTTCAAAATATATTTATTTCTTACTATATATTTTAATTTGAATATTAAAATATAAGTATCATTAGTTGTTTATTTCAGTCATATTTAGATTGATTATTTAATTTATATATATATATGTTATAACATTGCAGACAAATAAATTATATTAAATATTTGACTATTATAGTTACTTGGTTATTTTTTCTCTTTAAATATTTATTTTCCTTGGTTTAAACATCATATGCATCACATACATTTTATATTTTTTTATTAAGGAATTCCTAAATTTGAAGTTATCATTGAATGTCCTCAAAGAAGTCTGCTTGGAAATATATTTTTACCCGTTGTGATAAAAGCAAAGTAAGATTTTCTAATTTTATAAAGAATTGTATTTATTGTGTCTGCTAGAAAATCAAGTATTGTTATATATATATGATCACTAGATGGAACTTCACCAATAGCCCACTATCAAGCATTGTTTACATAAATGCCAAGAGAAAGAATTCAATATCTCTTTCATTGTCTCCAACCTTTAAACCATGGTTTTGAGCTAGTTGGCTCACGTCAATAAAGGGTAGGAAGACTAGAAACTAGATCTAAACACCAATTCTACAGTCAGCATTTACGAAACACATTTCTATCAGCTTGAAAGCATGAATTTTTCAGATACATAAATATTTTCAAATCCAGTCAAACAAACTACATAGCTATATGGGTCTGAATTCAGTTCAGTTTCACCATATAGTAAAAGCCTCTGCAATCTATATCATTGCAAAAATCTTCAAGGGTACATTTATGATAAACAAAACAAGTTATAAATTTCATAATGCTCATAGCTTGCATTTTATGATCACTAGATGGAGCTTTGCCAATAGCCCACTATCAAGCTTTGTTTACATAAACGCTGAGAGAGATAGAATTCAATATCTCTTTCATTGTCTCCAATCTTTAATTCATGGTTTTGATGTAGTTGGATCATGTCAGTAAAGGATAGGAAGACTAGAAACTAGATATAAACACCAACTCTACAATCAGCATTTAAGAAACACATTTCTATCAGCTTGGAAGCATGAATTTTTCAGATACGTAAATATCTTCAAATCCAGTCAAACAAACTAGATAGCTATATGGGTCTGAATTTAGTTGTTTTACCATATAGTAAAAGCCTCTGCAATCTATATCATTGCAAAACCTTCGTGAAACTGAACTGAATTCAGACTCATATAGCTATCTAGTTTGTTTGACTGGATTTGAAGATATTTACATATCTGAAAAATTCATGCTTTCAAACTGATAGAACCATGTTTTTTAAATGCTGATTGTAGAGTTGGTATTTAGATCTAGTTTCTAGTCTTCCTACCCTTTACTGACGTGGGCCAACTAGCTCGAAACCCTGGTCTAATGATTGGAGAGATGAAAGAGATATTGAATTCTATCTCTCTCAGCATTTACGTAAACAAAGCTTGATAGTGGGCTATTGGTAAAGCTCCATCTAGTGATCATAAAATGCAAGCTATGAGCAAGTTACGAAATTTATAACTTGTTTTGTTTATCATATATATATGTGGGTGTGTATGTTGCAATGAAGTTTTTTTTTCCACAGGGTAACTGATATAGAGGATATATTTTGGGGTTTATTTTTAGATAATTAAATACTAATATTATACCAGTCTATCAATATGATCAGCCTGATATCATATAATTATCTAACTAAGGTAGTCGTGGAATAATTATTTGATAAAAATCATTTTCCTGACAAAATTTTAAATTTTAATCCAGGTTTAATCTTCCATATTTGAAGTTTAGTAGATAAATATCTTAAGTGCATTTGCTTGAGTTTTTATTTCATTTATGATAAGTACTTAAGAATAACTCTGAAAACCTTCAAATAATTATTACATTTTTATATAAAACCATTGATATTTATTACACTGAATCATTCTTTTTATAAATAATTTTTCAACAATTGTGTGATGAAGTAAATCACCATTTAAAATTAGGCATTGCAAAATAAAATTAGTCATTTAGTAAACATATTTGTCTGAATAACGTAAATATGATTATAAAATTAGCATATTATCCAAACTTTTATTGGAATTATAAATCTGACAATATTATTATACATGTGCGAATATGGAAAGTATTAAAATTTTAAATATTCTCTTAATTAAATAAGTCTTTTTCTGTAAAAAGCTATAGATTTTCAAATATAAATTTTTCAGAGATTATTAGAATAAATTACATATATTAAAAAAAAAAAAGTTGTATAGTTTTATAAACAATTTTTCAGCTATGATTTAATATAAAAAAATACCAATTATAATTTATATATAATATGTTATAATAAATGCTCTTATTTACTGAGTACTAAAAGGCAAAAAATAAACAACTGTTTTTTTCACCCACAATTGGTGCTTTTATATTTAATTTGAAATAAAAATGAGGGGTGTTCAGAAATTAATTAATTCACAATTTTAACAAATAATTGAATTCATTAATTTCTGGAAACATCACACTTTTATTTTAAATTAAATATAAAAAAATGCAATTGTAGGTAAAAAAAAAAAAAAAAAAAAACCATTTATTTATTTTAGCTTTCTTAGTGCACAGTAAAGAAAAGCATTTATTATAAAATGTTGTGTATATATTTTTTCCTATAATAGTGTAACAATAACATCTGTTTTGAAGAGTGCTTTTATATTTAAGAAGAGGTATTCATAAATAGTGGAAAGTATAATTACTATATTAATAAGATTTCTATTATAATAAGAGTATCAAGTTGAAAACCAATAACATTAGAAAGTGAGAAATTCATAGTAAATTTTCTATATATTTCCAGATCTCTAATTGGTTACTGAAAAACTTATGGAAAAGTAAAAACTATTTTTAAAAATGTAATAAATAAAAGATTCTATTAACTTATTGCTTTTAATAAAGTTATAAAATATATTGTAAAAAATCTTATATATTAAAAACCAAAATGTTTATGATATTTAAAAGATGAAATATTTTAAGTTTCAAAAAATATGTGTAACTTGATACAGTTTAAAATGAACAATTTGATATTATCCATCTCATTTTTTCAATAATTTAAAATAAAAAAATATTAGTATACCTAATGTTTTATGAAGGTTTTGGATTTTGGCTGCATAATGATAACTAGGATATACACACTCCAGATATATATCTTGATTATTTGCATAAGATTTTGTTTTAAACTGTTAATGAAACTATTTAAATCTAGTGAAAACCTAAAGCCATTTCTAAATTTATTATTGAAAATATGCTTATTAGATTGTTACACCTTTGATAAGTGGCATAGATCTCTATAGCTTACCATTATTATTGCTGAATAACTAATATTGTTTTTCTTTTTTAATGTATTTGTTGCTGACTTTTATAAGGTCATTATCATACATTTCAATATTTATTTTTTTATTGGACTCAAATTTATATAACTATTATTTTTATTAGGAAACATTTTAATGCTAAACATTTATATTCCATTGGCATATAAAATACATAATATTAATTTATTTTATTATAATTTTGTAATCCAATATATGATGAGATCTTCTGATTTTAAAGCTTAAACCTGTTATATTACTAGAAATTTTATGCTGTATAGGCTGTTTAAGAACTAATCATTTGACAAGACATATATACTTTTGATAACAAAAGATGTAGTTTCAGTTTGCAGTACCAATTTTTATATGTCTTTTATTTACATAGAAATGATGTTTGTTTATTTATTTGTTTAGAATATATTTTGTTATGATTTATAACATACTTCAAGCAAATGTATTTCATTCAAAAGATTTTATATAAGTTAAAAATTGTAAATAATGTAATATGAGAATGCACATAACACCATCCTTAACCTATCTCACCATTTTTGGAAGCATCATGCTTTACATCTGTTTGTCCTACAGACACCCTTCCTTCTCCCGTGAAGAGTTGGTTGTCATCCTTATTGTTAAATATTGCAAAATGTATCCCTCTACCTATTCAGGTTAACTCACAGAAAATTATGTACCGGGATGCATACTACCTAATTAATGAAGACCCCCCCCAATCCCATCACTGCTAACCCTTCCCTATCATTCAACTATTAAAAAGTTTAAACGGTGGCATCGCGAACTGAATTTTTTTGATTTTTTGATTAAATTAAATCTGAATGCTTTGCCCACATGCCATTTTCTGGTCTATCATAGAGGGTACTCATGCTTGGATACAGTTTGCTCTTTATATAAATAGGATGATGACACAAATAATACATATTCTGAGCCATTGTACATCACTCCAATGGAACAGAGACTTTATTGCATCCATATAGAAAACTAAAGTGCCTCTCCTCACTGGACTGATTTCTAGCATATCCAACGGGATCTTTCCATCCATAAGAATCATAACTTTTCTACTGTTTGCCTATTGGTCAACTAGATGTGCACTCATTTATGGCCCTATTTGGTTGACTGTAAGTAATTACTTTCAGGCCATCAAAAACCAAGATGAAAAATTAGTTCCAACATACATCTACAATGCTACATGGATTCTTGTAGCAATGGACAATTTGCGATTGAACAGTTGATTTTTTACATCCAGACCATTGGTATTGGGTTATGTAACCTTTATTATAGTGTCTGTTAACAACATAACTCTGTTATTGCTATAATACAATTCTTTGAGGTCATAATAAAATTTCTCGATAAAAAAAAAAAAAAATTTCAGGGTGGTCTCTTCATTGTTAAGTGTAATGATGTTGGTGGTCTAAATTTCAAACACATTGATATTGGTTCAGTAAGTTTTCATTGATGGGCATAAGAGGGTTATTTCTTAAAATAAAAAACTTAAAAATTAAAAATATATATGGTATATTCAGATTAAAAAAAAACAAATTTTAATTTCTTTTGGTTACAATTGTATTTTTTAAATGATTATTTTATAAACAATATAATATAGGAATTAATTTTTAAAGTATGATTTCTTTGCAAATATTGTACACTCTATGGCATTGCTTTGTTTTTTATTTTAATTAAAATTTGAATAATTACAAAAAAGATATCAATATTAAAATATTAAAAATAAAACATATTTTATAATAAATGGTGTGCAAATACTAAACGTTAAAAATAAAACATATAAAAAATATTTTACAAGAAAAGCTTTTATTTACTGTGCACTAAAAAGCCAAAATTAATTATTTTTTTGGTATTCAGAAATTAATTATTTCTATCACTAGGTGTTGAAATTAATGATTGAATTAATTAATTGCAGAACATCACAAATTGTTATTTCATGTTAAGTATAAGCAACCCCAATTTTGGCTTTTTAGTGCTTAGTAAATAAAAACATTTGTTATATATTACAATTGGTGCTTTTTAAAAAAAATATCATAGAAGAAACTAAAAATATAGAAAAAATTTTCCTTAAATTTTTATCATTTAAATCTAAACATCCAAAAATCTTTTATTTAAAAGTCTATAGGTTTTTACACAAAAGTATTCTTTAATTTAGAGACTATTTATGAAGTTGTTATATGGTCTCTCTTCATAAATATGCAATCATATTTTCTGATTAATGACCACAATAAAAAAGTCTGGCTAATAAGTTAGTGTCATACAGACATTTAATTTAAATTATTCAGATAAATATATTTGCTAAATGACATAATTTTACTTTGCAGTACTTATTTTTTATTGGTGCTTTCTAATATATCATTGTTGAAAAAATAATTAATTAAAATTCATAGATAATTGTAATTAAATTTCTATCATTTTATATATATATATATCACATAATCATTATTTTTAAAGTAATCTCAAATTATGTTTTTGTCTATCTTTTTTCATCAGTCTATGAAAAACAGGCTTTCATTAACTCTAAGTATCATTTTAATCATATCGGCACTAATTCTTTTTCCTTTTTTAAATTTTTAGCATCAGTTTTTGGTGCTGTTTTTGAAAACTTTAATATTTATTGCTTGGAATTAAAATATACAATGTTAAAATGATCTGAAAATATTCTTCTTCAGGATAAAGTTTTTTTCCCTTCTTACAACAACAATGAATGAAAGATATCACTTTTCTAGCTTGCTAATTTCTATGATAAGAATTTAATATATTTTTCATATTTATGACATCATTTAAATAAAAATTACATACTCTTTATTTATCCACTAATATTAGATAACAATCTAGGTAGATTATGGAAAATTTTCATGTTTATTTGGGAAAATGTGTGGGTTTGACAAAAAATTGTCTTAACTGCTAACTTTCAATATGTATAGATAATTAATATATATAGCAATTTACATATTTGTAATATTGTGGAAACAACTATTCTTCACATATGCACTAGCATGTATATATGATTTTAAAATATTCATTGATAGGGTAATGCAAGTATATTAATACCAATATGTTTGAAAGATTGTTTTCCTCCCACAAGATTTAGATATATATTGTGGCATGCACATATCTTCATTTATTATTTTTTTTATAGTTTATAAGTTATTAAATAAAAAAAACAATTTAAAGTCAAATGTTTAATAAAAATATGTTTATTTTGCTTTGAGTAAATCTGGAATAAATGAATCATTTATTTATTAATATTTGAAAAATATTTTGTTAAATTATATCAAATGACAACAATGCTTTATTAAAATTAGAAGATATCACATGTGTATTAAAGACATATATTATGTTGTCTGTGTTCATATGGAGACAAAAATAATTTTCAGATCACAGAACACATTTTTTTCTTTTTTAAAAAAGGTTTATGTTTTAACCTTACTTTATTTTTGTAAATAATTTTGAACAAATAAACCTTCAAAATGAAAAATAAGTATTTCTTCCATTTAATATCTATGATTTAAATAAATTGATTAACAATAAAATGCTCTGCTGATCACCATGAAATTAAGATTACAACATCTACTTGGATTGTATTATTGGCAAAGGAAATATAATTGAATAACCTTTAAAGATTAAAATGTTTATGGGATCTTACATATACATATGCTAGCATGAAGATGCTAAAGAAAATGCTTGCAAGATAAGAAAATTAAACTGAAAGTTTTATATATATTAATATTAACAGAAACTGAGATAAAAATCTTATTTATTAATAACAGTTAAAAAGTATGGGGATAATATTTATAAATATTTATAAAAAAATTCTTCTAAACTAATAATATTGATTACAATGCAGTCTAGGCTGTCATTTGATATCTTAATTAATAACAATCAAGGAGAATAAAAGATCAATTAAATTATAAATAGTATTTACATAACTTAGATTGAATTATAAATAACTTAAAAAATTATTACTTGATTTTTTTATTTTTTTAAAGATAATACCATTAAAATTTTTCACATATTTTTATTTTTATTTGCATGAAAAAAATCTATACTTAACTCTTTCTTGACTATATGCATTTATAATTTTAATTCTAAATTATATATCATATTTAATTATTCTATAGCAAGAGTGAAATATAAATAAACTATAAATGATGTTAAATTGCTGTTATGAATTGTTCTTTATTCTAACCATCACAAATAAATTAATGTTTATCTTAATAAATTTATGTTGTTGTTATTAACCTGGGTGTTTAGATTTACTACTGTATGAACCATTATAAAACTATTTTATCTTATTGTATAATATATTCCATGTTATATATCAATATCAAGTAAAACATTATCTAGTAAATTTTTTATCTTCTTTTCCAAGCAAGAATTTTCATATGGATCCATTGACATTCTTTACAAATTAATGAGTCCATCGTACATGTAGATATAAATCATTACAAAGTCATTTATTTGTTATTATATTTTAAACTGCCTGAATATGAAATTTACTCAATATAATTTAAATTATTCAAATATGTTATACATAAGTGGAGAAAGCCACTTAGTTTATACAAATATGTGATACATTTTGCATGCCAACTAGAGTTATAATATTTTCAATACATTCGTGTTTACCTAATCTGAAGGATTTTCTAATAATCAGTTCTCTTTTATGACCTTAGTTGTTTATTGTAATGAACAGAGTATTATTTTATATTATCAATTATAAATTTAGGCTTGTCAAAAGGGACATATTCTATTTATGTGACAGTACCCAAATTTATAAGTTATTCAGAATAGTTATTTCAATTTTCATTTTTATCTTTCATTTTATTGTATTTATTATTAGAATATGATAATTTTCTTTACATTTGGCATATCCAAATTCATTTGCATGATTAGTATATAAGTTTTCTTTATATTTGGCACCCAACATTGGCCTGAACACTTATTCATGATCTATATAAGAGATTTGGAGTTGTAAAGTAATAAATAGATAACATGAAAATATTTGATTAATGATCACAAGTATTAACAGCTATTTTTTATATACTTGTGTTGGATTAAAATGATTAATGACTGTGTAGATAATAATTTTAAATTTATAGTTGTACTTTGTCAAGGACTTTAATTCAGAATAAGTAATCAAATTGTTTGCTGAAAATTAAGTTTAACAGTACATGAAGTTGAGAAATGATGAAGATATAAAGTGCTTTATAAATAAAATGTTTAATAAATATGCCAAAAAGGGGCATGTGGAGGCAAAGTATCAGATGATAATGGTTGGACTTGCCATATAATAATAATAATAATATTATTTTGTGAATATAATAATTATTATTTTGTGACTTTGAAAGCACCAAATGTGTGTTTTATATTAATAAAATGGCAATAAATGTGAGATCATTTGTAATAAATATTATTAGGTTCTCCTCATGAGAGCTAGCTTATTTATTGAAGATATTGTATCTTAGTTATTTTGGAAAATAGATAGAAACATTGGTGCTCACTGTTTGAATCTATTGATGGAAATGTTTGCATACCATGGTCTCCCAAAAACCCTAGTATCCAACAATAGCACAGGTTTTACATCAGAAAAGTTTGCATATCCAATGCATGAATGGGGAATTAACTACATATTTACTCCACCCTACCACTCCCAATCAAATGGATTGGCTGAAAAAACTGCAAAATTTAAAGTCTGCCATCAATAAAATGGGAAAACAAAGTCTGCATGAAGTGGTCTTCAACAAGCTTCTTCATCAACACTTTACACCTACAGCTAAATCGGGTAAATCACCAGCAAAGAAATATCTAGGTTATAGACTGTGAACAAAGCTTGACAAAATTATATCAATGAAAGACACTGAAGTACCTTCAGGCATAAACTAAACATTCTCACCACAAAATCATGTATGGGTTAGAAATAATCAGGACAAATTCTGGATAAAAGCGGAAATTGTGTGACATCTAAATAAGCAAGTGGTTGCTGTGTGAATGGAGGACAGAAGAGTTTTATGCAAACACATAAATCAATTGCATAAAGATGAAAGCATACAACAATTGCCATAGCCATTTCTGAAAAAAGATGATGCTCCAGATGCAGAGTTGGACATCCCCCAATGTTCTAAGAGGGAAAGAAAAATTCCCTCCCACCTCAGTGATTACCTGCTAAGTTCAGAGAACACTAAAAAACTAAAATGCTATCTCTGAACTTGGAGGAGGTATGCTGAATGTGTGTGTATATTTATGTATACACAAAATACATATTATTAGTCAAATAATAATTATAATTGAAAACCAAATGGATTTCTCATTGTGTGTGTATATTTATATATACACAAAAGAAATGTTATAAATGATATAATGGTAAACTAAGTTTTATAAAAGCATTAGACTAATTAAATAGTTTAATTAATGAAAAACTATAAACTAACTTATGAAGAAAGTTAGATGAATGCAAGCAAAGGATTAAGATAATGTAAATAAACCCATTACTTAAAATAGACAATTCTAAAATAATTGCATTATCTGATCAGAGATCGAATAGTGTAACTAAAGAGACGACCACCACATGGACAGTGGATGGCCAATCAAGGGAGTGTACTCTAAAAACAATGACAGAGAAAAAATAGATCTAGAATAGAACTGAGACCAGACACTTGCTAAGTGAAGCTCTTAAAAGGCAGATATGTCATTTCCTCAGGTGTCCTAATCAACTCCCTCCTTCATTTAGCCTTGGGGAGAAGTTTACCTCCGGATATTCAAAACCAAACTTAGGGACTGTAAACAGGTCATATTGATCTTATTATTATTTTGTTATGCCTTTGGGCCCTTATTGTTATTTATATAGCATGTTTATATAATCATCATATATGTGCATATATACATATAACTCTGTAAATAAATGCTTGTTACTTAAATGTACTTGCTGAGCTGCCTCATTAATTAGCAATTGTTTGTGTTATTTATATCTGCAATCCAGCAGGCAATAGAGTGCCGCTGAACACAGCACATATATATATACTAGTTCATGTTAAAATTTATAGAACCATTTTAAAACTTGCAATTATTCACCCCTCATAGTAATATAATCTGCTAATGAAATGGTAGAAGGAACTATTGTATGTTTCTTAAATAACAGTACAAAGTCTAACTTATAATACTATGAGCATTTAAAGACAACTTCAAAAAATCTTGACATATTTTATTATATGCGAGTATGAACAAATTGTTAAAAGTAGAACATTATGCCTGCAATAGCAAAGCATTGCTTTAAAAATTGATAGTATTTTTAAGTTATTTGATATCTTTACATTAATTAGAAAAAAATGTTTTTAGTTATTAATCCCATGAGATGTATTATATGACATCCCACAACATGGGCTTCACTAAATTTTACATGAAATCAAATTTTCCATAGTTATGGTAAAGAAATTATAATGCATAATTTGTTATATTGGTAACTGAATATGTATGTATATGTATGTGCGTGTGCATGTCTGTGCTAAAATTTATCTTTTTTAGATATCCTTTTGGGAAACCAGTTAGTGGAAGCATTGAGTTAAGTCTAAAAAATGCAATTACTGGTGAAGCGACTGTTCTCCCTCTTATGGAGGTACTAATTTAAATATTTTTATTTATTTATTTAATATGAATTTTATTTAAATATCCATCCATTTAATTATTTATCTTGTTTATTTGACTAATTATAATATTAAATTTTATTATTTTTAGTAAACAATTACCATAATTTCAGGTATATTTATACATGTGACAAATATAGAAAATATTCTTTACTCACTATTAAGCTAGACTTGTATGCAACCAAACCCAAATGTGAATAGTCAGAAAATGACTGCAAAAATATAAAGCAAATCCTCACAAGTTATATTTTGACTAATATAAAACATTGGTTAATTAGTGTTTGTATCAAAAAAATGTTTACATATTGTAACAGGATGGGGTAACAGGGTGGTGGTGGGGTGTTTGAACCTGGGGTGAAGGGGAAACAATATTTCAAAATATAATAAGTAAATATTAAAGTAATGTCTTGCATTGGTGGTCGAGAGGTCAGTGCGACTGCCTTGCACTTGCAGGCAGTTGCCCGGGTTGCGGGTTCACGTCCTGGCTGATGCTATGACACTTAAAAAAAATATTAAAGTAATTAAGGAGGATATTAAAGTATAAGATTTAATATCACAAAAATATATAAAGTTATATTCAAAGTACATGTTATTAAAGTAATGTTTAATAATAAAAAAATTTATAAGTAATGTTATATATAAGAGAGCAACAGCTAGCTACTCCTCAGAACATCTTTGATTAACTATACATCAACCAGCATTATAAAAAGTAAAGTACTTACTGACTCAAGAGAAAAAGTAATGATCATTCATCATTATAAATGATCCATCAATAGAAATCATCAGTCAATCTTGTGACTGGATTTGAACAATATAAATCAGAAAATGGGTTTTCTGTAGAATAGGCTAACTACTGAACCTTTTCCAGCTTGCGCAATTATTTTCACAGAATTTTCATGCACCATATTAAGTGTGAATCCATCAGAATGCATAATCATAAAAACAAAAATGCTGCGACAGTAAAGCATGCTGATAATTATCAATGCTCTGCCCACTTAACACCATTAATATATTGGCCAACTATAAACTTAAATTTTTAATAAGACTAAACTAAAACAAAATGTAACGCAGGAGCTTTAAAGAATATAATCTTATGTACCAACCAGGATGATGATGATTAATCATTGCTGGATGCCCCAAAAGCACTCAATACATCCACATTTATATATCAGTCATTATATATGAATCTAGCTCAGAAGAACACAAGTTCTATTACTGTTATGTGACCAAGAGATGAAGGCAACAGATATTCTAAAAATACTTAGAACCTTTGGAATAATTTTTAACAACTGAATAAGTTTATTAGATAACAATTAATAAAAGAAATGAAATTAAGATCTCTAAAAATAAGAATACACACATATAAGTTTTCTGATTTTGATTATGTCCAAATTTCAAATTATCATATTGTGATTTACATATTTGTGATTAATGTACAAAATTCAAGTTATTATATGGTGGTCTACATATATATGCACAAAGATGTGCAATTTATAATATACAATTAATATATTTCAACTGATATTCAATAATGACAAAAAATGATTAAATTTTACATATATGTCCTATTTTAATTTATTACAATATTATATTTTCCTAATTAATTCTATTTGGAAAACATACAAAAAATTTAACACATATACATGTGCATAAACAAAATATAGATATAATTTTAAATCAGTTATCAAATTCTATTACAGCTTTTTTTTTCTTTTCAAACTAAATAAAGTCAATTTTTGTTTAACAGGTACTTGTTGATTAATTAATTATCAAGGTCTCTAAATATAAAATGTCTCTTTTTTTTAATAAGTGAAAAATAAAATAGTTTTATATGTCTGTCACTTTAGTCCAAAAAAATCATTTAAAATTTCATTATTATATTTAACAATATTAGATTTCAACTCAAGCAAAAGTTACTTGTTTGTTTTATTTTAAGTTACTAAGTTAAAATGTTTTTAAAGGAATATTAAAAAAATACAACTCACTGTAAATATGTTTATCTGTGCTTCTTTGGATATAGATACAGTGGAATGCATATAACTACTTCATCAACTGACAGTTTCTGTTGATGGGGACCAGTTGAGGAAAGTCATAATCAGGAAGTTATAATCCATGTAAGTTGATCTTGATTTATATTCCCTTCTGTCTTGGGCTTGCAGACTTTAGGCCAGAAAACTACCTTCTCTATATTTAAGCAGCTATTGAATATAGAAATGGGTCAGCTTCATGATTCAAAACTTTAGAAGTAAATTAGGGCAGCTGCTTCATTGCATTCTTATATCTTCATGGTAATCTGTATAATTCTGCCAGCCATCTCTGCAGCTAGCTTTACTGTGGCTACTCCCTGCTACAGTTACCAACAAATTGCAGCTAATTCTTCACAAAATATTTTAGCCACACTTTGCAGCTAGCCATTAGCTAACTGCTTTACCAAAAATATTAAGACAAGTCTTCAAAAAAATAATATCCAAACATTGCAGCTGGCTAATTTGGCCACCTGCTTAAAATATTAAAACCAGACTCTTCTGTCCAGCTCTTACAATAACTATAAGTCAAACTTTGCAGCTGATCAATTTGTCCACTGCTTCACAAAGAAATTAAGATAACTTTGCAGCTAGCCATTTGGCCATTTTGCTGCCAGTTCTTACAAAAACCAAAAGCAGACTGAAATAATAGTTTTATTCAACCCTTTTATAAACTTAGATGGAGATGACATATTTTAAAAACTGTTTTTTCTTATCTCTCTTGATTGAAAACAATTGTAATCACTCCAAAAACACTTAATTAAAAAGCTACATTTGGAAATATTATCAAAGATTTTTAAAAAAAAGATAATAGAAATGCATACAAGCATTAATAATAAACAATAGATATTTTATACAAGTTTTAATTAAAAGATTTCATAAACAAACCCTGCTTGTTTTTAAATTTCAAAATCAGAATAATATTTATTAGACCTTTTTAAAAAAAAACATTTATTTTATAATAAAATTCTGTTTTAAATTCAGAATTATTTAACCCTTTATAGAATTATTATTCTCAGTGAATGTAGAAAATATCTACTAAAATTTTTTGTCTGTGTTTATTTCTACTTTTTCTTTCAACTTTATATATATTTGAGCACACACACTATATTATTGTGTGCCATATAAAAGACCTGTTAAAATATAGTACATATAATAACTGCAATATAATAAAAAACAACCCACAAATGTATATTGTAATTGGAGAACAAAAGATATGGATTATGATTTAAATGATTGATCCATTAAAAACATGATAAAAAAATAAGATGATTGTAAGTCTTATATGATTTTAAAACATTCAAATTTAACATCATTCACTTCAAATTTTAATGTATATTTTTGTTTTATTTGTAGAATATTGTGGTCATTACACTTAATTCATAGAATAAAGTTATAATTTTAATATAACTTATAAGGTAATAGTTTATCTTTAAATAAAATATACGTCTCATGAACCAATAATTTGCAATAGTAATATTTAGTCAAATGTTTCACTAGTTTGAGAATTAGATACTGTACCAGACATGTCACTTCCTTTTTATCACTGAGGGCACCACTAGTCCACTGTCAGCCTAGTAAATTTGATTTATGATGATCAAAAAATTAATGTTGGTGAATATAAATGCTGCCAGCTAGTTACAGGGAGAGAAAGAGAACTTAAACATTGTTCACACAATTAAGGGACAGGACACAGAAACAAACACCAGCCAAAAAACAAATATAATTATTAATAATTTTTAAGTTATATTAAATTCAAAAAATATTAGTCAAAAAAATATATGTTTGACCCAAATTCTTCAACCTTGTTTATCTGAGAGTGCAAGTGAATATTGTGGTACATCGAACACTTTTGCAGATTTTATAACCTAAGCTTATAGGGTCTTGTATGATCTTCTTGACAATGATTTATCTACTCAATTTCCACTTTCCTTTATTAGAAATTTTAATAAAGATAGTCTTGGATGGAAGTTAATGAACAGCATGAAGCAATCTTTTCTTAACCCATTAAAAACATCAAGACAAAAGAAAGATGTCCTATGCTGATTAAACACTCATAAAGGGTTATGTTTATGGTTCATCCATTAAGGATACCTTCATGAAAGCAAAGAGAAAAGATTACAATTTTATGTAATCTGAAATATAAGAAAATAGAACTACTTAATAAATCACCAGCCAAAAGATCCAAGGTCTGCAGGAAACATAAATACACATTAAACTAAATGAATTTCAACTAAAATAGGGAACAGGTGAGATAAAAAGAAAACTACTATTTTTTACCAAAACTTTTGACATTAATAATAATAAAGAAAAACAATGAAGATAAAATATTAACTCATTCTCTGACAAAGTGACAAAAATTGAAATCTTCTTGAGCATCTAATAGAAGAAATATTTATAAATTACTAATAATATCAAAATTCCTAATCATAAGTCTAAAATATGTTCATATAGTTTTTCTTTGAATATAAAGTTTAGAGATTTAAGCTCTGGTTAAAACGAAGAATGTTCAATCACCTTCCAGCTTCAGTTGCCCTGTCTAATTTATTTCAGTGGTGTGCACAAGGTTTTAGTTCTATTGGGATTACATTATGATGGTTTTAGATCTCTGTTTATTTGGTTGGGGAGTATGAAGGCAATCTATAGAATCAGTTTCAAACTAGGCAATTAGGACATGTTCATGAATGACACAATTTCAAGCTCCAGGGTTCATCTTAGATGGCTTAGTATGGCATACTTTTAATAGTGTTATTTAAGGTGGGCATTTTTTACACTATGAACAGATGGTTTCTTCTTTTCCTTGAATTGTTTCTTTAGCAGTTAGCAATCAGTAAGTAATAATCTGCAATTTGTAAAAGCACTGCAAATAGTAATCAGCAATTCTTCAGCCACAATTTTTAATATGCAATTCCTTTAGAAATCTTTAATTTGCACTTAGCAAATCTTTACATATCAGCAATTCTCAATTAGCGATCTTTAGTATGCAATTTTTTAATACACAAAAATTTTTCCTTCACAAATAAAAACAGAGCTTTTATATATTACTTTTATCTCCTGTCAGATCTTAAAATCTAACTTGGACTAGTCTTTATCTTTCACTAGATCTTAATTAAAAGTTTTAACCAGGGCTATTCTTTATCTTCTCTCTCTTTTCTTTTTAAATACCAATTTTAATAAATTAGAAAATAAGTATCAGCTTTTAAAATATATTAAAACAAAAACAAAAATGAAAAAAATTATCCCAATCAAATCTTTTTTAAATCAAAATATTTTTACAATTTCAAAATATAATTGAATACTTGTGTTATGATGGCATGTACGCTTACAAACAAAAAAAAATATATACAAAATTTTAAATAAAATTTTCTTTCCTTTTAAAATCTTTATAGATATACATTTTATTTTTGAGGAATTATTTTTGAAGCGTAAAAAGTCTCCAGTTCAACTGCCCCATCATACCTTTTTTTTTTTTTTTACAATTAAACATTTAAACCCTCCCACAGAAACCCTGCTGAACATTTGTCCTGTCCTTCCTTCCCCTACAATTACTGAATTCTCCCTTCTACTTGTGGTCTGGTTCATCTACTTTAATCTTGCTGCTATCCTCTAGAATCTTCCATTTCCCAGAAGATAATAATTTTAGATATTTCACTCATTGAATAATTATGAGTATTTCTCTTAGAATAAGACAGCATCTCCTATCATTTTTACAATCTATATCTGAAGATCCTTTTGTTTAACAAAACTTCACATTTCTTCAAAGTGTCTCACTTTATTATTGATAGCATCAGCAATAGTAAATGGAAGAAACCCTATTCTACAATCTTTTTGAATATTTTAAATAAATAGTTACTTTAATCCACTTATCTTTGATTTCTTGTGGAAACTGGTTTACATTATTCTTTATCTTTAAATTATCCTTAGTTCTATATTTTGATATACTTGCTCTATTTTTCCCACTATACTGTTGATCTGTATACCATCCTGATACATCTCTTCTATCTATACTAGCTTTATTTCCCCCTTACCTGCCCTAATGATGTTTTAACTAATCTTTAACTTCACTTTCATCTCTCCTGGTTTTTCTCCACCTTTCCATGGTTTCTTGCCTCATTCCTTTCATTTCAGCTGATAAGGTTTCATTTCTCTATTTTCTTTCATCATATCCATCGTTATCATCATCATCTGTATCTCTATCTGTTCATTTTCCCTTTCTATTACTTAGGGATTTTTGAAAGATCATTTTTTTCACTGAATTCCATTTTTGAAAACAATATCAAACCCCAATATATCCTAATTTCTCAACTTTTATTATCAGTTTTTAAAAAATTTTATTTTGGAAAATCTAAAATGATATAACAACTAATATTTATTATTTATTTATCACTCTTTATTATGTTCAAAATTTTTTTAGAAATCAAAATAAAAAATTGTATTTGATTATTTATTGATTCACATTAAAAAGATAAATCCCTACTCCAAATCACTCCATGTCGAGAGGTCAGTGACTGCTGCTTTACAAGCAGTTGTCCCGGGTTAGCAGGTTCACTTCCCAGCTGATGCTATGACACATGAGAAAAAAAATCACTCCATCAACACACACTCCTACTAGCATAAACTTATCCTACACTAAATTTTTCCTCCCTACCCCTGAAATATTTGTCAACTATATGAACAAAATCTCACATGGGTTTTGCAATTCGAAGCCACATGTTGGCAGTACTAAAATCTTTAAATCAGTTGAATTGGTGACTCCACTTCTTTTTATCACCATGGGCACCACTGGGCCACCGTCAGACTTGAAAATTTGATTTATGGTGATCAAAAAGTTAATGATGATGAATATAAATGCCACTAGCTAGGCACAGGGAGAGAAAGAGATCTTAAATATTGTTCAGAGAAGTAAGGGACAGGACACAGAAACTAACATCAGACAAAAACAAATATAATTATTAATAATTTTTAGTTTTATTAAATTCAAAAAATATTAATGAAAAATAAAATATAAGTTTGATTGAAATTTTTCAACCTTCTTTGTCTGAGAGTGCAAGTGAATATTGTGGTATATCAACACTTCAACAGATAATTTTGTTTCCTCACATAAGCTTATAGGGCTTTGTATGATATTCTTGCCAATGATTAACCTACTCAACTTCCACTTTCCTTTATTAGAAATTTTAATAAAGATGTTCTTGGATAGAAGTTAACAAACAGTGTGGAGTGATCTTTCCTTAACGTGGTAAAAACATTGGGACAAAATATGAATGTCCTATGCTTCTTAAACACTCATAAGGGTTCACATTTATGATATGTCTCTTAAGGTTACCTCTATGCAAGCAAAGAGATAAGATTACAATTTTATATAATCTGAAATATAAGAAAACAGAACTATATAATCAATAAATCAACAGCCAAAAGATTCAAGGTCTAAACATGCATTAAAGTAAATTAATTTCAACTAAAATAGGGAACAGGTGAGTTAAAAAGAAAACTACTACTTTTTACCAAAACTTTTAACATTAATTAATAATAATAAAGAAAAACAATGAGGATAAAATATTAACTCGGAATCCATTCTGACAAAGTGACAAAAATTATAATCTTGAACTGATTGTCTACAATTTATAGGTTTTTTTAAAAAAATACATCTAATAAATGAAATATTTATAAATTACTAATAGCATAAAAGTGATTTACCCACTGAAGAACTTATTTTGGCCATGAATATGAGGGAAAATCTCGAAAGTACTAGGCCTAAATTGATTTGATTTTTTTTGGTTGATACTTAAGCTTCTTTTTCAGCGGGTAAATCACTTTTATGAAATTACTAATAATAAATTACTCGTAGATCTAAAATATGTTCCTATTTTTTTTCTTTGAGTAATAATGTTCAATTACCTTCCAGATTTCAGTTGTCCCATCTTATTTATTTTAGCAGTGTGTGCAAGGTTTTAGTTCTATCTGGAGTATATTACAATGGTTTTAGATCTCCTAAATCAAATTATTTTTACAATTTCAAAATATAAGTGAGTATGTGTGTTATGGCACATATGCTTACAAACAAAAAAAATAAAATACAAATTTTTAAATTAAATTTTCTCTCCCCTTTTAAAATCTTTATAGATATATATTTTATAAACAATGAGGATTGCCAATTCATCAACAAGCTTTGTGATAAATGCTTAGCTAGAGAAAGCATTTAAAATATCTGTCAGGACCCCCCCAAACATTTGACCATGGTTTCGTGCTCTGGCATTCCTCAGAGAGGTGCTAGGATAGGTTCAGGCCCTAGATCTAAAAACACTAACCCAAAGTCAGCATTTAATTAAAAGTTATCTATTGAGTGGAAAATCTGAAATTTTCAGACACCTACATGTCTTCAAACCCAGCTATCCAACTCAAATAGCTATATGGGGCTGAGAGATCTTCAGCCTTACCATATATTAGTAGTCTTAGCAATGTGCCAAGACTACTAATATATGGTAAGGCTGAAGATCTCTCAGCCCCATATTGCTATTTGAGTTGAATAGCTGGGTTTGAAGAAATGTAGGTGTCTGAAAGACTATTAATATATGATAAGACTGAAGATCTCTCAGCCCCATATAGCTATTTGAGTTTGATAACTGGGTTTGAAAACATATAGGTGTCTGAAAATTTCAGATTTTCCACTCAATAGATAACTTTTAGATAAGTGCTTGGCTTTGGGTTGGTATTTTTAGATCTAGGGTCTGAACATACCCTGGCACCTCTCTGAGGAGTGCCAGAGCACGAAGCCATGGTCAGGGGTTTGGGGGTATTGACAGAGATATTTTAAATGCTTTCTCTAGATAAGAATTTATCATTTGGCAATCCTCGTTGCTTATAACTTACAAGCTTAAGAGAATAGGGTCATGTGATCTATGATATATATTTTAGTTTTGATTTTAAAATGGATGATTTTTGAAATGGAGAAAGTCTCTGGTTCAATACTTACTGACAAATAAAGACTATTTACTTTATTTGTTACATATGTTATCATCTAAAAATGTATACATTTTTCTCAATTTATAATAAGTAATAGAAATGTTAGTAAAATAGAGTGTACAAAGATTCCTGCCTTCATTAATATGTTTTCAACACTGTGTATTTAAAAGTAATACACAAGAATATATATTTATTAAATCTCCCATCCAAATTTACAATATATATTTGTGACTTATTATATAATGTAGCCATTACATTTCTGTATGAAATGTGTTTGAATTCATGGTGAATTGATATCGTGGCTTTAGATGAAAACATGTATCTTGCAAAGATCTTTTTTTTTTCTATTATAATGTAGTTTCAAATAAATCTTAAGTATGTTGATATATAAGATTATTTTAAAAAACTAACAACATTATTTCTTATCGATTACTTTAATAATCTCCATACTTCTTTTTTTTTAATTCTTCATATAAATAAAGATACAATAAAAGACAAATGTCTGTGTATGTGAATGCATGTTGAATCAAAGGTAAACTTAGCAATAAGATACAATTGGAAGATAAAATGTTTTCGTGTTTATGGTCTAACTATGAATAATTAATAATAACATCAAAATAAGAATATATTCTGTTACATTTTAGTATAAGGCATTGGAATATTAAAGCTATGTTTTGTTTCCAATAAAAAGATTACTGTTGTTTTACAGATTTATATTTTATATCTCTCTTCTTCTTTCTTAATCTTTCCAATCACTTAAATTGTATCAAGGTTCACTTACCATCAAAGCTTTTTATGTTTTAAGCTATCTATCTGCATTAATTGTGGTAGAAAATTATGTGTTTAACTGCAGTGTATCATTTAATATATATGTACAGAATTATATACAAAGGAGAAAAAATAAGCATAAACATTTTAAAATGAGTTTAGTGATATCTTGATATCATTATATATTATGTCCTAGTCCATGAACCTATTCTTAAATCACTTTTTTAATTTATTATGCAGCAAATTTTATTTGCTTAATTTGTTTAATTACACTTCTACATTATATTCTGTACTCTGTCTAAATTTTCTAATGAAATTAATGTAAGTAGTACTTTTTAAAGGGCTACTTTATTTCATAAGCAATTTTGTTCAAATTTATTATAAACATTATCTAATCGCTTATTATTCACTTGCTTGTTAAGATATATTCTTATAATAGTACATTGAATATTAGAGCACCCATCAAAATAAATAACACTGATTATTTTTTAATCTTGTCATCATATTTTATTATATTGTAATGCATCTTAAATTAAATTCTTCCTATATATTTGTGTTACAAATAATCAATTTAAAACAAAATTGAAATAGACAACTCACTATAAATAAAAAATATTATTTAATACATCAATCCGGCTTTCATTCCTTAATGGAAACTTTTCAAGATGTTTCTTTTATACAATCACATGACCCTACAGCAGCGCCCCCAATGGACATTATTTATGTTATAATAAATATAGTTATTAAAATATGTACATTTAATATAATTAGTAATATATATATAAAAATGGTTAAACTTATTACAGTCCTTTTTTTTACCATAATATATACATATTTACAAATAATCTAAAAAAAAACAAAAACAATAATAATAATCCTTTTTTTTTTATTTTTAAAATTATAACTCTAAAGTTTCCAATTATAATTTTAGAGTTATAATTTTAAAAATAAAAGAAATGTAATAATCCTTTTTTTTTTTTTTTTTAAAATTATAACTCTAAAGTTTTCAATTATAATTTTAGAGTTATAATTTTAAAAATAAAAGAAATGGATTATTATTATTGTTGTTTTTTTTTTTTAGATTATTTATAAATACAGGGTGTCCCAAAAAAATGTATACCCAGTTTGAATGAGTATAACTTCAGTTTTTATTCACATATAATTAATATTTAAATTGCAAAAGCATTTACATAAATTGTATAAATTTTCCTCCTACCACAGATGTTCAGAATTATTACCATTCTGGTCAATACATTGCATTTGTGTAGTATCATAAAGTACTTAAATAACAATAATATTCAAAAGTAATTACAGCAATATTTTCTTTTTCTTTTTATATCTTTTAAAGCAATCAAAGATCAGCTGATATATCTTCATTTGATAATTTGAAGCCTTTGCATTGCCCCTTTATGTAAAACTTCTCTGGAAACATGATCATAATTAATTTTTTATGAAGCTCCACATTTATTCCATTATTCCACATATCAAAAAATTCCTTTCAATCAAATTTCTGTTAGAGATCTAATCAGCATTTTAATGAATCCAAAAATAAATATATTTTATTCATAACAGACATTTTCATATTTAGCAAGTATTACAATCTATAATGTGTAGAAATGACATTTAAAGAGACTTAAAGTCGAAATTCCTATCAATATGTTTGAAATAAGATGTAACATTTAATGCAGTTTTTATTTTAAACTTGGAACTACTAGTTTATAATCTGTACAATAAAATACTCTCATAGAAATTTATGTAATGTTATTTTATAATCTGACTCATGTATATTATGTAAAATGCTTTTGTTGTGATTGTAGATGCATTATGTTTTATAGCCATTATTTATTCTTAGTAATATATGTTGGGAAAAAATCCAATAGCAACGATTAAAGTTTATGTCACCAATACTATAACACACAATATCTTTGAGTCATAGTTTACTGTATAAATTAAATTTAACAAGATTTAAAAAATATTCTCTTAACATCAACAACAACACTATCTGACAAAAGGTAAAAGTTTGATTTTTATGAGTTATCTAACCAAGAATCATAGGCAATAATAATATGAACAAATAGATTTTTAAAATTATTAACCTTAAATTCTAAAATGGAAAAATCCTAATTAAATCTTAGAATGAATTATTTCCATTCACCTCATGATTTAAAGTGATGGTTCCATCCTCATGCTTTACTTGCCAGTACTTCAGATTTGCTCATATATAAGCATTTGAGTCGTAGGAATAAGAGGATTCCTTTTATTCCTGCATAAATACTATATCTTGTATTGGTGAGAAAGTATTCATTTATTATTAACACTCGCAAAGCGTATGCACAATTAGCTTAAAAGGCTGATATTTGAATGCGTACTTAAACAATTGTAGTTATGTGTCTCAATTAAATGACTTTTCTCTGAAATGAAAGTTTCATAAATGAAGCTGTATAATTCATAATCTTTGATAGCTGTTTGTCTACAGTCATTGTTTTAGATTCACATATTTAAAAACAATGGACTACAGGTATTAACAACTCTTTATTATTTTCAGCCTAGTAATTTATTATTTGAACTATTTCTGTCAACTAAATGACTTACAATTTGAGGAAAGGCTATTTTTATACAACTTTTTCTAGATCACTGGAGATATTACATTTTTGAGTGAGCTTTTGTACAAAATTCAATTTCATATTGAGAAATTATTGATTAGACTACTTCATTCAATTTGTAAACAGCCTTTGAATTTGTTAAGTCCATTATCATTAACCATCTGTTAAAGCAGAGAGTTTGCATACTTATATATTCTCAAATATGCATACATAAATAAATTGCACAATATAATATAAAATATTTTACATAAGAGCAACAATTGTATATATATATATATATATGATAAAAATAATGACACAGCAAAGCTATTTTGGGGAAATACAAAAATCTTAGATAGGAAGAAAAAAGTACAAAGAAGAAAATTCAAAATCTGATCACATGATAATGTTAATTAACTCCATAAGTCAACCAAGTGTGGCTATACATAATGTATGGAAACCATTAATCAACTTTGCTCTTAAGAAAAAAATGGAGAAATCATGTCATGAGGAACATCATACATAATGAAATTTCTGCTGACTGTTGTTTTGGGCAGAATGACTCAATTGGTTAGAGTGTTACCATAAAATTCAATAATCAAGAATTTAAGGGTCCAGGTTCTATTTCCATGCTAGTACTCTTACTAGTCAGGCCACAAATACCTGAAAATGAGAGGAGAATAATACTTTTCAAAATATCGTGCATATACTAATCGTGTGCTATTACTAACGTGTGAATATACTTTCAAAAACTAAATAAAGTTATTTTTTTAAAAAAAATATTCAGTACTTTATTAAATTAGATGATGGAAATAATCCAATATATAAATACAACTTAAATACCATTATCACAAACCTTTAGTAAAACAATATTTATCTTATAATTATTTGTGTGATGAATTTTTAAAATCAAAAGAAGAGACTTTTTTAAATTTAATTGTCAGTTAATTCAAATAAATTTTCCTGAAATATTGTGGCTGTGTCAGAGTTCAATCAATTTATCTGTATAATATCTTCAGCACGCAGAAGAAATGGCCACATTTTATAAAAGTTGATTAAATTTGCATTAATTAGAAATCAGCTCAATTGTTCACATTTCTGATTCTGGCAATTATATTAATATATATTAATACTATATACATTATGTCTAGAAATTATTATATAGTTTTTCGAAATATTAATTAAAATTAAAAATATATTTTTGATTTTTTTATTATAGTAAAATATCAAACTAAAAAAATAAATTCTTAGTGTAAGAGAAGTGATTTTATTCTGAAACTAGTCCAGAGAATTTACGATTTTGTTTTTCAACTTTAACTAGATTTAATAATTATTAAAATAATAATAATAATGTATATATATATTATTAATAATAGCGATGTTTTTCAGGTGTAATTATATTTAATAGAAAACAAATTAAAAATAATTACAAACCAATATTTCAGCAAGATAATATTTGTCCCCAACTAAATAAAGTAGTGATTAATTGTTTGTTGCAGAAATGAAAATTTATTACATGGTTGTAGTTGATGTTCTAAACAGAATTTTATTTAGTTATGTATAAACTATTCCATATGGATGATATTTTATTATTATGTTTGTTAATGCAATTTAATATTTTCAAAATATTTATGGTCTTCCTAAATACTCTTTAGTGATGATGACTGTATGTGAATGGGAGGATCCAAAAGGGGAAGAGCAATTGCAGAAGAACTTGAAAGATGTTTTAGCGCATTAATGTGCCCATATGTTCTACCACTTATATAATGATTGCTCATTTCTATACATATGATTTAGCAGATGCATAAGGAATCTCACAGTCTCCTTGAATTTCAGGAGAGATCAAATTTTTAGGTTTAATTGTATACTATTAAATTTTTGTTCAGTGATGAATATTGTTTTTATGTCATAGTGTCTCAGCACATGTCTTCAATATATATAAATTCACACACAAAATTAACTAATAATAGAATTAATTTTAATAAACATATATTTTGGCAAAAATCGAACAGTATAATCAGAGACTGCCAAGGGAAGCTATAGAGATTTTTAAAAGGCCCAAGAGCAAAAATGAAAAGTGTGAATTAAAAAAAATTAGCAATATTTGGAAAAAGCTATTGGAGGATAAAGTACTTTTTAAAACTTCTCAACCAACAGAATTTAAGAATGAGGAGAAAATAATAAAATGAAAAATAAAAATTTTTAATCTCATACACATGATTTCAGAAAAAATCTCTGATGAAAGTACTTGTATTGTACTGAAATGTTAGCTATTTTACTTACTGCATGGAATCTAAAATCATAGCATGAAATCAAAATTTATCCATGAGAAACTTAGAATCATATATATATAATCAAAACTACCCCAAATTTAAAATTAAACCAGACCAGCATAAAAATAATATTAAAACACAACCTAAGGTTTCACTGCTACAAGCAGACTTCTCAAGTGTAAAGAACTACAAAAAACTACACAATATATATACTATTAAAAACTACCCACAAATCCATTCACTTCCCATCCACCCTTAATATTAAAATAACTCTTAAATAAGTTAATTGCTTCAGAATAATACATTTTCAAAGACTCTTTAATTCTTCTTTTGATTTCATTTCTCTCAAAGACTTAAATATTGGGCTGCAGACTTCAATGTATTGCTTCTGCTTTTAAGAAGATAAAAAGTAGAGTATTTCACCACAGTAAAAGTTTTATTTAAAAATGCTCTTTGCAACATTTTAAAAATAAAATAGCAAGATTATAAGATGATCAATATGTTCTTCAGTTTTTTAAATTTGGTTTTATAAAAATGTGATAAATTCGACTGGACATATGAAATAAATATAACTTTTTATGGGGAACTTGGACAAGATTTTCTGGAAAAAATAGAGTCCATTTACATTATAAAGATTATTTCAAAAACATTCTAAAGAAATGCAATATTGATTGGTTTCATTGGGAAGGTATAGCAAAAACAAAGCATTAATTGGAGAACTACAATTAGACACAATATTGGAAATATTTCGGAAAAAAAAAGTCTTCTGCAGAAGGATTTAAAAGACTGCATCCATAATATCAAATAAACAGAATAATAGATTATCATATTTATATATGTGGACATTTTTCTGTTTTACAGAGTAGTTTCTATAGTTATTGCTAGATTCGTTTTTAGTATATTAATTATTATTATTATTATTATTACTACTACTACTGTTATTTCTACTACTACTACTACTACTACTACTACTACTACTACTACTACTACTACTACTACTACTACTACTACTACTACTACTACTACTACTACTACTACTACTACTACTACTATTATTATTATTGTTGTTGTTATTGTTTTTCTCTCTCTTGGAGTTAGATTGACCATATTCATTTGTGAGGGTTATTGCAGCTCATATATATATATACATTTTTTTAGTTCCTTAAGGGAGAAACAAATTTAAGTATTCCATTAAAATACATCAAAGTTCCTGACTATGCAAACGAAAATAATTTTATAGTGACTGCTAATGTAACAGACGCTCTTACTGGAACTTTTAGCCTTTCATCACTACCAATTATTTTAGTACAGCACTCTTTCATTGTTGAAATACTTGGAGGACCTTTAGCTTTCAAACCAGGAATGAAATATACTTTTTGGGTAAGTTCATTAGATTTAAAAATTAGTGCTACTTTTTACTAATTTATTTTAAAAATCAGAATAATAATAATTTTGATTTATTTGTTTAATAAAATAGATAATTATTGATCAGTTGTCCAGAGATAACATATAATAAAACTATCCAATTGTTACATTTAATGATCAAAGTAAAAAATTTTTATTTTCCTTAGTTGAAAACTGATTAAAAAGCGTTTAGATTTTGTTACATTACAGTGTTAGATATAGTAATTTTTATTAAAAATTGGTAATAATTTTAATATGTCGTTTGAAAAGTTTTTACTAATTTTAAAAACACATCTATTAAAAATTTTTTTTATAACAAATAATAAATTTTAACATACAGTATTTGCAATAAGCTACTGGGTTATTTTTAACAAAAACTTCCATGAGCAATATATATAAAAAGATCGATAAAATGCTAACTATCATCATAGTATTGTCATTTGAAGAGCTTAAATTAAGATAAATTAATAAAAACATAAACAAATTATTTATTACTGAGTTTATAAACAATATGAGCACTAGATGGCGCTGTAAGGTGATCCTTACCTTCCAGAATCGACCACACTAATAATACAAGAAAAAATAAATGAATAGTTGTTTTTTCTAGAGAGTTAATAAAAACTTTGAATCGTAAAACCTGTCAATCATTAGATAGATGAGAGAAATAATTAAATTAAAAGTAAAAACATTTCCAAAAACCTTGTAATTATGTTAAATCTATAATATAACTAAATGTAAACCGTTTCTTAAAAATAATTATTCAACCATTTGAACTAAAAATAAACTTATACGGTATAATCAAATAATAAGACTGCAAGCAACACTTAAGGAATAAAGCATCAGCATCAAAGTAGACGATAAACTTCACATGGACATTTTATACAACAGTCTTATAATGAAAGCAATAGAATTCATATAACAGAGAGATGTATATACTGAATTCATTATATTTTACATTGATAAAGAATAGAAATAAAGAGATTATATCCATGTAGACAGTCAACATTTTGCCTTTTGATGATGACTGGAAATTATTATTTACTAAAGAATATAACTAAATACTAGGAGGCTTCTCCTTCCATGCGTTGGACACTGATTATATTCATCATTCTTTTTTTTTTTTTCAAAAATAAATAAGTAAATAAAATGGTGATTATGATTTTATTTTTATTATTTGCCATATATTTAATCTGCACACAATACATTTATTCTTTTATAAATTGGATAAGAACAAATTTATTGCTAAATAAATAATTATTATTACTTTTTACTTCAAATGTTGTGTTTCTGCTTAAAAGTTTTACTTTATCCACTTTTAATTCTGAAATTTGATATAGCAGAATATTAGAAAAGAGTTTCCAAAAATGTTAATAATTAAGTTCTATTTTTCCTGTGTTAAATAAATCCATAACTATTACATAGAGTGTAACTTTTTTTTTCAATTGCATCAGAACAAGTTTATTGTTAAATAATTATTAATACTTTTTTTAGAATATTGGATTTCTTACTTCAGATACTCTCTTTCTGCCAAATTATTAACAACAGTTTGTTCTTCTTTTTTAAATAAGGGTGATCATTTTCATTTCATATTAACAATTTACATTTGAGATTTTTAGCATACTACATCATTTGGTAGTGCTTCTTTTTTTTTCATATGTCATAGCATCGGCCGGGAGGCGAACCCACAACCGTCTGCAACCAACTACTTGCTTGCAAGGCGGCTGCGATGAACTCTCAGCTAAGAACGCTTGACTACTGCTTCTTTTTCACTTACCATTCTATAGATCCAGAATAGATATGAGTACAAGTTAAGTTGATGATTGCACTTATAAATTATAGTAGTTTGCAATGGATAAATGCTAAACCATAATGATGAAGACATATAGGCAATGATTTGGGTCAACAGATGATACGTGAATCTATCAAATTATATTTTAGGTATAGTTTGCTTTTTTTATATATCATTATTCAACTATTGAATTTCTAAGTTTTATCCTAATTCACACACACACACACACACACATATATATATGTGCTCATTTGTATTAAAATTTAACAAGTCTTAGTAAAATTAATTTAAAAGAATTTAGTTTTGATTATTAAATTATAAAAATAATTTAATTGTGTCACAAGAGTTATATACTTGTCTAAGCGTTGATGGCCTAGTGGTTAGCATAGCTGCCTTCCAAGCAGCTGGCCTGGGTTCACTTCCTGGTCAACGCATTTCACATAGGAAAAAGAAAAGAATTATATATTTGTACTATTACAATCTCTGACAGCTAAGAGTGAGTAATGCTCATTCATCAAAAAATGTTTAGAGAAAAGAAAGACTCATACTTATCTTCTCAATGTTTGTTGATGTATGAAAATGATCATCCTTAGAGTTAAGTTAAAAAATTATTTATACATACATATAGGTAAAAGTTATTATATATGCCCTAGTGTTTACTTAAAACTAAATAAAGTGATCATGTTCACCACGAAAAGTCAATATGCTCTTCCTTGATGCATGTCAAATCTTCAGTAGCGATATTCAAAATCATAATGATCTCCGTATTTTATAAATTTCTGCTTTTTGTTTCAGTTGTTCTCTTCATTAGCAATAGATTTAATTTTAATTCCGATATAAGATGAACTGCATATGAAAAATTGTTCAGATAGACTATTTTATTTATCCGTTCTAATTACACATTTTGTTGCTAATTGGTGCAGAAATGTATTATTTTTCAATTTTTATCTATATTAATTCTTTATATGCAAATAAATTTAACATATCATATATGTATATACCATAATCAATATGAATATATGATAATTACTTTCTCCACCTCAGAAATGAGTCCCTTCTGAAGTAATATATACTATCAAAGAGAGTGCATTCTTTTCTCTCAGATTTCCTTAACCAAGTAAAATTTTTACTAGTGCCTTCTTCTACTCCTGATTTATTTTCTCATCATTTATTTGTTCATTATTACCAAATGGGTCACTTGATAATGTTTTTTTGATTGCTATTCTAATACAAGATATCTGCATACATCATTAGTGTACTTATGAAAGATTGCCATTTTCTAAACATTTCTCTGTCACCTGCATAAACAATGTTGCTTTTCAAACAATATTTTTTCGCAAGGCTCTAATCCAAATCTAGTCTCCCTTGACATAATTTAAAATATGCATTTCCACTGTTTTATCTGTTGTTCTGGTACTTCCATTGATAGTTTGTTTTTTTAATTTTAGGCCAAACATCGATTCATCTGAAGATATACCAGTTATTGTGAATGCTGATAATGCTGAAAAGTGCTATTTCATTTACTACCTCTTCTAATTACTGGTATTTTCACATTGTCTACTTTTATAGTTGCATGGTCTTTTCCACTATCTCATTTGACTCTAATGGAGATGTTACAATGTTACATATATTACACTTTCAAAGACACCAATCCCATACTATTATTTGTCGCTATAATGTTTGGGTAATCAAGGTACACAAATATTTTCAATAGTTTGGAAATAGCTTCCTCGGTATTTGTATTCTTTATAATCTGTAATCTGCCTACCTAGAGTATTCATCTTTGAGTATTAAAAATAAATGTCCCATAAATAAGATTTTATAATACTTGGTCATGCTATAAACATCTTAATAGTACTCAAAAGTATTATTTGGAAGGAATCACATTTTTACATATTCTGAAATTTGTTTATTCATCATAAGTCACTTTACACTTTCTCAGGACATCATCTTTGTTCTAACTATCCTAGATGATATTAATGTAATAGTTTTAGTATTTTTTCATGGTCTGAAATAAATATAACTTTATCTTCTTTAACAATACACTGTTTTCTAAGAGAGATCTTCTTTCTATGTGCCCAAAAGAATTTATGCGGAATTTCTGGTTGACAATTTTACTATCATTTTCTCATCCAATTCAAGAGCTGTTAGAATCCTTGGTCATTCATCATTTAGTTAGCAATAGTCTGGTTATTTATTATTTCCAAATTTATTTTATCTATACAATTTATTCCAATGTTAGGTATTATAGATTTATCTTTATTTGGAATCTGTGAGAGAGTGCATCTGTAAACAGAATTATGCGCCTTTAAGCAGCATTATGCACACTTTTTGATATTTCAATTTCAAAATCATATCCTGCTCAGATAAATATGGACTGTTTTATTTTTTTTTTCAAAAATTCCTAATAACAATTTACGATCTTTAATTAACTTAAAGGATTGACCATACAAATAAATATTGATGGAATTTTTTATAATAAAAACTATAAACAATGTTCCTGTGTCTAATTGGCTATAATTTTTTCAGTGCCAGCCAATGCCCTAGAATCATTAGCAATAGGCTTTTTTTCATTGGCCATAATATGCCTTAGGACTGTGCCTACTCCATATTTTGAGTACCACAGGTTAACATTTTGTCCCTATTATTGTCATAATAAACTAATAAACTTTCTGGTGACATTTTTAATTGCTTAAATGTTTTATCATGCTCTGCTTTCCAGATCCACTTCTGTTTTTTTAACAAACTGTATAAGGACTGGAATGAATGGCTGCTCCCTTTAAAAAAATACTAGGCTAAGAAATGCCTCTAATTCTTTGTAATCTTTCGGTATGGATACATTCTGCACAGCTTTAACTTTTTTTTTGGAGTGGGTTTCATGCTGTGTTTCATAATTATGGGTCCTAAGAATTTAACTTCTTTAGTTACTCAGATATATTTGTCAGCATTTATACTTGCCTTGATATTTTTGAGTTTCTTTCAGACTTGTAATAGCTTTTTATGTAGGTTCTCTCCTAAATGTACCATAATCAAAATATCATCTAGGTATGGAATCACTTCATCCATCTGTTAAAACAGTTATTTCATCTTTGTCTAAAAGACATTCAGGGCTATAGTGATTTCATAAGGTACCCTGTTGCAATTAAATAACCCTTTGTACATCATTAGCATAAGAATCTTGGCAATTCTCAATATCAGATGAAAAACAGCTTGCAAATTATTTTTTATAATAATCAGCTTGCTCCATTTTTACCAATATTTCATGAACATTTGAAATTGGATATTGACTTTTTTGTAGATTTTTATTTACAATAGGATGATAATCACTGCAAATACACTCATGTCCATCAAGTTCTGTCATGACTACAATAGGAGTTGATCATTCAAAACTTTCCACAGGAGTGAGCACCCTCTCCCAAGTAACTTGCCTAGTTCTTTTTTTTTCTGTATAAGTTGAGTAAAAGATATTTTTCTCTGTTTACATGAACATGGGATTATGTCATTAGTCAATACAAACTGAACTGGAGAGATTGTAAATGAATTTTGATTAAAATAATTTTGGGAAAATTTTCTTTTAACTTCTGCTCCACTGTATTTTTCTCCATCTAACGGATTTTGATATCTACTGGACCCAAACATTCTCATCCAATCATAGAGTTTATGTTACATGTTTAAGAATATTTCCTAAATATATTAAATTATTTCTATTGAAAGCACTCAGTTCAAGTTTAATAAATTTCATCCATTTGATTTTCATTTGTATTAATAATTTGAGCATAATATTTACCTTTACTAATTTTTTCTAATTCATGATAGTCAATTTCCTGAAAAAATCCACTGAACATTAGTCATTTTAGTATTTATTTTTAATTCACAGTATTACTTTACAAAAACAATCATATTTATCATCTGAAAAGTATAGATGAATTAAATTATCCATGTATTTTTATTTTCTTCAATTTTCATTTTAATCCATAACATTTTTCTTGTAAAACTGTTATATATTTAATTATCACAAGTGCCCTATATTGTTCAGTGCAGTGGTAATGAGTCAAACACTAGAGCATAATGTTCTAGTATCAATTCCAATTTTAACACTTCCAGCATGTTTAAGTGTAACTAATATGTACTACAAAGTTGCGTATCAAACCACGAAACGGGAAAATGTATTATTTCCCATGTCAACGTAAAGAAAAAAACTTGATTTGAATAGTAGCTATTATTTTACTTACAGCGTGTGTGATTTTTAGTGAACCAACTTTGATGAATATATCTAAGCATGTTTTCCTATCTATAATATTTGAAAGAATTTTATATTTAATTTAGGTTCGAGTTAGGACTTATGACAACAAGTTTATACCAGAAGATAATGCTCTTTTAACTGTTTTTTATACCTTTGACGAAATAAATCCGTCCGCATGGAAAAATAAATCTTTTCCAGTAGATTCGTTTGGCTTAGTTGAAGTTGATCTATTTCCAGATAGTGATACGCAAGTGATAGTTGTAAAGGTGAGTTGTGAAATATACATATAAATATTGAAATAGATTTGAATCATGTTTTATGTATACGTCTTATCTTATTTAATCACTTAAGCCTATTTAAGTCTGTTTGAATTTTTCTTGGTCGATTTTATGGCTAGAATTTTAAAACTAAAATTATGTAATAATATTTAAATTGATAACTATATTTACTTCTTATTAGTTTACTGATAACTTATACCTTTATCTGTAGGCAGTATATAAAGACGATACAGCATTTTGGAGAATTGACCAAAAACAGTATTCACCCAGTTTAAATTTTCTCCAGTTATACAGCGATGCTCCCAATTACATGGTATGCTTAATTTAATTTAATTGATAAAAATATTTTGTTTACAAACTGCCAGTTATATATATAAAGCTTTTTATTTTCAGGTAGGAGATACTGTCGAATTAAGTATAAACTCATCAGAAATTCTTAACAGTGTTAGTCTAGTGGTAAGTTTATATACCTATAAACAAGAACAGCTTTCTGCTCTAGCATTATTCACAATGTGCTTGAGTAGTCCAATAACAGAAAGAAATACCTTCAAACTCACCATATACGGTGTTTAAGCAGAGAACTGCTTTTGTTTATATCATACTATATAAGATAAAGAATCAAATGACATTATAAGACGCACACATTACTTGTTAGAAAAAGTAGGTACTTTTATTTATGAATTCTGAAATCAGATTTATATAATTATAGCAACATTATTGATTTGGGTTTAAAGCCCTTAGGCTTCATTTTTTAATTTAAGCTTTTGACTTGAATAGTAGATAAAGAATTAAAAGTAATTACCAAATAAATAACTTCTGCTTCAACTTTGCATTGCAAGTCTTCATGATTAAAGATAAGAAGAAACTGTTCTCCAATGGGGATTTAAACCACCATTTACTTAGTGTTACAACAATTATTTGTTTTTGCTTAAATCTTTTTGTAGATAAACAAATAACATTATATAAATATTTTAATACATGATTTTTTCCTACGGTACAGGCTTTTTTACACCTGCCCTCCAATATGTAATATATAGGGGATTTGAGCTCAAGACTTTCATACGACCGTCAACTATCCACACTATCTCGTAATGCTGATGCACTTGATCTCCACACATTTCAAAAAAATAAATAATAACCAATATACATATTTCGTGCTAAATTAGCACTCGTAGTTGGTCCAGATTATCATCTTCACACATATATACAATCAATGCTCAGCTTATATTAAGAAAGCCAATCTTCATACTTTAATGGATCATAGAAAAAAATCGTATATTATAATATAGTGTTATAAGGTCAGCCAATCCCTCGTATATGTATGTGAATGGATTATGTCCTGTACATGAGGGGTCAGAGTGACTTATGGTCAACATGGATAGGATGAGAAGGTTGGCAACCAATATGGAATTTGAGCATTCTATCATCCGATTTTCAATGAAATGAATGGCTAAAGAGTTGTGGGTTGGAATAGATTGAAATCTGTACATTAAAGTATGAAGATTGGCTATCTTAATATAAGCTGAGCATTGATTGTAAATATGTGGGGTGATGATAATCTGAACCAACTGATGGGTGCTGGTTTAGCACAAAATACATATATTGGTGATTATTTATCTTTTCGACATGTGTGGGATCAAGTGTATACGCAGTATGAGATAGCATGAATAGTTGAGGGTCTGAAAGTCTGACTTGAAACCTCCTATATATTATATAAATATTGTAAAAGTACATTTTTCATTAGGAAACTTTATCAGGCCTCACAATAATACTTGCAATTTTATGTAACAATAATCTGTATAATGACTAAACAGAACTATGTGTGATATGATCTGGTATCTTATTTTTTATTGGTATGCTACATTTTTGAGTTCTTTTTGAAGATATACTAATTATTACACTCAAGAATTACCAATAAACAAAAGATTAGAAGAACTGTCTTTCCTAGTGACCACCAGTTTTATTTCATTTTTATATAGGTACCATAGTGAAGATAACTGATTGATGATTTGAAGTGACGTAATAATTATGCATATGCATATCTATACACTTTTTATATTTTCCAGTCTTATGAACTAAGAGAACACAGGATACCATGACCCAAGACATTTCAGAAATTTATAAGGAGACAATGAATCATACAATAATAAACTCTTATATTCATTAATTTTAATTAATCAATATATGCACAATGCATAAATATTTAATCTCATTAATAAATTGTAATGACGACAAAGAAGATATCACAATGTTTATGAATGTCAAAAACCGCCCATATAGAAACTAAATATATCATATTAATCCTAACTTTTAGGATTTTAACATGTTCCTATGAAGTTTAAATATTTATAATCAAAATAGAAATCAATAAATTAGATATATTTTATCTCAAACATATAACAATTGTTTTCATTAAATGATAAAACAAATTATATTTAATTTTGTCTATTATTTTGAATTTCTAAACAACTACAAAATTTTATTTTGATTCATTTGAATTTGTGACTATAATTAAAGGAATAAAAATTACAACTACAGATTAAAATAATCTTTTACATTGTAAGTTAAGCAATAAACAATTTTGTAATATATAGTGTATTATGAACACAGACTTTTACACCATCCACTATTCACCACTATCTCATATCACTGATCCACTTGAACACACATATATGTCAAAAAGATAAATAATCACCAATATACGTATTACATGCTAAACCGGCAATCATCAGTTGGTCCAGATTATCATCTCCACACACATATGCAATAAGTGCTCAGGTATATATTAAGATAGCCAATCTTCATACATTAATGGACAGGCTTCAATCCACTCCACACTCCAACTCTTCAACTGTCCATCCAATTAAAAATCTGATGATGGAATGCTTAAAGGCCCTGAGGGGTCAGCTTGACATTAGGTCAACATGGATATGACAAGAATCTCAGCCTCAGGTTGGTCTTTGAGCATTCCATCATTAGATTTTCAATTGGATGGACAGTTGAAGAGTGGGAGTGTGGAATGGATTGAAGCCTGTCCATTAAAGTATGAAGATTGGCTATTTTAATATATATCTGAGCATTTATTGCATATATGTATAGAGATGATAATCTGGACCAACTGATGATTGCTAGTTTAGCATGAAATACATATATTGGTGATTATTTATCTTTTTGACATGTGGGTTTAAGTGTATCAGTGATATGAGATAGAGTGGTGAGTGGTGGGTGGTGTGAAAGTCTGTGCTCATATACCATATGTATTGTTTGTATTTCAGTTAATAAACAATATTATAAATGAAATTAGAAAGGAGTAACAAAATGGATTTATGCCTATTTAATTGAAAAGCAGAAGTAACCACTCCCAACATCCTACCATTTTATTATTATTCTCTGCCATTATATGAACTCAAGTTTTGACAAAAGTTATAATTGTTTATTATTTATCCTTTCTTTAAATTTGCTATTTCTTTTTTGTACAGTGGAGCTAAAAACTATACAGTATAAAACAGGCAAAACTTTCCATACAGTAGTGCCACTCAGTGCAAGCCAGAATAATCATTGGATCCAAGAAGGTTTGTGCATAAAATCCCTATCTAGTTCATATTCATCCAATATCCCCAGCTTGTGGCTTTCATCACTGATGAGCTTTGGATCTGAGAGCACTGCACCTAGATCTTAGTATCTAATGCAACTCTCCAGCAGCCATCTTTTATCTTTACTTAGATACAAAACTTTGAGTCTAAAATTGAAGACATAATAGTATAGTCATATAAGTCTGAACTCAGTTCAGTACCCATACATTTTGTTATCTTTGGTTCTTTAATAATTATAACCATCACTATCCTATTAGGCAGGATTGGTACTAAACCACTAAACATCATATGATCACCATGTCTTAAGCTTGCTCAAGCTGTTAAAACAGGCAAAACTCTCCATACATTAATGCCACTCATTGCAATCCAGAGTAATATATTGATGCAGGAAGGTTTGTGCATAAAATCCTTATCTAAAGCCAACTCATCCAATATTGCCAAACTAGTCTGGAGACATTGGATGAGTCTAGGGATAGTGGAAGAGTAGGCACCAGATAGGGATTTTATGAACAAACCTTGCATCCATTGATTACTCTGACTTGCACTGAGTAGTGCTGCTGTATGGAGAGTTTTTCCTGTTTTAACAGCTTGAGCAAGCATAAGAAATTTGTGATTATGAGATGTGTTCTGGTTTAATCATATAGTATCTAACTACACAACTTCTATTGTATGCTAACCAAAGAATATCAGTAAATAAACGAAAATATAAATAAACAAGCAAACAAATTATTAATATTCACAAATTTTGTGAAATTTAATCAGACATTTTTTCTTCTCTAAGCACAATTTTAAAAAAGTAAAATTTGTAAAATATATTTTACAACATTCCAGCAGCTTTATCTCAGAGCACTGTACACAATTATATATATATTAAAACAGGCAAAACTTACTATACGTATTGCCACACACAGCAAGCTAGAGTAATCAATGAATGCCAGAAGGCTTGTGCATAAAATCCCCATCTAGTGCCTATTTATTCAATATCCCCAGACTAGTTTCTGGTTTGTGGCCTTCATAAGTGAGGAGTCTTGGTTCTGAGAGTACTGCACATAGATCTTAGGATCTAATGCAACCCTCCAGCAGCCCCATTTTATCTCCACTTAACTACAAAACTATGTCATAAATTGAAAACACCTTAATATTTTCAATCCAAGCTCACTAGTTTATATAGTTATATAGGTCTGAACTCAGTTCAGTACCTATACATTTTGGTGTCTTTGGTTCTTTAATAACCATAGCCACCACTATCCTATTAGGGAGGATTGGTTTTAAGCCAATAAACATTACATGATCACCATATATATATTAATAATATTTCTTTGGCTTATGTTGAAAACGTGGACATTTTATACTTTTTTTTTATTACCCTGTCCAAATTTGATATGCAAAATTTTGTTTAATAAATTATTATTTGAGCATAATGCTAAAAATTTTCAAAATTTTGGCATATACTAAAAATTGATACTAACTAAAAAATTTCAACACAATTAGAGAGGTCCTAATTTCTTGATATTATTATGTTTTATAAGAGAACAAAGTTGTTGAAAATAAAATAATGTCATCCAGAATTTATTTAATATTGACAAAAGTTAGAAATTTTACTACACGCCTTATTTTTAAAATATCACCTGACTTCGTCATATGATTTTAGCTTATATAAAACAACAAACAAATTAGTTAAATTATATTCAGCGCAATCACTCACACAAACATTTATATATCTATGACTAATGTGCTAGAATTGGGAATTTCCCATATATTATTCTAGAATAATAAGTACATTGTACAGGCTTAATCAGACAAAAGTACCATTACTAGATATTGTGATTTTAGTTTACGATCGGCCAATTTTTATTGGTTGTTTGTTTAATTTTTCTTATAATTACAATGTTATATTTATAAAGTCTATGAAAATCTTTAAAATAATAAATATGATTGTGCATTGAACTATTTCAATCATCTAATTTGATTGTCAAATGTTTTTAGAAAAAAAATCAAACTTTATTTAAACTTTCAAACACATTCAACTGTTAGTGGTAATATACAGTTTAGTTTATACTACATTTTCAGTGATATCATTTTTTCTCTCTTTTAGGTGTTGTTGGCCTGACCAGTAATATTACTAGCAAAGATTTAAACCAATCACTTTTAGATTTGTAAATACTGCATTTAAGTTGAGACTAATCAACTAAGTTATTCTGTTGGTTAAATTCATTTTAAATTCAATATAATTATAAAGTTAACCTATTTGATATTCATGTTTATACTTCCACTATCCAGATTAATAATATCTGAAGAAGAATACATATTGAAATATGGTGTGATTTGAAAAGTTTAAATATATTTTGATTTTTTTCTAAAACATTCAGCAATTAAATTAGGTAATGGAAATAATCCAACATCTAGTTACAAGTAAAATTCCATCATCACAAAATCTGAGATACTAAAATTAATGTGATTAGAAGGGAGTTGAACTCAGACTTTCAAGTTTCCTACAGTTATGCCCTCCATCTTATACAACTGCTACACATGCCCACATACATCTGAAAAATCACATTTATGTGGTCATGTGTATTAGTTGTATAAGATGAAGTACATAGATGTAGGGAAGTTGAAAATCTGAGTTCAAGTTTCTTTTGATTATATTTTAATATTTGTGAACAATTTTTATATATAGGTTGATATGAACACTTTTACAGGTTACAAAATCAAAATCTGCACAAATGAACTTGCTAAGTAAATTATTTATATATATTATTTTATATTAGGTTCTTTCTCGTGGAAATATTCAAATCATAGGAGAAGTGAGTATGAAAAAACAAAAAAGTGCTCGGATTCAACTTTCTCTTACTGAAGCCTTTATTCCTCAAGCTCTTGTAGTAGTTTATTATATTAGGCCAGATGGAGAAATAGTTTTAGATTCAACAAAGTTTACAGTTATAGGAAAACTGGCATCTGGAGTAAGTTTTCTTAAAATATTTAAATAGCATAACCATTTTGTTACAATATTTATTATTTCTATCAGACTTTGAACACATAATTATTTGCAATATATATATAATTTTAATATCACAGTAATTGCACATAATATCTAAAAGAATCTTTTGTTACAATAATTATTATTTCTATCCATTTTGAATAAGAAATTATTTGCAAAATGTATGTATATATAATTTTAATATCACAGTAATAGCACATAATAAGGAACTATGATTAGTATAAAAAATAGAAATTAAATAATTTGCAGGTCTTTTATACTTTTGTTTATAATAATTTTGATTTTAATCTTATAAATAACAAATCATAGATGTAAACATCCTTTCATTTATGATAGAAAAATTGTAGTTATCTTAAATTTTTTAAATTAATTATTGACTAATTTTTTTTTTATTGAGAACAGTTTTATTCAAACTTTATATCATAATTCAAACACAAATCATATTAGATTTCCACTAATGTGATCATTATGCTAAGTAATGATAATATTTAATGAGATTCAGCAAAATTTACCCCAATTTCAAATTCATCACCTTCTATATTTTTTGTAATAATATAAATATTATATTCTAACAGAATTAAAATAATAGCAAATACAAAATATTATAAAACAGAGTAGTAAATAAAATTGATATACTCATATGAATAAAAGTGCCAGCAATGAAATAAAATTCAGAAATGAGAACTGTAACCATCCTTGATAAAACATTGTTTTTGACAAAAATATTTCCAAGATTTCCCTTAATTAATAGAAAAAAATGAAAAACAAAAAATATTTTACATCGTTTCAATATTTTAAAAAAAAACCTATTTATGCAGGAAAATCTTGCCCAGAATTATGATTTTCCAGCAATCCATGATAAAGTTATAAAATAATTTACATGGATTTAATTCTGGAATAAAAAAAACAACAGATTATTGTGAAAAAATAGTGAAAATGATTCAATTAAATTTCATTGTATATCTATAATGTAATTTAAAATATACCAAGTCTATTTTAATAATAATTGAACCACCCTCTAGTTGCCATGTTCAATAACTTTTTATTGTAAAAAAGTGGATGATCAGACCATTTCTTTCCATATCTTAGGTCTTTTTATTTAGAGTAATTTAGATAACAGTCAGAGAGAAAACATAAATTAGCCCATATATTTTAATCTACCATCAAACATCACATGATAACCATTCTTTATGCTTACACCAGCTGATTCACAGAGGCAAAACTTCATACAGTAGTCCCACTCAATGCAAGCCAGAGTAATCAATGGATGCAGGATCCCCGGACTACTTTTTTGCTTGTAGCTTTCATCAGTGAGGAGCCTTAGATCTGAGAACATTGCACCTAGATCTTAGGATCTGGCAATCCTCCTGAAGCCACCTTTTACTTGTACTATAAAGTTTTGAATCCAGAATGAAAACACAATAATGTTTTCAAGCTAAGCTCATTAGCTTGTACAGCTGTATAGATCTGAACTCAGTTCAGCATCTATACTTTTTGGTATCTTTGTTTCTTTAATAATCAGACACCATAATCCAATTGAGCAGGTATGGTATTAAACCACCAAACATCACATGGTCACCATTCCATCTGATTACACAACCACAGAGGCAAAATTCTCCATACAGTATAGCCACTCAGTGCAATCCTGAGTAATCAATGAATGCAATGGGAGTGTGCATAAAATCTCTATCTAGTGTCTATTTATCCAATATCTTCAGACTAGTTTCTAGCTTGTGGCTTTCATCAGAGAGGAACCTTGGATCTGAGAGCACTGCTCTCCAGCACCCACCTTTTACTTTTTAGCTAATTATAATGATTTTAGTCCAAACAAAAACACAATAATGTTTTCAAACTAAGCTTATTAGATTGTATACTTGTATAGATCTGAACTCAGGTCAGCATCCATACTTTTTGGTGTCTTTGGGTCTTTAATAACCATAATCACCATAATTCTATTGGTAATAATTAATTTTAAGCCATCAAACATCATGTTATCATCATTCTTTATGCTTACACAAGCTTTTTCATGAAGGCAAAACTCTCCATACAGTTGTGCCATTCAGTGCAAGCTAGAGTAATCAATGGATTCACGCAGGTTTATGCATAAAATCCTAATGTAGTGCCTACTCATCCAATATCCTTATAATAGTTTGTAGCTTGTGGCTTTCATCAGTGAGGATTATGGTATCTGTGGTTATTAGAGATCCAAAGACATCAAAAAAATCAGGATTCTGAACTGTGTTCAGATCTATACAAGCTAATGAGCTTAGCTTGAAAACATTATTGTCTTCATTTTGGAATCAATGCTTTATAGTTAGCTTAAAAAAGGTAGCTGCTGCAGGGCTGCGTTAGATCCTAATATCTAAGTGCAATGCTCTCAGATCCAAGACTCCTCACTGATAAAATCCACAAGCTAGAAACTAGTCTAGAGATGTTGGACGAGTAGGCATTATATAGGGATTTTATGAAAAAACCCTTCATTCATTGATTACTCTGGCTTGCACTACGTGGTGATACTGTATGGAGAGTTTTGATTCTGTGATGTTTTAATTCTAAATTGGATTTTTATTAAAAATATCTGATATTCTGTTTATAAAGCAGAGATATGTCACTCATTTCTAAAATGCTATAATAAATAAACATGTGATAAATGTAACATTAAGTAAGAATTTAATACTGAATAAATATAATGTTATATGAAATTTACTAAGTCTATTTTAAATAATAATTGAATTGAACTGCCCTCTACCTGCCATGTTCAATATTTTTTACAGTAAGAAAATGGACTACTACTCGCCATATTTTCGATTTTTTTTATTTAGAGTCATAATAGAACAATAATAGCTAGAAAGTAAACTTAAACCAGTCTATATATTTTAATGTAAATTGATTGTTTAAAAACAATTGGCATTAATTTTATTTAAATTGTACTGTAAAATGTTATTAAATATGGCAGCTATAGAATAGTTCAATTAATATTTAAAATAGATTTGGTAAATATTATTTAATGCTACATATACAACTTGTGTTTATTTTTTATAGAGTTTTAGAAATAAGTGGGATATCTTTGTTCTACAAACCTAATATCAGTTATTTAAAAAAAATCAATTTACATTAAAATATATAGACTAGTTTACGTCTTCTCTGTGGCTGTTATTGTTCTAGATAACTCTAAATAAAAAGATCTAAGATATGGTAAGAAGTGACTCATTTGATACATTCTCTTACTGCAAAAAGTTATTGAACATGGCAGCTAGAGACTGTTTAATTATTATTTAAAATAGACTTGGTAAATTTCACATGACATTATATTTATTCAATTTTAATTAATATATTATTAAATGTTACATATATATAAAATATCAAGTTATCCATTAAAAATATACTCTGTAAATTTTAAATTATACTAATTGTAGACAATAATATATATGTATTACACAGAAATCAAGGCATATGTCACATGACTAATTTAACAAGCTTGTATTACAAATGTTATATATAGAGTTCGCAAATAAGCTCTTAACAAGCTTTGCAGAGTATCCTTAACCCCAGACCATTTTCTGTTACTGGCTTCCTCAGTGAGGTGCTAGGATATTCAAGCATTAGATTAAAAATACCAGGACAAGCCCAGAACTCTATCTAATGGATAATTATCAAGTAGAAAATCTGAAAATTTCAGACATTCATATGTCTTCCAATTCAGCTAAGTTAAATATTCATTATTGCCAAAGTTATTAATATATGGTGTATCTAAACTTGGTTCCATCCCATATGGCTATTTAAGTTAGATAGCTGGATTGGAAGACATATGAATATCTAAAAATTTCAGATTTTCTACTTAATAGTTATCCATTACATAAAGTGCTGAGCTTGTCCTGGTATTTTTAATCTAATGCTTGAATATCCTAGCACCTCACTGAGGAACCCAGTAGCAGAAAATGGTCTGGGGTTGGGGATATTCTGCAAAGCTTGTTAAAAGCTTATTTACGAGCTCTCTCTCTCTCTATATATATATATATAAATTAAACAAAAGCACTTTCAATTATATTGTAATCATTATCAGCTGAAGTAATGTAGACCCAACTGAAGTAATGTAAACAAAAAAACAGGTATTACACCATTTTCCAAGAATTATGTGTATTACCATCAAAACATCACATGGTCGCCACTTCATATGGTTACACATGCTGTTAATAAGAGCACCAAACTCTCCATACAGTAGTGTGACCAAGTGCAAGATTTTGTAATCAATGGATGCAAACTCCAAAGCTCCTCACTGATAAAAGTCACAAGCTAGAAACTAGTCTGGGGATGTTGGATGAGTAAACACTAGATAAGGATTTTCTGCACAAACATTTTGGTATTTATTGATTACAAAGGCTTGCACTTGGTGGCACTACTGTATGGAGAGTTTGGTGCTATACTGAGATTAGCATATGTCTGTTTATTACACAATCTTTAAATTTGTTTATAAAGATTGCTTTCTTTAATTTTTTTCTCTTTATGATGCCGTCCTTCATTTAATATTCTTATACAATCTGGACCAAAAGTAAATCAAAAATTTGCAAGATTTTTCATTATCAAATAAAACTCTGATATACTGATTATTCTTAGCATATTTTATGCAATTGCATAGTAATTAGTGTTCTTTTAATTTTATTTTTTTTTAGTATAATTTAAAATTATACATATATCTGTATTAAAGGATATGTTACCAATAACTGTAAAAATAATATTAATATCTTGCAGCATGTTTCAACTATCGTTTAAATAATCTCAAATCTGGCAGAAACGATAAGTTGATCATTTTAATCTATCATTATTTACATTTATAGTGAATAAAATTTCATTCTTAATGTTATCATTGTTTAAACTTATTTTGTAATTTAATACTAGTGCTATAAATGCATAAACATAAAGCTAATATTTAATATCTATTAAACCATAGGCTGAATGCTTTTGAGAGTTACGGCTCTCATAATCATAGCTTTTTGTGAAGTGACTGATTGTCTAATGTTATGCAAATCTATGCAAATTTCAAGTAGTCTATTTCCTGCATATAGAATAGCATGTTTCCTTTTTTTTAATGGCACTGCTGTCAATTGCAATAAAGCAGGCCTCTTTTATCACAATTGACAGCAATGCCATTAACAGAAAGAAAATGTGTTATTCTATATCCAGGAAATGGAATACTTGAACTTTGCATAGATTTGCATAACATTAAACAATCAGTCATTTCACAAAGACCTATGATTATGAGAACCATGAGTCTCGGAAGCACTCAGCCTATGGTTTAATAGATATTAAATATTAGCTTTGTGTTTATGCATTTATAGCACTAGTATTGAATTACAGAATATTAACCAAACATGCAAAGTTTAAAATTAACTTTGTATTAAACTTAGTTTTTAAAATGAAAACAAAGCTGTGCTTATTTATGAAAGTTAAACACAAATTTCTGTGATGTTATTTGTATAGTAGTTAGAAAGATTTTCAATTTCAATATGTTTGAGCAATATTAATGTGTATTCATAAAAATTGGGCATTTGTGAGATTATTTAAATGAATACTCAGTGATTTTATCTTGGAAATGCCAAATTGTGCTAATTTGATTGTGGTATTGCTTATATCTACAATAAATTGAATTTTATTCTTTCATTTATCATTGTCTAAACTTATCTTCCATATAAATTCTTGGATTACAATCAATGTTCAATTTATTTTATTTGATTGTCATGAATTTCTGAAAGATTATAATATTATTTGCCTCAAGATTTGTGATGATGGTATATTAGATATGAGAATATGTTATTTTTATCATCTATCATTAAATGTTGAATATATAGAAAAAATGTTAACTTTATTTAAACTTTTTAAATACAAACAACTTGTTAGTAATAACATAGGAATAGACAATACTAACCTGTAATGTCTCTTTGTGTGTTATTACTAACAAGTTGTTTGTAATTGAGCTTAAAATTTTCTACACATTCAACATTTAATGGTAGATGATGGAAATAGTTTAACACATCATATATAATGTTATTTATATGGTGGTTATGGAGATCTTCATTCTCAATATATTTACATAATATTATATGTGTATAATATTATACACACATATACATAATATCAAATTCAAACTGCACTTGCCAATATAATAAACTAAGAACAAAATCAATTAAATCATGAACCAGTTGTGACCTTGTTTAGATAGACGTTTTAAATTAAAGCAATATAATACTATTCTATTTTCCCATAATTCCAACTTACATTCCAATTATCTTTCATATCAAAAAGAACTTTTAAATAAGTTAATAGTTTCAGAATCAACAATGTATATTAAAAAAATATTATTTTTCCTCTTGTTTGTATTCTTTTCAAAGAAAACTTTAGCCTTCACAAATATAATCTTATAACTTGTATCCATTTCATGAAAATATAATTAAATGCATATAAGGCTTTAACCTTAATACTATATGCATTAAGTGCTTAATTTTGCCACAAGAGAGATCTATACAAATCCTAACATAAGACCATGATCCTATAAAGATAAGAGCAGCCATCCCATCTTCAATCCACTTTCCAACCATAAAGGCAAATCCAAAACATTTTGATTTGAGAGTGTGAAGTCAGCAAATTCTTCATTAATTAAGTCCATTATTTCGATTAGAAATCAACATGCACAAAATCTTTTGATTCACAGTGAGTTAATATTTATATCTTATAATTAGAAATATTTTGAATCAATTTAAAGTTGTAAGCATTAATTCTTATTAAGCACATGGTCAACACATAATGTAAAATTAAAATACTTTTTTACAATACTTTTATAAACTTTTAACTCTTATCTAATTTTAATTTTTATAATTTTTTTACAAAAATAAAGAATACTATAAGCAATTCCATCAATGGTATCCCTATCAATTTTCTCTTGTTTCATTTAAAAAAATTATGTAGAATAATACCCAACCTGCATTGTATTTTCTTATTACCAAACATATTATGATTTCTTTTCAAAACTTTATGAAAAGATAATTTAAAAGGCAAAGAAATAAAATTTTATTTTTATTTATATTAATGTTATTACTATCATTATTATAATTTCAATTAAACAAAATATGTACAATGGTCCAAAAAGCTTATATTAATATAATCAATATAATGTTTTTTTTTAACATAGCTTTATTTTTGGAAGCATTTAATTTTTCATTTCTATAAGAAAAACTTCATAAAGCAGATATTTTATGAATAACCGGCTGATAGTTATCAGGTCTAATAATAATTTTAAATCCTTACTCCTAAACAATTATTATTTAAATTTCTTATCATTAATACATTTAAAACATTAATTAAACAAAATTCAAATCCCCTTTCTGTAAAATATATTTTGTAGAAAAATTGAAACAATTAAATTTATTTAATAATGCATCCAATTTATCCTTTTTCATTATAATCAAACAATCCTCAACATACCTAAGGAACAACTTTAAATATACATAATTATAATTACTACTTTGATGATGGGATAATAATTGGTAACTTTCTGTTGTTTTTACAATCTCATAAAGAGTTAAAATAGTGTCAATTTTTGGTCATTAAACAGAGTTCTTGTGAGAAATAATTTTAATATTTGAAAAAACTGTTATACTTTAACACTAAATTTAATTTTCACATTTTTAAAATCCAGTCCTGTCAAAAGTCTCAAAAAATGATGATACAATATAAGTATCAAAATTGATGAAGTCTTTGAAAAACTATTCAGGAAATTAGAAATCTCTTCAAAAATGCTATCAGTAATATCAAAAATAAATATTAAAGAAAAATGTATTTTGGGAATTTTAATAAATACTACAACAGAATGTAGTACATGGACTTTAAAGAATATCACCTTTGCACTATTCAGCAGCAGCATCAAGATGTCCATAACACTAAACATAAACCTCTTTTATAAAGCAGACTGTTATGCATGATTCCAGCTCAGTGATCAAAAGCTCTATAATTGTTACTGAAATCAAGAAATATAATTTTAACATAATATTTTAAATCTACTCTAGGATTAATTAAATTATCTGGAATCACTTTAACAATGAAATATATATTTATTAATTAGAAACAATAAATTGAAATTAAGGTCTGCTGAGTATGCCATAAATATAAATTCATCATTCTGATTTTAATTAATACAATAAACTATTACATTGTGATTTACAAATACCTCATAACAGGCTTACTTAAAAGATACCTAAATATAAAAACACTGACATGTATAATAATTTATGAATATACTTGAATTATCATAAACCTATAAATGAAATTCATTTTAATACCTAATTAATGACTGATTTAACCTGGATGTGTGTGCACATGGCAATGTTTGCACACATTGGCATTTATAAAAAACAAACGTAATAAACCATATTATATTTTCACAATATCCAATTAATTTGATGTTAAAAATATACATACTACTCACACATATATATATATAAAATAAAAAATAGAAAATATAAACTAACATTAATTTATTATTTCTAATGGTAAAAAAAGTTTTTATTTTTTTAATATATATATATATTATTTCTTTGACAATCCATAAAAGTTTTTCTTTTTTTTTAGGTTAATCTTAATTGTATATGTTTTTTAAAAATACTCAAGCTAGTTCTTTTGTTCAATATACAAAGATCTTTGCAGTTTTCATTTTTTAATAAAATATAATGGAAACACATCTTACTTTTAGTTAGATAAAGTTATTTACTTTAAAAAATATTTATAATTTAACAATTACAATTGTCATTTTCAGAAATTATTTAAAATAATATCATTCTCAATAAATATAACACTCTACTCACTAGTTGTATTATATATATAGTATCTTTAGCTGTGTGTCTTTGCATATAGATAAAGAGTATACATATAAATCAATTTTTCAGCAAGCTGATGGGCTCCTGGTAATCTGGTTTCTTTTAAAATAGTAGACTGGTTTATTGTCATCTTCAGAAAAAGATAGTCCAGTAACAGTTGGCATACATCCAGTCAGTTTCATTTACTCTAGAATTTGATAGACTTCAAGAATACTGTCTAGTACACAATATGTATGGGCTAATGAACCACAGAAAAGCTGACTTTGGTCTTCATGTGAATCAAACAAATTGATTGGAAAAAGCTAATGACTTTTCAATTCACCTTAATCTTTTCAAAAACAACTTTGTAGAATATTTATAAAAATATGTTATGCAAGATTTAATTTAAAAAAACTTAATCTAATTAAAATAGATGGTGGAATTTTATACTTACCAGTACATCTATTGTAACATAAAAACATGCTTGTTTTAATTTCAAAATGAGAATAAAATATTAATTAGATATTTTTAAATGTTTAATTTATAATAATTTTTTTTAAATTCAAAATTATTTAATCTTTATTTGTTATTCCAGTTCCAGTGTAATATAGAAAATATCTACAAAATTTGTTTGCTTGTGTTTATTTCTACTTTTCCTTTCATGTTTATATATATATGCAAACACTACTATTTTGTTGTATGCCATGAGATACATAACCATCTCAATATATATATATACATGTAATAGTTATATATTATATAGTTTCTATAAGAAAATAAAACTATTCTCTATTTGTGGAATATAATTTTTCACTAGCATTTATATTTTTGTTTTTCTGTTGAATCTTTTAGTTTTTTAAGTTAAAAAAAAGTTATTATTGAATGTTTACTATTTGCCCTCATTATCTCAAAACTTATTTTCATGAATAATAAGCATTTTTCTACTTAAAACAGCCAAATATTGAATATTTTAATTTATTACAACTAGTATTTTTACAAAAATATCTTATTCTTTATTAACTTTCCAAGTGAAAGATATAGGATACTCCATAAGCAACATTTATCATTTAATATTTTTTGCACCTTTCTCCTGGTAAAACAAATAAAATTTATCTTTAATTACATTTCCACAAAGTAATTTTACAGTTATTATTTTATTTATATTTATCATTTTTATTTATTTTGTTGTATATATAGTTTTAAAATTCATTGGTTTTATTTATATAGATTTCAATAAATTTTTCTTTCCAAAATGGCAGTGTAATAAATTCCGACAATGATACCTTAGAGCCTGGAAGTGAGATTGTCATATCTGGTGTAGGACCACCTAATTCTTATGTTGCCATTAATGCTATTGATCAAAGATCATTTTTAATAAAGCCTGAAGAGTTTCCTTCACTTTCTAAAGTAAGAAATATTTTTACTTTTAATATTTAATTGTTTATACATTTACATATACATGATTAACAGCAATATAAATGTATGCAGTAATTAATTGTTGCATTGCAGAACACAGTAAATTAAGCAATCACCAATATATCTGTATAATACATTCCATAATGCTGCAAGTAATAACTAGAGAAACAGTGTGGAGATACATGCCATCAAGAAAATTTCAAAGCTATATGAGCGTCCTTTTTATCTCAAATATATTATATCATGTATTTTCTCCAGGATAAAAGTACCAGACAATATTTTATCACTATACATATATTTCATGAAATAACCTGTCTTTAGTATATTAAGGTTGATTTATCAAAGATTTTTTAATGAAAGGGAATGATATACATTTTAGCAATAGTAGATAGTCATGATAATATAATGGATATAAAATATGGGAAGCAATGATATGACATATATTTCAACAGAGTATCCATGATTATTAAATATATTATATAAGTATCATATGATGATAAGATGCCCAGATATATTGACCTCTATTTGATTATTTTGCTCTGCAGTACAACTAACTTTTAATTGTTATACATATGTATGATATAATAGACTATGTAAAAAATTTAAACTTAATGATGATCAAACTAGTATTTTTGTAGCTTGAAATTAATCTTTACTTATAATTAGTCTTTACTAATAATACAAAAAAAATTCATTACATAATTGGTTATATATATATAATAATTCAAACAAATATATTTAACACAGTATTCAAAATTAAATAGTATATTCTTTACCAGAAGTACTTTCAATTGTTTCACTGACAATCTTTATCAACTGTTAATACAAACGTACAAAAAATAAAAACTTGTATTACCCATCATTCAAATTTTCCACAATTCTGTTGTCTTTATATTAGCCAATTGTCTATTCATTAAACCACCTCTATTCCTAGATATCATCATTGCCTCTTTAATTTTACGTTTTTCACTACACCTTTCAATTTGAATAATTTTTATATCTTTATTATTAAATTTAAAACCATAATTGCATGTTTTATTATGATCAAATATAATTGATGGAGTATTCATATTTACCAAAGATATATTTTCTTTCTGTACACGTTTATATAATGTCTTATGTAATAAATATGGTTTTAATTTCTCCTTATAAGTAAAAACAAAAGTGCATAGGAAGGAAAATATAAACAATTATACTAAAGATCTATTGGCAGCAGGATTCAAATATAAAACCATTAAAAAGAAAATCATGAAATTTAATAGTACAATAAACAATAAATTACCTCGCACTAATCTACCTAGAATAACAATCCCCTACATCCCTAAAATATCTAGCAAACTAACGAAAACTTTAAACAATAAATTCAACATAATATTCAGAACTCCACCCAATTCCAATAGGTTGATCAATAACTCTAAAGACCACATTGATCGATCGCTCACCCCACACGTGGTGTACTCTATTTCCTGCCCTCAAGCCGGATGCCATGCTACATATTATGGGGAAACCAAAGCCACAATTAATACCAGATTAGCCCAACATCGTTACACATTCAACAGAGCTCAAACGAACAGCAGCCCATCCTCAGTATTTTTCGAGCATAGTAAACAATCTGGGCACAACTTCATACCTGCCAACCCCATTATTTTATGTTCAGAGCCAAATGATTACAGGAGAAAAATAAAGGAGGCATTCTATATTAATAGAGACATCCATGCCATCAACAGAAAGGACACATGCTTCGAGATCTCGAAAAAATGGGCTACGTAACAGTAGCTTATTTGAATATTTACATTTGCATATATTTATTACACTTTTCATGAAGGCTATGAGTATGAGGCATGGTTCCTCGAAAACGTTCAGCCGAAAATTTTTAATAGTAAGTTATATTTTCTCTAATTAATATATTTGTACATTACAAAAACGATATAATGATCATAAGACATTATATAAATGTGTACAGAAAGAAAATATATCTTTGGTAAATATGAATACTCCATCAATTATATTTGATCATAATAAAACATGTAATTATGGTTTTAAATTTAATAATAGAGAAATAAAAATTATTCAGATTGAAAGGTGTAGTGAAAAATGTAAAATTAAAGAGGCAATGATGATATCTAGGAATAGAGGTGTTTTAATGAATAGACAATTGGCTAATATAAAGACAACAGAATTGTGGGAAATTTGAATGATGGGTAATGCAAGTTTTTATTTTTTGTACGTTTGTATTAACAGTTGATAAAGATTGTCAGTGAAACAATTGAAAGTACTTCTGGTAAAGAATATATTATTTAATTTTGAATACTGTGTTAAATATATTTGTTTGAATTATTATTATATGATTTTAAAATGCAGACATTTAATGGTTATATATATATATATATAATTTTGCCACTATGATATAGTATTACATGTATGTGTTTGTATGTTATTTACAATGGAAAATATTTCAGCAATAAATTTTATAATAAAATTGTAACCATTAATTATTGTGTTTTCTTTTATGTACTAATTCAGCTTAAAATAATGAATGTTAAAAATTTATTTATTTTTTAAAAAATATTAAATATTTTTTATATAAGACAATCAACTTAGTTGTCCCTTTGGGTTTCATCTTTTTCTCGTAGTTCTAGCGTGTGTTTCAGAATTAAGAGTTCTACGTGCAGTCATTATTACATCTGATTGACTGTCACATAAGCATTTTTTAAAGCGCATCTGTGGTTATTACTATAAGACAATCAAGTAAATGAATTGGCAATTAAATCAATAGCCAAAATTAAATTACAAATTCACTAACAATAGTTTCTCTTTTGAAGGCAGACTTCTCAAGTGTAAAGACGATTAAATATATATATGTTATTATTGAAAAAAATTTGTGTTATTTTGTTTAATAAAATATTTTAACATTTATTTTCTAGGTATATAAAGACATATCTTCCTACGAAGACTCTCTTTCAGAAGATGATCGAAGATACAAAAGTTACAGACATCCAGATCAAAAGTTTGACAGTTGCCAACTGCTAAAAGTATTAAATTTTATGGAGGTTTTAGAGTAAATGAAAATGCAAATTATAAAATAAAACATATAAAGCAAAAATAAATTTGTGTGGGAGATGATGATCTGGTCCAACTGATGAGTGCTGGTTCAGCATCAAATACTTATATTTGAGACCATTTATATATTTTTCACATGTATATGGTCATGTGTGTTGGTTTTATAAGATGGAGTGGATAGTTGACGGGAACTAGAATGTCTGAATTCAAATCTCTTCTAATTAAATTGTAACCTTGTATATAAGAGGAAAATTACTTTAAATATTTTAAATGAAAAAATAATTTAAATAGTATGATATAAATTTAGAAAATAGAGTGATTTGATTTGGGAGATAACAATGAAAGTGTAATTTATATTTGGATCACAAAGAATAAAGTAGACTTTTCACTTCACATTTTATAATGGTATATTTTAGATTATTTTAGCAAAAAGCATAGAAAAAATGTACGAAATTTTATTACTTATTTATATGAATTTATTATTTTTGAAATACAAGCATAATTTATATACTTGAAGTTTGATGTAATATAGGGGGGTTGAACACAGACTTTAATGTTCCCTTCAGCTATCCACTATATCTTATATAACCTAATATACATGACCGCACCCATGTGAAAAAGATAACTAAGTTTGTATTAAGATTGCAAACCTTCAAACTTTAATGTACAAGCTTCAATTTACTCTACCCTCCAATGATTCAGCCATCCTTACTATTGAAAATCTGATGATAGTACACCCAAATTTCTTGCTGATATTATTGTTATACCCATGCTGACCTTAAGTCATTCTGATCCCTCATGTATACGACCTTGTCCATTCAAATACACAGAAGAGAGATGACAGGATACAGACTGAACCTGTAATATTTTTGAAATACGAGCATAATTCATATACTTGGAGTTTGAATATAAGGGATAACCTGAGCACTGATTATATATGTGTGGGAGATGATGATATAGATCTACTGATGAGTTCTGATTCATGTTGAAATACTTATAAGGGAAATCATTTATTTTTTCAAATGGATGTGGTTATGTGCATCAGTTATCTGAGATAGAGTGTATAGCTGAAGGAAGTTTGAAAGTCTGTGTTTAAATTCTCTATATTACATTCAAACTCCAAGTAATAAAGTATATTTGGTATTTCAAATATATTACAGATTCAGCTTGTATTCTGCCCATCTCTTTTCTATGTATTTGAATAGACAATTTCCTATTTATAAGGAGTCAAAGTGTCTTAAGGTCAACATTGCTATGACAATAATATTACCATCAACAAGGGATTTGGGTATTCCATCATCATATTTTCAATGGTATGGATGATTGAAGAGTCAGAGAGTAAAGTATATTGAAGCCTTTCTATTAAAATTTGAAGATTTGAGATCTTAATATAAACCAAGCACTGGTTATATATGTGTGTGTAGAGATGATCTGGACCAACTGATGAGTACTGGTTTAGCATGGAATACATATATTAGAGATCGTTTATCTTTTTCATATTTGTGTTGTCATGTGTATCAGTTGTATGAGATAGAGTGGATACCTGAAGGGAACTTGGAAGCCTGTGTTCAAATCCCCTATATTATATGAATTTAGCAAAAATGAAACAATATATAAAAACAAGTTTTATTTATGGATTATTTTTAAATTTTAAAAAGTTGCTATAATCTTTAATTAATACATTGTACAGGCTTAAACCTGCATTTATATATGTAATAATCATAATACCAAAAAAAATAAAAATAATTTTTTTACTAAATGTGCAATCTTTCATTAGAAAAAATATATCTGTCAATTGATTGATAGATAGATGGATATGTATATAGTTAGATGATACATAGAAAAGCAATTAGGTAGGTGCTGTGAAATCAGATATTAATAAGAACAATATACACCAAAATTTAAATACAGTATAAAAATATTTATTCAACAATAATCATAATAAAGTAAAAAACGTTATAAAATAATCTATGAAATTAAATAAGCTATAATTTTCTTCGGATGGTAATATATATTTTTCACACAAAGAATAAATCCATTTCACATACTGTTTTCAAGTTAAGTCTCTTGCACATGCACACTTATATTAGCAAATACTTATAGTCCCCTTAGCCAAAGTACCCATGATTGAGCTAATGCCTTCATGCTCATAATTCCAGGATAACCTTGCTATAGCAGATACAATATGTGTGCTCTGCTGGGGGGGGGGGGGTGAATGAATGATCTGTAATTAGCATACAGATTGAAAGACCATGTCATTCATTCCAGATTGGTTTTACTACTCCCATAGGATGTGTTTTAGGTCAGCCAAATTTAAACATTTCATGAGATAGAGATATCATTTGTCTTGCTCTGAACTGTTTAAAATGATAGAGTTTAATATGTCTGTGTATTTAATTTTATTAATTGCATATTCCTTCTCCTTGTTATCAGGTACCCAAGATAAAACATCAGAAAGTACATAAATATTGAGTAATCAAAATCAATTTCTTCTCAGAAAATGGACTGAAATCTTTATTCACCATGTATAGTCTAAGCAATTTTACTCCAGAATTTCATAAGGCCTGCAACTTTTTGTATGTCTATTTTGTTTCCATTTATGTCTATATCCATTATGTTTGTATTTTGAAGTGTAAGTCTTTTTAAAATCTTTTTGGGTATTTTAAATATTTTTGTGGGTTTTAATCCAATTTCTATTAGATACCAAGTGACAAACAAACTTCATTGTCCACTTCCATTTTTATGGTTTGACCACAAATATCCACAGCCAGTAATATGTTGTCCATTTTTATGTCATTCAGCATCTTTATCTTAACACTTATAAGCTATCTTTTTCCAGATTTGTAGTCCATCTTTGCTTGTTACTAACTTTGCACTCATTAATATGACTGACATCTGCTAAATGTTCTTTCTTTTTACATTTTCTGCTTGTGTTGTTTTGTGTTTGCACTTATTCCTCAAATGTCCAGGTTTACCACAATAATAGCACATTTACTTTGGGGTGAAATACATTTTTTTTGTCTAAGATTTTTTCCAACTAATGTGGCAATATATACTTGGCTGTGTTATTTTGAATAACTTCTTCTATAATACATTTCTCTATGGCTCGATTATAATTTAAGTCAATATCACTTAGTAATACTTTTAAAATTCTCATTTGTCATTACATATATGAGTTGTTGCAATAACCTGTCATTTGTTTCATAGCCATAATTTCCTTAAACCTAAATCATAGTGCATGGGTTTTTTATGTGGTAACTGCTTCCTATTTTGCAATTTTAGCTGCACTACCAGTTTAAATATTCACGGAGTGAAATATCTATTTGGTATCTCGATAACTTCTTTATGTAAAAGTTCTTCCAGCCATTTGAGATCAGTTAATCTAGTTTCCTGCTGTATGACATCTTGATCTGTAGAATAAAGAACTTTCAGACAATCATCTTCTACTTTATTTATGAACATATAATAGTTTACATGTTAAACCTTAACACATCACATGATCACTATCTTCCATGCTTGCTCATAACTGTTGTTAAAATAGGCAAAACTCTCTCCATACAGTAGTGCCACTCTAAGCAAGACAGAGTAATCAATGGATACCAGATGGCTTGTGCATAAAATTCCTATCTAGTGCATACTCATCCAATATACCCTGGCACTAAATAGGGATTTTATGCAGAAGCCTTCTGGTATCCATTGATTACTCTGTCTTGCTTAGAGTGGCACTACTGTATGAAGAGAGTTTTGCCTACTTTACATGTTTATTGTAATTGTTCCATGAGCCAACATTATTAATGTTGAATTTGTAAATCATAGTATTTAATTCTGCCATTTTCTGTTTATACACAAGTTCTTGACAAATAACTATAAAATTAATGAGTGTTGAGTTGCAATTCTGTTATTTTGCTTCTGTCTAAAGTCTTTATGACTTTGCCATTCTGCTATACCCTAAGGATCTCTAAAGACCAAAATTAATGTGTGTTGAGTTGCAATTCTGTTATTTTGCTTCTGTTTAAAGTCTTTATGACTTTGCCATTCTGCTATACCCTAAGGATCTCTAAAGACGATTTAAGCAGTGACAACAATAAGAACAATTACGCATAAATCTTTACTTAACAAGATTTACTCAACAGTAATCATAATGAGATAAAAAAAAACATTAAGAATATAATAATCCCATAATATTAAATAAGCTATCCTCGAGTGAAAAAAAAAATTTTTCAAGCAAGGAGTTATAACCAATTTTGCATATATAAATTCAAGCTTAAAAGTCCCTCACATATGCACACATGTATATTAGTTTATAAACAAAGCAAAACTCTCCATACAGTATTGCCACCTGTGCTAAACAGAGTAATCAATGGGTGCCAGAAGGCTTGTGCATAAAATCCCTATCTAATGCCTACTCATCCAATATCCCCAGACTAGTTTCTGGCTTGTGGTCTTCGTCAGTGAGGAGCTTTGGATCTGAGAGCACTGCATCTAGGTATTAGGATCCAATGCAACCCTCTATCAACCACCTTTTATCTCTATTTAACAACAAAACTATGAGAATGAAATTGAAAACATAAAAAATATTTTCAATCTAAGCTCAATAGCTTATATAGTCATATGGGTCTGAACTCAGTTCAGCACCCATACATTTTGGTGTCTTTGGCTCTTTTACAACCATAGCCATCACTATCGTATTAGGCAGGATTAGTGTTAAACCATTAAGCATCACATGATCACATCTCCTATACTAGCACATAATTGTTTATAAACTAAGCAAAACTCTCCATACAGTATTGCCACCTGTGCTAAACAGAGTAATCAATGGATGCCAGAAGGCTTGTGCATAAAATCCCTATCTAATGCCTACTCATCCATATCCCCAGACTAGTTTCTGGCTTGTGGCTTAATGGTTTAACACCAATCCTGCCTAATAGGATAGTTGTGGCTATGGTTGTAAAAGAGCCAAAGACACCAAAATGTATGGGTGCTGAACTGAATTCAGACCCATATGACTATATAAGCTATTGAGATTAGATTGAAAATATTTTTTATGTTTTCAATTTCATTCTCATAGTTTTGTAGTTAAGTAGAGATAAAAGGTGGTTGCTAGAGGGTTGCATTGGATCCTAATATCTAGATGCAGTGCTCTCAGATCCAAAGCTCCTCACTGACGAAGGCCACAAGCCAGAAACTAGTCTGGGGATATTGGATGAGTAGGCATTAGATAGGGATTTTATGCACAAGCCTTCTGGCATCCATTGATTACTCTGTTTAGCACAGGTGGCAATACTGTATGGAGAGTTTTGCTTTGTTTATAAACAATTATGTGCTAGTATAGGAGATGTGATCATGTGATACGTGTATATTAGCAAATACATTATAGTCCTCTTACTGATAATTAATGTTCAGCACTTTAAATGTCTTTAACGGATAACATATTATTTGCATATACAAATAAACTCTTTAAAGTTCGCAATTTGATTATTTTCTTGGTAATTTGCGGTTTAGTTAACTTCTGTTAATTAATTTCGGTTATCATTTTTAACTAAAAAGAAATTATTTATTTTTATCACCATCACTTGACTGCATGGGTGTTATATATATACTCTGCTAATTTGTATGTAAATGCCTCTATTTGTATATACAAATTTTTATTCAGTTAAATTTGCTATTGGGGCGTCCTTTTTGTAGATTTTCTAGAATAGTTTTAGGGATTATTTTATAAGTGAAAAAATCTGGCCGATGCCATGACATATGAAAGAAAAAAAAATCTGTACGTATATTTATTAATTAAACAATCTTTATTTACACATGTTTTAGATATGGGTCACTCCAGTATGAAATAGACAAATAGATAGTTAGATGGACAAAAACATGTAGATAGGTGAGTGGATGTATAGATAACTAGATAGATGGAGAAGTAGGTAGCTAGGCATGTGATTAGGTGAATGAATGGGTAGAGAGATAAATGGATTGATAAATAGATAGAAAAATACTCAATAGACAAACAGATAGATACCCAGTCACATAAATGAATAAATAGATATATAAATACACAAAAACGTATAGGGAAATATATGAATTGAAATATAGAATCTAAATAGATAAAAACCAAAAAATGTTGAGAGATGGCATATAAATAGATACATCAATGTTATAATGGATTAATGGAATAACTAATTAACTGGATAAAAGATATATAGTATAACCAGACAAGTAGATATATATATATATGTAACTAAACAAATTCGATTGCAGCTCAAATTACTTGTATTACAAAGCTGCATGGTTAAGAAAGCTTAATGAAAAACTCTGGTGTCTGATTAGTAAATTAATAGATTGGTGTCTGTGTTTGGGTAACTTTATTAGGTAGGTTAAGAAATTAACGAAAAATTGGTCTACAGAGTTGATAATACTATTAAATACTTTGAAAAAGAAATATATTATGTAAAATTAAAACAATAAAATGATAATCCATATAATGTAAAGCAAAAAAGAGAAATTAGTTTTTACTGTATGCAAATGAAACTTAGTTTAATTTAGAAATCTTTATGTGATAACCCTTTAGATATGCCTACGGGATAGGAGCTTAACGAAATTACTTGCCTTTTCTTGTAGAAAATTGAATGGCAAATCTAAATACATTGGTAAATATTATAAACAATAAAGTTGAGAAAGATAACAAATTTCAAAGTTCTGTCATGATTTGTTTTATTTCTCTCTTTATAGTCATAATAAAAAAGGTGTATAATCATATATAAAATAAAATAAATGAATGAAGAAAATATTTATGAAAAATAAGCTAATAATTCGGGTTGGATAAAGATATTTTTTATAAAAACATTCTGCTATAAATTAATATAGGTTTGATTACATGTCAGGTGCTAAAAACTATCGTTGAATTATGAGATAAAAATAGGTCATAAAAGAAAAATGACAGTAATCTCATTTTGAATTGAGAAGAAGACCATGCAGATTGATTCAGTGAAGAAAAAAGAAAATGCTGATAGAGTAGTTGTTAAAAAAAACCACTTGTTCTAACAGTCTCCCTCGGAATGGTTTCAGATAGCTCCACCTTGCAGACTAGATTTAAATTATTTTAAAAAAAATACTCTATCCACCTCAAAAAGTATAACCTAAATGGAATGCAAATAAATTGTTCTTGAAAGTAAAAAGTATGCTAACATTAGCTAGCAAAAGTCTATTTAAAATGGCTGTCTAAAAAACAAAGGAAATGCTGGTCAAAAGATCTGGAACTTTGTAATTATATCCAGCTAAATGTTGATGCTGCATAGAAGGCAACGTTGCCTGCTATTATGGCTTGAGGTAAAATACCAACAATTTCACATAGATTTGCAGTTTTGAGCCTTATAATGATAGTGGGGTTACTACATCTTCTCTATATTGTTTTAAGCATATCTATGACTTCATTGTATGATGCACAGTTTCTTTTTTTTTATAATTACAATCTAACACTTATATCAGCATTATATGACCTTTTTCATGATTATTTGTACTCTATTAGCATAAAAATGTTATAAGGAAAATGGCATAGAAGTCAATAGAAATTTCTGATTGGCTAAGGACACAATTGAATAATCTAGATTTTTAAAGGAATGTTATAATAGAAATTTCTGATTGGCTGAGGACACATAATTGAATAATCTAGATTTTTAAAGGAATGTTATAATTTTCAGTAATCAGTTTATAAATTAATAATTATGATGCACTACTTTGTAAAAGACATTTTCAAGCCAAAAATTACATCACCAACAAGAAATTGTCTTTGAAAACAATGTGTTTTTTAAATGATAAGTCTTAAAATGTTTGTTATGGCAAGCAGAAGCAATTTTTACTGGATAAAATAAAATCACTTTTGTTAAAATGGTAGGGAAATATGTTTAAAAATTTCAATAACAATAAATACTATGCTAATTTTTAATTTTTTTTTTCTTAATTCATTTTTTTTAATAACATAAAATTCAAATATCGAATATTTTCTTCTAACTTTTTTGAATGAATAAATGGCATCCAATAATGTTGATTGTCCTTGTTGTAGATAGAACCTCATTCAAATATTTATTTTTGTATTTTTAAAACATCAAATATTAACTGTTAAAATGTCTATCACCTGAAAACTTATATTTATAATAAATAATGTGAAGATTATTCATATGTGCATAGAAAAAGGTTTAATTGTAAATATAAAATGTTCAAATATGGAGAAGTATTAATGAAGGATTTAGTTGGTCCCATTCAAAATAGGTGGAGTTTTTGCTGAACAGGTTAAAGAGGAAATCATGCCTTAAGAAAAGACATGGGCTGTACTTTAAGATCTATTGTATATATTACTTTAATGGGACTCATCTACATTGACTATTGTCAGCAATACCAAAGAGAATAATTGCAATCAGAATTGGATGGATAAAGAGTAACATTAAAGATATGTGCATATATAATAAGCTTACACTCTATATATACAATGGTTTAAACATTTGATTAGTAACTAAAAAGACAAATATAATGTTTATGTTTATTCAATATTTTGTATTTTTATTTATTTACTTTATATTGTGGTAGTTGCAAAAATATATATGTAACAAGTTTGTAAATTTTAACCTACTTTTATTAAACAATTTAATCTGGTTTTGCTTTTCAAACTCATTCTAAACATATGCCATTAATATTCATTAACCCGGAGAAGCCATGCAATGTACTGGTGGGGGGGGGGGGCATATAGGGAAAATATGTAGTAATTTAAAATGACGACGATTTGTGATAATAGGATATCCAGAAGTGAAATTTGTATTTAAAAAGTTCTATGTGTAAAAATTCAATTTTAAATTGAATCTTTAAAAAATTTGAAATACTTTGGAATAATTATAATTACATAATTTTCAATTATTCGATCATCATCACTAGGTAGATGATTAATATTCTTCAATATATCTGAGTTTAACTATTTTATTTGAAATTTATATGTATATTTCAATTTCTATTAACTTTACTTTTCAATCCATTTTGAATATATAAATCTTACTATACTTCAATTATTAAATTTCTTATTCAAATATATTCACTTCATCTTTTGTCTCATTGCAATATATATACATGCAGACATCATTTTTCTGTGAAGATAATATTCTACAGGTCATTCAATTATTGCAACGTCATATTAGTTTATTATTATTATTATTAGATGAAATACACAGGCTTATATATACCTGTGCCTATATATGTAAAAGACAGGGGGTATAAGCACAGACTTTCACATGACCCACCACTCTCCACACTATCTCAGTGTTATGAGATAGTGTGGAGAGTGGTGGGTCATGTGAAAGTCTGTGCTCATACCCTGTATTATTATTATTGTTGTTGTTGTCGTCGTCATTGTTGTTGTCATTGTCATCGCTGCCGTGCCGTCATCATTGTTGTTGATTTTTAACTAAAAATATCTAGATGTTTATTCAGTGACTAGTATAAAAATACTTAGCTATCTATTATATCATATTCATGTATGAAAGACAAGTGTGCTTATTACTATCTAATTTTTTTTTTTAAAAAAAGTAAATAATAAAAAATTGACAAATATTAAAAAGTTATTTAAAATTTTAACTCTATGATTGTGCTTTATGCACATGTAATGAAGCTACATAATTGATAATCCTACATTAGCAGACTAAGTGCTTTAGGGAAATCTAAGGTCCCATAATCATAGCTCATTACTAAGTGCTAAAAAAATTATTTTTTATTTGTTTATTTTAATTTTGAATTTTTTTATTGTATAATTAATTGATATTTGCAGAAGTTAGTTGTTCAAAGGGTAAAACTGACTTTTTTTTTACGTTTTCACAATTTTATATTTTTCAATAATTTTTTTATTATATTTTTAAAACTATATTTTCAGATTACTATTTTCCATGTTTTTTTTATTATTAATATTTGGTTGTCTTGCAGATTTAAAAATGATAATATTGTGATTTATAACCCTAAAGAAGATTGTTAATCATTAGAAACATGAATAAATAAATAAATAACAATAATAAAAGATAACATAATAGTAATAATAAAGAAATACATTATAGTTTTGATAATAAAAATAAGTTCATGTTATGCAATGAAGCAGTGGAAAAAAAAATCATAGTAGTTTATCTAGCCACCTATTGTGCAACTAAACAAATACTTCAGGCAAATACTTGAATTTTTTTTATGTACTTCTGTTTTCAGAATGAGAAAGTTGAATTTTTATTCTTTGTTTTTAAAATAAAATATATAATTTCTTACAATATTTATTTTATTATAATAATTGCTTATATGAAATTGAAAATAGATATGATATTTTATTTTTAGAAAGCTGGCATAGCTTTTATTACAAATGGTTGTACATTATCCAATGAAAATATATATTCTGCTGAAATATTAGACAAAGGTAACTATTTTTATTACATTGAATATTAATGTTATTATTATAATAATATTGAATTACTTTTGAAAAAAAATAACTGTACATTTTATATTCCAATAACAGAATTTTGTTTTGTATAACATTTAAACAAGAAAATTTCTTTTCTTTTCTTTTTTTTCTTTGTTCTATCAAAAACTATTAAAACTATAGTTTATTGCTTTTCTGTTCTTAATATAGTACTGCTGTTGATACTACTGTTATGGCCGTGGTTATAACTATGACTACTGTTACTGCTACTGCTATTATTATCATTATTATTGTTGTAATTGTTGTTTTCTTTATATTAATTGTAATATCTGAAAATTAGTTTTGCAAGTAATTTTTACATTAATTTGTTATTATTAAAATTATTTATGAGTACTAATTATTGTGCACTGTTTTTTACGAGGCTCCTCGTCAACATCTGACATTACTCTAACTCAGCCAGTTTTTATACGAAAATATTCGTTAAACACGTATTGAATTCGTTTTTAAAAGTTCTGTATGATGGTGCCATCTTCCGATTTATTTTACAAGTAAAAAATAGAAAAAAACCGCATTTAAACCTAAACAAAGAAGGAACATTATTTGTGATTGGTTCTTAGCAAGCTCTCAGCCGAAAAAGACATTCTGATTGGCTGGAAAGAACAAAGAAACCGCCTGATCAAAGAAAATAAAGAAAAACGCTGAGATTTTCATTTCGAATCCAATTTTAAGTATTATAAAATTATATTTATGGAAACTAAAAATGATTCTCAGACAGAATAATAAAAAAACAAAATTATTTTCGAAAAATATTGAAGATTTTAGTACAAATATTGAAGATGTAGTAAAAAGAAATATTTACTTTTCTATAACGTAAAAGTCGATCTTTTTGTTTATATTATAGCTTTTATGTTGCCGATATTGAATATTTTAGAATAAATAAATAGCAATTTATTTTTGAAAGAACTTTCGTTCTCTTCACAACTTGAAAAAATTAATAATATACTTTTTATAAATGTATCTGAGTTGAATTTAATATTATAGGCGAATATGTTTTAACAATAGGCTTTGTCTTCAGTTTGTGAGTTGGCCAATTACAAGCTTTGATTTTTACCTCATACAACCAATGATTTAATTAGCGGTTAAAAGGATATTATTCATTTTGATTTTGTCTACATTTTTGGGAATATATTCCAAATTAATTGATTTCTTTTAAATATATAATAAAAACCCAATCTTTTAAAACAATTTCATTTTATTTCATTTTTCAGGTAATAAGTCTATGACATTTTATTACTTAATAAGTTGTTTATAACTTGTGGTACATATTTTTTTATTTTTATGTTCAAATTATTATGTATTAATAGTGATAAATAATTTTATGTTTATATATTTTATATTTAAATGTTTATATACAAGAGTTATTAAAATGAATAGAAATTAACTCTGTCTTTGAATTTAAATTATAAATAAATTTGAAAGAGATTGTATGGGAATCTCAACTGAGTTGATCTTGGATTGTAAGTAAAATTGGGTTCATTTTTATCTCAATGAATACTACTTTGATTTAGAGGGTGTTGCATTAATATAATTGGCATTTAGAACTTTATTGCTCTAATTATTATATATTTTCATTGTATAATTATTATATATATTGTACCAGTATAAATTGGAACTAATAGGATTGGTGTCCAAGAGATAGAGACTCTACTGAACATGATTAAATTTTATAGTAAATAAGTTTAGTTTAAGCAGATATTTGACTGAATTTCCCTCACAAGCAATACAATGTTATGATGAATTTATTAGTAATAAATGCTAGCTCCTAAAATATAATATAAATATAAGATAACAATTTGGATAATAGATAATTCATATTTCTTGGCTGTTATTTATAAGATTATGTTGATTAATAGTGTGATTAATACCCTGGATCAATTGTGCATAATGTTAATAATAATATTTTATTTACACCCAAGAAACAGTCTATAAATAATATTAAGAATACTATGAATAAATAGGATTTCTTGTGAAATATTTGGATCAAGTGTCTAGACTTGTAGTGGTCTGGAACAACAGACTTATTTTTACAACTAAGAGAAAATATGTGTTTATAATTCGATCTTAATAGATAAATATAAAATGAGAGCTTTTATGATTTTGTTAATTTAATAAATATATAAAAAAATCTAAATTAGTTATTTATATATGCTTGAATTGATATAATTATAATTTGGAATGATCATACTTATCTTCCCTTAGTTATGTTTTTTTTTTTTGTCATCCATTCTTAAGAGACAAAATTAATATAAATAATTTTTAAAAAAAATAAACATCATAAAATTCCCAAAGTAGATCTTAATAATTCATAATAAATGTGCGTTACTCAATAAGTACATATTTTATAAATATTTCATATTTAATAAAATAGGCAATGCTAGTAAAACACAATAATATGAAAATATTATTCAACTTACCATTAGTAGTTGATGCAGTTTTATATCAGAAACCTTTGATGATAGTAATCTATTTATCTAGTCACTACACATGGTGTATTCATTCTGTGTATTGAATACAATTAAGTTTTCATTTTAAAATATCTGCAATTTTATGATCTTAATTGTTTAAGAAAATAACTGTGCTTTTTTCCTTATGTTATGTGATAATCCTTAAATATAGGAATATTCAAACAAAATCCAACTGATAAGCACAAAATAATCCAATAGGTAATGTCATGATATTGTAATGAATGTAAATAAAATTAAGAGGCTTATGTTCATTTATAAACAATCACTCATTTTTATATATTAGCATTATTACTTTCTTTATTAATATTACATGATAATATTCCCTACTAAATACATACATATATTTATTTGAAGTCAGTTAGATATTATTTAAACATTTTGGAAAAATAAAATAATTTTTGAAGGCGACTTCTAAAAGTGATTCAGTTACTGTGCCATTGATTTTTTTTTTTTTCCCTGGAAAAGAGATGTCAAGTTTATTTTAAGCAGCTGCAAGGTAGACTTTCCTTATATAAAATTTTATAAATATATACATTATTATTCTTGTAATGAAATAAGATCTGTTAGAAGTTCAATTTTCTTCTGCAACAATCTAGTATATAAATAAGAAAATATGCTTACAAAAAGAGAATTCCAATGCCTTTTTTGTTGACAAGCCACAAACCCTCTTAATCATTTGGTTGAAGAATGCAATCTGTTGTTACATATAACTTGCTCATGGTTTCCTTATAAAATTTCATCAAACAATTATGATTGTTGCTAAACATAATTTTAAAACATTAGTCATAAGCACATATACAAAGATTTATACACATGAAAGTATTAATTGTTGTTTTTTTACCAATGTTCCAACTGAAATGAGTGAGTGCACATATATGAATATGTATTTGTAATGGATAATAAATTTGAATAAACTAGTGATCTAATATTTAGTAAGAAATTTTTTATGTATGATCCTATTTTGATTTAGAGGGACCTACTAGATGATACAATATATATGCATAATATGTGTAAATATTAACATTTTGGCTAGAAAGAGATTAGTAATAAAATAATAAGATTTTCATGATTAATTCAATGATAACTTCTGTTATTGTTGATGATAGTAGTGTATTGGTCTCTATCTGTTTGTGATGCAGATGAAATTGTTACTAATATTGCTTATGACTATATAATATTTATTATTGTATGTGTAGATAAAGTGAAGCAATATAGACAACACCAAAAATATTGTATAAAACATAAATGAAATTATTAATAGTTTATTTTATCATAAATATGGTTAATTATTTTATAAAAGTAGATTATCATCAAAAATAATTGTTTAGTGCTGTTTGAATATATATATTTTTATAGATTTTTTAGATCAAAGAGAGAAAAGTTCATTTTGTAGTGAAGAAACTAACAAAATTAAGCAGCCATCTAAAAATATTAGGTCATATTTTCCTGAAACTTGGCTATGGTTGGATATAATCACAGGGTAAGGAAATAAATTCTTATAAAATATTTATAAAAGAATTGAATTGATAATGCAAATTTAATATTAAGCAGCTTCATCACAAAAATATAATTGATTTACGGTATAGATTACTTTAGAATAATTGTAAAAATGATCTCAAAAATGGCTTTTATATACTGTGCAGTGAAGATAAAAAAAGTTTGCAAGCTAAGAGAAAGATGAATAATATTTATTTATTTTTAAAAATTATAAAAAATTTAATGAATAGAATAAATATTATTTTGGAAAATTCTTAACATTTTATCAAAAATAAAAAGAAATTGGCCAAATAATAATTAAAATGAAGTGGGTTTTTTTTTTTAAAAAAGTAGTTAATTACAAAATAAAAATAAAATGATATATATTAGTTTAAGTTATATAAAAATAAAAATTTACTTGAAAATTTTTAAAAAGAATAAGTTTTAAAAAAATCATTATATTATAATATAAATTTTAAAATAGTGAAAAAACAAAAATTGTATGCAGTGAAGAGATGAACCATGCTCTATCAATATACATGACTTTAATTATCTGCCCCCCCCCCCAATGTAAATAAACATACAAAAATCATTGAGATTAATAAATTAAACCAGCTTTTTATACAAATACAGGCCTATAGGGAGAAAAGGTTTTGAAATTGACTTGCTTGTACAGCCATCTATAGAGATATTTAGTTAATTTTTTTCTAATTGAAAAACTCACTTTATGTTATATTCTAATATTTTATTTCCAAAAAAATCTAAAGATATCAGAATAATTAAAATATGATAACTTAAAACAAAATAAATCTTTTTTTCATAAGTGTCCTGCTTGTTATGAGATTTTTGTGTGTGGTGTGCGAGATTACTTTGAGAAAATTTTTTGAATGACAAAGCTCTTGAGTTTTTTTAAAGTTTATTAAGATTCAATATTATTTTTGCACAATAATTATGTAATAGTTATTAAAAATAAAAAGTTTACATAATTAAATATTTATTTATGCATTTATCTTTTATTTTTAAAAACAGAATGTTAAAAGTATTAGCATAACTTTAACAAAGCAAATTACATCATTCTGATAATTTCATTTCCACTGCTCATAATATGTCATAACCAACTGATTGTTAGAATATATTACAATGCTGTAAAAATTATTAGAAGTATATAATATTTTAAAGCATAATTTGGTAAACTTATCAGATATTGACAATTTATTTGTTCAGATCATAAGAACAAATGCCAATAAAAAAAGAGTTTAATGGTTTTAGAAATCAATCTGTTATTCACTGGAGTTAATTAACAAATAATTTTTTGTTTCTCTCATGATATTATTTTTTTTCAATATTTGCAAATTTCAAATATGTTTAGAATTTATTTTATTTTTTAAATTGTATTTTACTACTGAATCAAATTCAGTTATTCTAACATAGAATAATGAAATACTAAAATCATATGTTGCAAGAAAATTAATCCTCTCATGAGATACAATAAATTTGTCACAATATAGACAGATAATATATTTTTTGGTACCAAAGAGTCATATTTATATTCCAGAGTGCTGTATGCAATTACTCTTTTAAAAAAATTACATTTTGAAATTGCATTTTATAACACAACAGAAGCCATTTTTTCATCTTAAATGACAGTATACAATCATGTTTATTAATAAAAAAAAAATTGATTTATTTTAACAGCATATACATTTTATTTATTCTTTATCATTCTTTCCAAATTTGATATACAATATTTCATGTAGTACAATGTACTTAAAGTTGATAATAACTTAAAACATAAAAATAATTAAAGAGACATTTCTACTTAATTCAAAACCTATCTTGCTATTTATTTTAAAACAATTCATCATTCTAAGTTTATTCATTATTTTACTTTCAGAATATTAAACTTCACAATGCATTACTAAGTAAACATTTATTTTTAGCGCTGTTTCTAATTGTAATAAATTTAATCAGCCATTGAAGCTATTGTGCGCTTTTTCACGAGTGTTGAATAATAAATGAGTACTTCTGCTTACAACACAAGATATAGTATTTAGGAAAGAATAAAATGAATCCACTTATTCAATCCAACCCAAATGCTTATATATGGGCAAATCTTAAGTACTGTAAGTGAAAGTGTGAGGATAGACTACTCACTTTAAACCACTGTTTACAATATATGAATGAATGACGCCAATGAAATTATCTAGAATTTACTAGATGTCACTCACAAATGAAACTCTTAAACATATGTAAATAAACATTTATTTTTAGCACTGTTTCTAATTGTAGTAAATTTAATCAGCCATTGAAGCTATTGTGTGCTTTTTCACAAGTGTTAAATAATAAATGAGTACTTCCGCTTACAACACAAGATATAGTATTTAGGAAAGAATAAAATGAATCCACTTATTCAATCCAACCCAAATGCTTATATATGGGCAAATCTTAAGTACTGTAAGTGAAAGTGTGGGGATAGACTACTCACTTTAAACCATTGTTTACGATATATGAATGAATGATGCCAATGAAATTATCTAGAATTTACTAGACATCACTCACAAATGAAACTCTTAAACATATGTAAATAAACATTTATTTTTAGAACTGTTTCTAATTGTAATAAATTTAATCAGCCATGTAAGCTATTGTGCGCTTTTTCACGAGTGTTAAATAATAAATGAGTACTTCCGCTTACAACACAAGATATAATATTTAGGAAAGAATAAAATGAATCCACTTATTCAATCCAACCCAAATGCTTATATATGGGCAAATCTTAAGTACTGTAAGTGAAAGTATGAGGATAGACTACTCACTTTAAACCACTGTTTATGATATATGCATTACTAATGAAATTAAGATAGCAATATAATGTACAGGACATGATGGAATAACTAGAGTAATGACTCACTAGTATAAAATAAATTCACTAATTCACATGGAAAGCAGTGTGAAATATTAGGTATGACTCGGTCTAATATCCATAGAAAATAATGCCTTGGCTTTTTAGCACTTACAGATCATCAAAATACAAACAACTAACACTGTCCATGGAAATAAATATAATAATACAGAACTTTGTTAACTGTATCTGTACAATATCTACTTTGATATAACATAGGTTAATCTCCCTATTTTCTTGATGTACCCTACAAATATAAACATCCAGGGGTTTCATTTCCTACTTCTTCTTCTCTATTATCTAAAATTCCACATAGATTTAACAATCTACATCGCAAAATAAACTGAATGATTATTTCCAATAATAAACAAAGCTAACATATTGATTCATCAATCTATGAATACTTTAAAAAATGGTTCCATACACTTAAGCTTAGCCACAAATACAAATGACTTTGATTAAACTATACTACTAATATTCATATATTTAAAATAAATATAATATTGTTTACTTAGCAAAAATTATACAAAATTATGATAATTAATAAAGCTATAGGAAACTTTATTATGTAAGAAAAAAATATGCATATTTTTATTTATAGTTTATATCATTTAATAAAAAATCTGTACATTATTAATTCACACATCCATATATCCATTCATTCTTTCAGCATAATATAAATATTTAAATTCCAAGCAATTCTTAAAAATATGTACCATATAATATTTAAAATAATTTAAATTACCTATGTGATTAAAATATCACATTTTGATGTCTTCTGGTCCAGTTACATAATAATATAAAAATTCATAAATTTTATTCATACAGTGCTCATTATAAAATATTATACTTTAAAAAAATGTTTCCAAAGTTTTAAAAAAAAATTGTTAAACTATTTTAAAATTAAGGTTATGATATAATCTAAAAGTAAATTTTAATTCTAATATTAATATTATTCTCTTTTTTAAAAAAATTAACATATAAAAAACTAATAATAAAATTCAAAGTTACATATTTCTTTTCTTCTCAATCCTGTTAATAAGTTTGGGGGTTCCATGGTTGCTAGGAAATAGTCATTGTCAAAGTCTTTCTTTCTCCCAACTCTCCTTCTCTCAGAACAAAAATAACAAAAAAAAATAATTGTCAACTTTTTAAAATCTGGTAAAATCATAAAAAAATATTATCCATCCTGTTGTGAAAAGATGTTTACAGTCTTTATATCTGTCACTTTCCTCCAGGATAATAATAATTTATTTAATATCACTGAAAATATGTACTTCAGGTAGGCAAATCCATTCCCTCTGTGCACATAAATTCAACTTTTTCAGCGATAGATGTGTCATTCACGGCCATATTTATTAAGCACATAATTTTAGAATAAACAGATGTGTTTTTTTCCATTTTTAACTTATATTCCAATAAAGCACAATATAACAGCAAATATCTGAATTCAGGTTTTTAATATTTAAAGATTATTTATTCCTAATAAAATATATTGTCTTCCATTAACCATTTTCTTCCTCTTCTTTTAAAATACAGTAATTAATCATATTTTAATGTTCACTTATTTCATATAGCAGTTTTGTAGCAACTATATTTTTTATATAATTTATCCTCAAAATATCTTGCTTCACAAGTCTAAATATAAAATTTCTTCTAAAGATAAATATTATTAAACTGTAATCATTCAAAGATAATGATATAAATATTATAGAAAGAACTATATATTTTATAGCTCATCTTGTGTTTCCATCTTTTCCAATAATTTCCATTAAAATAATGTCTTTTAAAAGTTTTGAACTTCATGAGTACAGACATAGTCATTATATATAAAATACCTCTAGATAATAATTGTATACAATTTTGAAATACTTCACGCAAACAATATCTAAATTCTCATATAATATTGGCAAAACCATAATTTCATAGACTCTTCGATTTTTCATCTCTAATCCTCCAATACACCAGACTATAAATTTTTGCTCCATAAATTACTAATGAATTTTAACACACACACATATATATAATTAAGTATTTATACAGCGCTATGTTGATAAATTGAATTTTAATTTTAATTAAGTTTCAGAATAGTTTACTGATAGGAAATTTGGTGGATTTATTCACACATATTGTTGAACTAAATTTTTTTTTTTATCCTTTTGAATTTTAAAAATAATATTTTAAAAATTTTAGATAATTTACTATTATGTTTTTTCTATATAACAAGCTTATAGTAATATAACTTTATATTGTTTAATAATAAAGGCACACTAACAACAATCTTTCAACACTCTAACTAATTAATTACACACAATATTTATACCCATTTGTTAAAAAAGATTTGATTGGACAAAATAGCATCAGACAACAAACTAATTTACATATTACCCAATTAAGCAGTTTTAAAATTGAAAATAAAATAATCAGTCATCTTTTAAGTAAAAAATATAAGAAATACTTAATACCTAATTTATTTTATAACTCTATTTAACCAAACAAAAGTATTGTAAAATAATACATTTTATTAATACTTTACTAATTTATTAATTATAAGAAAATATTTAATTTAAGGTAGCAATTTTAGTCTATATTATTAGTTTAAAATATCTTTAAAAACTAACTAAAATATTACTTTAAACATTATTTTATCATATCCAAATGCCCACTTTATCAATAGTTTTAGAAAACAATTAAAAACTTTCTCAGAATTCATGTAAGCATTACACACATAGTGTCAGTCATGTGGCATGCTTTTCCAGATAAATGTTGCAATTTTTGAAACTTACTGTCTGCAGTAAATTTAAATGAATATTTAATTAAAAAAATAATACATAATATAAAATATTAAATATAGTAATGAAATTTAGAATAGTAAATTTAACATTTTATATAACAATGAATAAAATTGAAACATTTGGTACACCATAAAATATTAAAAACTTTAATAAATAATTATTATACAATTTTAACCTACTTTAAAGATAAATTTAGTAATTTATTCAACTGTGTTTAATACTATGTTGTAAATTAATGTTTTTTAAACATTTATTTAGCAAGATATTAAGCATATTTCCAAGTATAACTAATATCATTTATTTTAACCATAAAATATTAAATTATTCTACTTTATTTTTACAATTTTAACAATTAAAATAATTTTAAAATATTCTTGGACTTCTTATGTATTCTAACAAGTTTTAAGTCTCTTTAAATATTATTATTACAATTATAACACTTAATTATCTTAATTTAAAATTTTTAAAGAAATTGGCTTTTCTCAGCATATTTAGCCTAAACAAAAGGGTACAATATATATAGCATTAAATAAATGCTATTTGGAGCAGTGATAGAATAACCAATAGGAGAGTAAAATATCTTTATATTGATGCTCAACTTGTTATTTTTGTACTTGAATGTCATATGATTTTCTGACCAACTAATTATTGAAGTTTTTTTTATTGTTATAATATTAAACTAAAATCTATCCCAAGTAGAAATCACAAATCAATCCAATTAGCTCTTTCAATCTTTTTTTAAAATTCTTATATCTATCTATTCTATCATTACTTTTTTTTTCTAACTTATGTAAATAATATTTGTTTAAATCACATGTTGTTAATAAATTTATAATAATTGAAAGTTTGCTAGTCTTTCACATGCGTGATTGTCTCTTAAACAGTTATTTAAAATCTGATTGGCTGTCTAAGAGACAATCGTGCATGTGAAAGACTAGAAAACTTCCAATTATTATCAATTTATTAACAACATGTGATTTAAACAAATATTATTTACATACATTGCTGATAAATTATATTAACATATAGAAAATTGTGGTGTAGTAAATCTGAGATTTCATGTTGTAATATCTTAAATTAATAACACAATGAATGATAAGTGAATATGTTTATATATTCAAGCTTTCAGGCCAAGATGTTTAAGACTGGCTTATATATATAAAAAGTTAAGTTGAAAAAAGTTGGTATCATCCTTTTCTTATCAAAATCTCTGTCGTGCTGTCGAAGCCTGATCGTTTTTAAGACAGTTGTTTAAAATCTGATTGGCTGTCTGAGAGATAATTGCACATGTGAAAGACTAGCAATCTTTCAATTATTATCAAGTTTCTAACTTATATAATTTTTTAATGTTTTTTTATTTTTATTAACATATGTAATCATTTTTTTATAATTGAATAATATTAACTTTGCTTTTTTTAATATTTTCATTTTCTTCTAAACCATCATCATAAAAAAATTCTATTTTTTTTTTTCAAAAATCTATATTTTTATTCATACAAAACTATAATCATAATAAACATTTTTCAAAAAAATATCTTTTTCTTCTTCTTTTCTTTTTCTTTTCCTTTTTCTTCTCCTTCACTTTTTTCTTCTCCTTCTTCATTCTCCTCCTTCTCTTCTCCTTCTTTCTCCTCATTCTTCTTCCTCCTCCATCTTCTCTTTTTTCTTATTCCACCTGTTCCTTTTCCTTTTTTTCTTCTCCTCCTTCTCCTCTTTCTCCTCCTCCTTCTTCTTCTTTGCCTTCTCCTCTTTCTTCTCCTTCTTATTCCTCCTCATTCCTCTTCTCCTTCTCCTCTCTTATTATTATTATTAGTTTATCAACATTCATCGTCATTGTTATTATTGTTTTATTTTTAGAAATGATGGTCGATTTGGAAATTTAATTACTATTCCTGATGCAATCACAAACTGGAGATTATCAGCTTATTTTACTAACAGGGAATTAGGATTAGGACAGATAGAAAAAGTTCAAAAAGTAAGATATATATCATAATTTAAATAATTAGACATATTTATAAATGTTATTTATCATTTTATCCAATCCATATATATATATATATTATCAAATGAGAATTTTAAAAAAGGCTTGAAAACAATATTTAAGATAAGGTTATTTCATTGTTTACAAAATATTATTAGTATTTCTAGTTATGCATGATTTAATCCAAAGCATATAAGACTAAAACAAATAGAAGACAGTTCAAATCTTAAGCCTGAAAAGTCAACTTTGAACCTCCTGAAGTTCAATAAATATAAGAAAATTAAATTGTTAAGGCCTATCTTCTTTTTTTTTTTAATTTAATAGCTGTATCCTCCAAATTTGATTAAAAAAGATTCAGGTAAAAGTAGAATAAGAAATAATTTCCAGACATATTCTAACCATACTAATAAATAAATAAAGTTTCCTATTAAAAATATAAAAGAAACACTATGGAAATAAAATTTTGTATAGTCACCTAAATATGCAAAATAAAAGTAATTTTCAGATGCGCAAAGTGGAAAAAGTTTTACTTTTATAATGTTTGTAAAATTCTATAACTTTTATGAAAATGTTCATTTATAATCTTGTTCTTTATTTAGGGTCAATTAATATATTGATCAACTTAATAATTAAAAGAATCTCAAAATGATTGAACTTACTAATTTAAAAGTTGAAATAATTTTAAATGAATATTATATTATTAATAGATTTTTCAGGAACATTAGTTGTCGTTGGATATCATATGAGAAATCAAAAGACACTTGCTAGGGGCATCAGTCTGTATAGGACATAAATAAAAAAAATAGATAAATTGTTTGTCTGAATGTTTGTGATAATAGTTTTTTTATATGTTCGACTATTTCTATCATCTAATAATAAATACTGAATCCCTTTACATAAATTTGTTTTTAAACATTATTATTATTTCCTGTTACATTTAACTGTTATTAATAACATATAGATTAATATATTACAAAGAAATCAAGTCATATGTCCCATGACCTAATTTAACAAGCTTGTATTACAAATGTTATATATAGAGCTTGCAAGTAAGCTCTTACATAATAAGCTTTTCAGAATATCCCCAACTCCAGACTGTTTTCTGATACTGGCTTCCTCAGTGAGGTTCTAGGAAATTTAATGCTTGAATATCCTAGCACCTCACTGAGGAAGCCAATAGTAGAAACCAGTCTGGCATTGGGGATATTCTGAAAAGCTTGTTAAAAGCTTATTTGTGAGTTCTATATATAAGATTAATATATATACAATATTTGAGTGGAAATATTCTCTTCTCTTCTTCAGGTGTTCTTGACCTGATCAGTTAGGGCATTACTTTAAAATTGATTACTGAAAATCTAAAGGTCCAATTTGATTCCTACACTAGTAGTATCATTGGCCAGGCTAGCGACACCTGAAAAAAAATGAAAATAAGGCTATTAAAAACATTGTGTGTGTACTAACCTGTGTGCTATTACAGTTAAATGAAAGAAATAGTCTAACATCTAAGTACAACTAAAATAGTATAATATATTAAATGAAACTATAACCTAATAGTTATATACTCCACGTCTGATTTGAATAAAAATAATGAATTCTGCAATATGGCAGAAATTGAAAATAAAACATGAAAATTTATCAAATAATATCTATTCTATATTACCAAATACATGGGGGCTCACACTAAAACTTGAAAAGTAAAATATTTCAAAGACCAAATTATGATAAAAGTACTATACTGCTTTTTCAATATAATTCATTATGCTTCCATTATTCTTATCAGAGCTAAAAAACAAATCATTTTATACTGCTGATGCCTTTCACAAAGCTTGTACAAATGTCATTACATTATCTTGTGAATTTTCAATAAATAAACTTTCTAGATCAAAATATGTTAGGAACAGCATAATAAAACATTTGAGGATTCTTCTTGCTTTTTTAGGTTTAATTATAAATGGCTAATCATTGCAATTGAAATGATAAATAAGATTCCATACCATAAAATTTTATCTATATATTTACTCATTACAAAATCAAAGACTTTTCTTTTTTTAAATATATTTTTTACCAAAATATAAAGAACAAATATCCAATCATATGTTTCGTCGACACCTAAACTAATAAAAAATACAATTTTAATCAATTTCTCCAAATATATATAAAACAGAATATTATGTTTCAATATCTTAAAATTTATTTGATAACTATCAATTTCTTCTATTCTATTTGCAAAAAGAGGTCTTAGCTTCTAACCATGTCACAAGAAGATAAATTACTTTGAAAATTTGAAAAAATAGCTATAGTTAAAATTATAGATACAAAGGTTGTAATATGAACTTGCTTCAAAAACTTTGCATGCCAAAAATTGGCACTATTAACACCTAACTCAGAGCTATGAATATGAGAGCACACCTCTCGGAAGCATTCAGCAGAAAAATTTAATAATAAAAAATAAATAGTAGCTTTGCGGGTTAGGTGTTAATAGTGCTGATACAAAGGTTGTATAGCTAAAATGGATGGATGGATGGATGGATGGATGGATAGATGGATAGATGGATAGATGGATAGATGGATAGACAGATAGATAGATAGATAGATAGATAGATAGATAGATAGATAGATAGATAGGCAGACAGGCAGACAGGCAGGCAGGCAGGCAGGTAGATAGATAGGTGGGTGGGTGGGTGGGTGGATGGATGGATAGATAGATAGATAGATAGATAGATAAATAGATAGATAGATAGATAGATGGACGGACGGACATATGGATAAATAGATTGATAAATGATTAGATAGATGAATAGATGGATAGACAGATAGATAGATAGATAGATAGATAGATAGATAGATAGATAGATAGATAGATAGATAGATAGATAGATAGATAGATAGATAGATAGATAGATAGATAAATAGATAGATAAATAGCTAACTAGATAGATAGATAGATAGATAGATAGATAGATAGATAGATAGATAGACAGACAGACAGACAGACCGATCGATCAATCGATAGATAGATAGATAGATAGATAGATAGATAGATAGATAGATAGATGACTGGAATTTAGATAAATAGTTAGCAGGTAGACATATGAAAATAAATAGATTAGTAAATAGATTGATGTATAGGTAGATAAGTAGATAGATAAATAAATAGAATATAGGTAGATGAATAGACAAAAAATTGGGTAAATGTAATGTATAAAAGACATAGATATATATATACAGAAAGATAGATAGATATATGGATATATAAGTAGATAGCTAGAGATTGGCAGCAGACAGGTAATTACATAGTTAATAAAAAAACATAAAAAGCAGACAAGCAGATAGATATGTAAATGGATTGATAGAGGGAAGGATGAATGGATCAATGAAAAATGAATGAATAGATAAAGAAAGATGTTATTTTAAAAAATATTAAATAACCTGTTATTATTTATAAAATAAAGTTAAGACTGCATATTTATGAACTTGGATAAACATTAAATGAAATTCTGAAGAAAAAATTATATATTCTTTTTTTAGCTACATGTTGGTAGAACCTTTTTCTTAGATTTGCATATGATTGCAACTGTAATTAGAAATCAGACAGTTCCCATTGATGTTATAATTTATTTTTCTGGACAAAATGAAATACAGGTAAAAGTTTATAACACTATTTTTATTTATTCAAAATATGAACCTTTGCTCCAAATAGTCATTTTGCTATCAAATTAGCTGCTGAGCAAATTCTGTTCAAGTGACTAAACATATCTTTTTTAAAATGTTTATCTAATCGAAATCAATTCATGAACTTTTAACTTTTAAGATTTTATAAAGGTTTTATTATTTCCAAGATATTATCTTAATAGCTAATTGCTTTCATATGTTTTGCATCTGCTATTTAATAAGAAAGTATTCTGTAAGATTCAGTGCAGAATAAATTTAAAACTTAAAGGTTCTTGTATTGAAACTAACTTGTCAATTCTGATGCTCAATTATCATTTATCTCAACTAATCATATTATTGATTTTTAATATTATTACCGTCATATTAGTAGTATTGTAAACTTTATTATAAAATATAAGTTAAGCAAAATAGATTTATGTGTATTTTCCAAGCACACAAGTGATAAAACTAATTTTTAGTATCTATTTTAAATAATCATATTATATAACTTCATATACCAGTTACATGTTTGAGAATATTTCACTTGGGTCTATGAATATATACATATTTGGCTGTATTATATGGTCAAAAAACGATCACTTAATTGATATATATTCATTAAACAACTGAATAGCATATGATCATCTAAGATGGCATGATGACTATGATCTCCTCACTGACAAAAGCCTCAAGCTAGAAACTAGTCTGAAATATTGGATGAATAGGCACTAAATAAGGATTTTATGCACAAGCCTTCTGGCATCCATTGATTACTCTGGCTTGCATTGAGTGGCACTACTGTATGGAGTTTTGCCTGTTTTAATTAAACAACTGTGTAGACAATTGTATTTTGTTATTTAATTTATTTATATATTTCCTTTAATTAGTTTACATACTTTTTGCTTCCACATTTATGTATTAAGTATTTCTACTACATAAGATTAGTCAGGTACATTTTTTACAGTAAACAGAAACTCAACATATCTATTCCCACCAACTCCTCCTAGCAGCATGCAGAATAAGTTCGCAAAGATTTTTAAATAGTCTGCAGTTATTAAATTTTATTAATAGAAGCAAATTTTTAAAGAAGTCAAAGAATAATAGAATATTCGGCCAAGTTAACAAACTTTTAAATTTAAATTGATAAGATAATTATTAATTACTTATGATTTTAATAACTTTATAATATTTCAAATAGAATAAATATACCTTCCGCTAATGCTAGGCTGTCATATTTATTATAATAAACAGAACATCAATTAATATTAACTATAACCACAAGTGCCTTTTAGTACTACAAAGAAAGAGTGAATATCCTTAGAAGGTTATTAAATTTATTTTTATGAATGTTTATTAAAGCATTAATAATTAACGTTTCCGTTTCAATTTGAAAATGTTTACAACTTTGCAATTGTTTTATTTTTAATTTATTTATATTAAAAATTTAGTCTTATAGAATAATAATTGCAGTCTCTTTAAAAATGAAAAAATCATGTGACTACTATTTCATATTGCTTACACAGTTATTAAGAGTCACAAACTCCATACAGTAGTGCCACAAAGTGCAAGCTTTAGTAATCAGTGGATGCTAGAAGGTTTGTGCATAAAATCTCTATCGAGTCCCTACTTATCCAATATTCCCAGACCAGTTTCTAGCTTTTGGCTTTCATCAGTGCACCTAGACCTTAGGATCTAATGCACCTTTGAGCAGCCAAATATATATATATATATTTAGTTACCTATAAAGCTAGGATCCTAAGATGAAAACACAGTAATATTTTCAATCCAAGCTCATTCATTTGTACAATTCATATAAATCTGAACACACTTCAGCATCTATACATTTTGGAGTCTTTGGTTTTTCAATAACCAGTCACCATTATCCCATAGGCATTATAGGTGTAAAGTCATCAAAACAACATGAAATTACCATTTCATACGCTTGCACAGACTGGTAATAAAAGTAATAAAGTCTCCAAATAGTAGTGCCATCAAGTGCCAGTCTTAATAATTAATGGATGTAAAATAGATAACTTTTAGATAAGTGCTTGGCTTTGGGTTGGTATTTTTAGATCTAGTGTCTGAACCTACCCTGGCACCTCTCTGAGGAGTGCCAAAGCACGAAACCATGGTCAGGGGTTGGGGGGTTCTGACAGAGATATTTTAAGTGCTGGATCTGGCTAAGCATTTATCACGAAGCTTGTTGAGGAAATGGCAATCCTCATTGTTTGTAAAGATATTGATTTTTTTTTATTATCACATAGGATGTCACATACATGCATAATGCAAACAATATTGCAAATATGAAAGTATAATGCTGTTAGACTTATATGTCGGGAAGCAAATATTGTAAATCATATCATATTAATTTACCACAAGCTTTAAACCATCAAATCATCAGAATGATTATTATTTTAATTTTTGAATGCATGAAAAGTGTAGATATTCACAGGGATTATTTAAATGAGCTGGTTAAAGCTACTCTCTTGACAGCCAAGTTTATTAAGTTGCTTTATTCTAATAATTATTATTGTAACCTCTCAAACTTGTATATTGTGCCTATAATATAATATTTTATTTGTTCAATGTTGTTTGATGATAAGATGTTTAGATAGCCTAGATATATTCAAAGTCAGAATATTAAGGTATTATTTATTTGTTAATTTATGTTCATAAATGTCTAATTAATAAATGTTGAAATATGTAACAGAAATGATTTCAAACTTTAAGTTAGCAAATTTGTTTGTGACTTTAGAAATCAAGACAAACAGTCCCATTGTGAATTAGTTATGTTAATTGAATTTCAAATGTAAATAAATGCTTTGTTTATTTATTCAAAACTGTGTCTCAGGTTATTCTTATGTGCATTTGTATTCTAGTTTCCACATTCCATACATCTATTATAAAATAAGTGCATTATAAATTTGATAATAAATATGCTGAAATCTAATAATATTGTTTACTTGATCCAAACATAACATGAAATACTTTACCATTTGGTAAACTTATAAAAGGTTGCATAGTTAATTTATTATTTAGATAATGATGTGAGATTAAAAGATACCCTATTTCCTTCATTATCTAATTGCTTGCCCAGTAAAACATTATTCAATTTATTCCATTATATTTTTACTATAATTTATAGTTATAAATTATTGGATTGTATAATTTCTTTAATCAAACTGTATTATAGATTCCCTGAGATCTGATTTTATTATCCTAGATTAACATTAATTTAGCTATTTAGATTAAGATGTGCTAAATAGTAGAGTTATTTAGTGTCATGCTTTTCTTTTCTGTCAAAGTTTTATTGAGCTAATACAGAATATATTTAGATGATGGATGAAACCAAATTGAAATTATATTTTATTAGTTTGAACAAATAAAACTCTGCTGGCCTCCATCATTTGGTTGATTAATAAATAAGGCCTATATTTTATTTAATGGTTTGTAGTATTTCTTCCTTCATTTATTTATATTCTATATGTTATGGACTTTCTGTAACCTCCCACTGAGCTACAATATAAGATAGACATAATTAAAAGAGTCTCAGTATTAATTCTAAATCAAATAAAGTGTTTTATTCTATTCATTAATAGATTTGGCACCCTGAGCATTTGCTCGTATAATGTGTAGGAATGGTGTTGGGTGTGTGGGTTACAATATATATGCATTAACTTCCATAATTAAAACTTTATCAGCATTTTAAAACTTTTCTCTTAGAACACTCCAATAAATAAATTTCATTTTAATTGTTATCTAAGTACCTCTCAAAATATTACATCTATTCTATTTGAAGTAAATATTAATTTCACTGTATAGATATTCATATTGTTATTTATATAATATATTTTAAATATATACAAATCACTTTAAACAATATTTACTGCAAAAAAGCAGTATTAACTGAAATGATTAATATACATAATATTTATTGTGCCCTTTTGTATGGGTCACCATTTAAGTTTTGTGCTAATCTAGTAGAAAATTTTAAATTTAAGAAGTATTTTAAAATGTGTGATGTTGACTTTGCTTGTGGTAATGTTACCATAAGTTTAATTAAAGCAATCTATGAGTATTTGATATGTGAATTGTGTTGGTATTGAGAAGATATTTAAAAATGATGATGATTATGATGTAATACTGTATTAATAAATTTAATGACAAATGTTTAAAGCTAAAGTATTTAAAAGACAAGTTTAAATTAGACAAAGATATTTATTTAATTTAAAATATATGTTAAAAGTAAATAGAAATATTTTAAATTATAAGTACTCAAATTGAGATTAATATTTGATTTTAATTATATCAAATAATTATTTTAAAAGCTGATGTAATATCTTATTTATTTTTAAAAATAAATATTTATTTTAAAAAAGCAATTGTTAAGTTATTTTTAGATTATGGGAAGCGTTTCTTGTATTGTAAAGACAGATGTTAATTAGAGACACACACACACATGCTTGGAAGCTTTCTCATAAAGTTGCAAAAACTATTTTAAAATTATGTTGTTAAATTTATAAATAATACGTGAGTTATCACGAGATAAAAATAAAAGATATTAATGTAGAATATTAAATCTGATTTTTAAAAATATTGTCTTAAAAATGTAACGTATTTAAAAAGATTTAATTTATTTTAAATGATCTTATAAAAGTTAAGATTTAAATCAAGTAAGAAAGAATATTTTAAAAATGTTTAATAGATTTGAATAAACGATAAAATTATTTTTAAAGTGTGATTATATTAAATATTAAATAAGTCATTATTTTATTTTAATAGTGTGTTAGTAAATATGTAAATAAGCTAGAAAGTTTGATTGTTTAAATGTACCAATCAGATAAGGAGTTTCTGGCAGTATAAAAGCTGGATTCAATTGTTGAAGGGGGCTCTCTGTAATTAAATTTCTAAGTTAATCGTGCTATTGAGAAAATAGCTAAGTAAATTTAAAAACGCTCTTAAAAATCAGTTGTAAAATCATAAGAGTGTTATTGTATATAATTTTATAATTTTTAAATGATAAGTATGCAGTAGAAACTTAATAATTCCCTATTGGTCTTCTCAATATCGAAACTCAATTTACATACGAATTAATCATGGAAACATCACGTATCGGAGAAATATATCAGAAACTTTATGCTAGAAAAATATCAGACGCTGGATTAGTACATAAAACTACGAGATGGAGAAAAGTAGTATTTTGGACTATAAATAGTATTAAAAGTTTAAATTACTATTGTCTATTATAAATAGATATTTAAAAGAAATATGAATACTTCTATAGAAAGAAAATATTTTGCAGATTTTAAAAAATAAAATGTATATCTTAAGTAAAGATATAAGAAGTAGTAATTTTAATAAATACATGCCTTGTTAAGTCTTTGTGATTAAAAGACTAAATATTGACGATTTGAAAAGGCAAATAGATTATAAATATGATTATTTAAAATCGTAATATAATAGAATTATTCTATTGAAGTAATCTAAAACGCTGGACGTTATAGATGGAAAAATAGATTCTTACCTAGATATATTGTTTTGAAAAATGCGCAAGTAATACGTGGACGTCCAGGCTAAACCAAATTGGGCCAAGCTGAGTTAATGGAAGTAGTTAAATGAGAATAATTCAACAGTTATAAATTAATTTGGAAATAATAACTTTTGAACAATATTTTATAAAGAACTGGATCCAGAAAGAGAATTTATAAACTATTTTTTTAATTTTATTTTGTTTTCTTGTGGAAACTTATTTTTTATTTTTAACACAAGAACGTTACCATTATTTTATAAACTTTCAAGAAACACGTGATACAACGGAACAGAAAATAGTGTTCTATTGACTTTATACGTAGGATATTTGTTAGAACTTTTATGGTAGAACAAAAGTCGTCGCTGGAATACGTAATATGAACTTTTATTTTATTTATTTAACATAAAATTTAAAATATTATTAAACTATTAAAAGTAGGTTAGGTACATTTATTAAATAATAACTAAAAAATAATATAATAATTAATTACATAAATTTATTTTATAATTAATATAACACAGAATATTCTAATGAATGTTTATGAGTAAAAATGTGAATGATTTTTATTTTATGAAGCTGCAAATTCCGAAGAATGCTGGATAGCAGATTGGACATTATTATTATTATGGTAAAAACATTGTATAATGATTTTAATGAATTTAATATATTTTTTTTTTTAGATCAACCAAATATTATGTTTTGTGGAATGAATGTATAGATATTTTAAGAAAACACATACATTATATTGACAACGAACTTTATTAAAATATGCATAAGTTTTAATTTATAATGTCAACATGATACAACATTACATAAGAAGCTTAGAAATAATTATATGATTCTTTCATAAATAAATTTTGATATTTTATTATGTTATAGTATTAGAATTACATTTATTATTTATTTAGGTAATTATTTTTTTTATTTGCAAGATAAGAATAGATTTCAAAAGACTCTATTTTTTTTTTTTGTATTTTGTTTTATTAAATAAATTAAGTTACGTTATGGGTAGAAGCTTATATTTAGATTGGAAGTTTACTAAATATAAACGATGTAGTATAGGTAATTTGGATGATGAATACTTTGTTTAAAGTTGATATTTGTTTTATCGGAAGTTTTAGATAAATTTAGAGGATGTTTATAAATAAAATTATCAGAAAGGATTTAAATAACATATTAAGTAAAGTAATGATTTTACACAGAAAAGAATCATAAAATTTATCTAAGGTAATGCTTTATGAATTTGAAATTGATAAATGATTTAAATAATAGTATTTGAACAGTACAGATATGTAATGCATATTTGATAAATCATATAACAGGAATTACATTAAGTATAGTATAATTATAGTCAATTATTTGTTTTACATTACAAAGATACATTAATTTTATAAAGCTATTAAGCAATGCTAATAATAAAGTAGATATATGATGATACATTATAAATGGTAATACTTAATTAATGTAATTATTTAATAGGTAGAGCTACATTATGTACACATGCTACATAAATAGTCTTGACATATATTATTATTTGTAGTAATTAAAGTACACTACTATTTATTTTTGAAAATCTAAGTTTTGAAAACATACTATAATATTATTAGTATAGTATTTGAAGAATGTATAATTGCTTGTTAAGCACATGAATTAGTAACAGTATAACCCTCTTGTATTTGTAATTTCTTATTTTATTTTGTTTATTTTTCTAAATTCTAAAACTGTAAATAGTGTAAATAAATTCTTATTTGAAGTTATTGTAAATAAATTTGTTAATTTGTTTTTTTAAAAGTGTGTCGAGTTTTCATTATTTTCACCATAGCATTTTGACATCAGATGATTTGAAATAAACATAATATTTGTACAAAAATGAATTTGTTATTATTATTTAGAAATGAATACAATATTTGCTTAACATTATTTTATAAGAATTGATTGACATGAACAGAAAATATTGCAATGGTCATAAGATGATTATAATGCACATTATAAGAATACAGTATTGTTTATTGCCATGGATTATTAAGTATAAGATTTTGATCTATTCCAAAATTAAGATACCATATGAAATAAAAATATACATATGATTGTTTGTTCATTTAATGATTGATTATATCATAGAAATAGATGAGATTAAATTACACTCTAAGATTAGTATTATTTATTATTATTATTTAAATAAGTTAGGTGTATTTAAGTTTGATATAAAATCCCACATCATACTTATTTACATGAGTTATTATTATTTTAGAAAACAGCTTAGAAGAACCTGAGATTATTTAATTATATTTTAAGTTAAAAGTTAGGAATTATTTTAGTATTATTAAAGATAATTTATTTTATTTAAAAGTCATAAGAATGCTATAGATGTAGTGGTAAGATAATAAGGTAGTGGTAGTATTCTTATGCCATTGAGACGGTATCTTGGGGAGATATTGACTCAGTGTAAATCTGCTTATTACTTTGTAACTTTACTTCACAGTCTCATAATTTTATTAAATACTTATTTAATTAGTATAATCTAGAACTATATTGATTTTGATGATTGATAATAAATTTAATTAAGATATGATAATATAAAAGTATATTAAAGATAGATATGCAAATTTTAATTAAGCATAATAATGTAACTGAGCTAGTTGTATTTTAAATTATTTTATATATCAAGAAGTAAGGGTACAATATAGAGAGAGCCAAAAATAAGAGTATCTGAAGTTAAATCACAGAAAATTTTATACCATTTATTTTTTAATGTCATTCACCTAGATACTGTCATTATTATGTAACTTAAAATTTACACTTTTTTTATTTAAAAAGAATTATTTCTTTTTACTAGAGTTTTATGTATAACTTACTATTCCAAACAACATATCTTCTTTTAAATTAAAAAAAAAATAGTTCAAAATATAATAACAATAATTTTAAACCTTTTTAAAAAAATAAAAATACATTGATTTTTTTTAAAAATAAAATTATTATATCGTATATATATATATCTTCAATAATATGACCTTTTTAAAAATATATGTGTGACTTAAATTCACACAATAATTGAAGCATTCATGCAAATATATATTATTTATACATGCACATAAGCATGCAATTTCATATTTAACTAAATCTATTGTTTTTAAAATATGTGACTAGACAAAACATTATTGTCTTACATTAAAATATATGTCTTTAAATTTATAAACAGTTTTATAATGATAGTTTAAGTCCAACACATATTAATTTTTTTAAAAAATAAAAATAAATTGTGAATTACTTTTTATTTTAGGTATCTCTATAATAACTTCCAAAATTTAAAATAAATATCACTTGAACATTTTAAACATCTATTAACACATAAAATTATGAAAATAATTATATATATATATATATGATATAGCTATTTAAAGACTAACTTAGAATGGTACATTATGTTTTTATAAGAAGGATTAACTTAGATGTTGAGATCAACACACATTACAATGTGATGCTACTGCTTTTAACAAGTTAATAGATAGACTATTTAATTATAGAGGAACAACTACTGCAGTTACGTTAGCTGTATATAAAGCTGCTATTTTGCCAAATTTGTTGTATAGATGTAAAACTTGAATACCCTATCAGCACAATATAAAGACATTAGAGAAGATTCATTTATATTTCCTCCATAAAATGTTAAAAACATAATGCCAAGATTATAAAACAAATCAATCTTTTTTCAATTTGGAGAATGTGATAGTATTGAGCCTACTTTTGTAAATTCACATATTTGTTAGACTGGACCATATAAAATAAATGAAGAATGGGAGACTTTGTTAAAGGATTTTTTATGGGAAACTTGAACACGGTAAAGAGTTAGAGCCTGCCTACATTATAAGCATTACTTCAAAAACATTCTAAAGAATTAAAATGTCAATGGCTTTCATTGAGAAGATATGGCAGATTTTAGAATGCATTGGAGAGCTAAAATTAGACAAAGTGTTGCATTATTTTAGGAAAAGTTTTCTGCTGAGGAAACTACAAAATAACAAACTGAAAATTAGACCAGTATATTTTATATGTGGACATTTCTTATGGTTTAGAGATTTGTTTGTATAGTTACTGCAAAACTCATTTTTGGAGTTGTTTTTATCTTTTTTTCCTTTTTTGGAGTTGGAATAGTCATACTCTTTTTGAGTGGCTGTTTATTTTGTTGTTATTATTATTAGGCAAGTTATTAAAATCTCTCAGACAAAAATTTTTTCTGCTCAAAATATTAAAATATAATATTTTAAAATATATAATAAACAGATTTAATTAAAAGTTATGATGTCACTTTAATATATTGCAACATGCTTTACTTAATGTAAGCACAACAGGCACTGATTTAAAACAATCTAGATTTTTGATATAAAAATTTTAGCAATTGAAAATAGTTTTAACATAATGGGATAAAATCTTCTATCATAATTCATTAAAGCAATATTATTTTAAAATGTCAGGATTCTATCTATCATATATCATTTCAAATGATTTTTAAAACAATGATCTTGGTCAGACTATTCTATTTTGTTAAATGGGAAGGAAATTACATAGATAAGTAAAAATTAAATATCTAATATAATTTTTACAACATATATTACTGAGATTTCATTAAATTTCTATCACAAAATGTTAATTGAAAACATTCTGATTATGTTTATGAAAAAAATCACCAAGAGTTTTTTGTCATGGAAAAGGAAGTTTTAGTTTGAAACTAAACAGTTGATTGATGATCCTATCAATGATTCCTTTAATGTAACAAAGAATTAATCTACATTCAGATAAAGATTTTTCATTTTCAGTATGTTTCTGCCTCTTGAAATCAATACTATATGTAGTGTTGTTTGTATTGTATATGCTACAACTATTAGAAAGCAGGATAATTTTAATTAGAGATATTTCTTGACCAAAATGATTTCTATCAAAGAATCTTTGAGTTCTCATAAAAATAATATCCACCAAAAATATATCAGCAGAATTATGTTGGAAATTTAAAATTAATTCCTCTGTTTGGTGAATAGATTTTCTAAAATTCTAAATATGATTGTGTGCCATTAGGCTTTTTATCAATTAGAATGTAATGTTATTTACCATGAGTTCTAATTTCTTTTATCTAATCTGATTTTTATAGTTTATAGCTGTAAAATCTTTAAAACATGTTTAATGAATTTATTATCATAAGTTGTTACATTAACAATATCATGTTGTATTTTGCAAAAAAAAAAAATAGAGTTTTGAATTACAGCTAAGTATTGTACTTGTATTTTAATACATTAATATAATATATTCTGAACCCTCATTTCTCATATTGTCTTATATTAATCATTTATCTCATAATCAATAACTCTAAAGCTTCATCCTACATAGAAAATTAATTTATATAATGATAAATGTGAAAAGTATATTTCATTTAACATGTATATATTGAACTTCCACTGACTCATTACCATTGAAGTAACACAACAAATTACTTATTTTCATTTTGAATACCCTTGTGAAAGATCTATATTATTCCAATATTAATAAAGTTGATTTCAATTAAATGGTGAATAAAATATTATTAATATAAAAATAGAATGCATTTTAGAACAGTGGTAATGTGTTCAATAAATTAAAGGTTTATATCGTAACATCAAATGATTTTCTGAATAATTAAACATTCAATTATTCTCTATTATTAATAAATTCTTTTATTTAAATTATAAATTTGGTACATAAGAAAACAATACTGGGCAAAATAATATGAAACTAGTCTGTAATATTTTAAATAGGTGACCTAGTTTCTTGCATCTGGACCAATAGGTGGGCAAATTTGGATATCAAATCTATAATTTATTTTTAAAACTCTAATATATGTTTTAAGTAAGGCTCACAAGAGGGCATTATGAAGTTATTTTTAGTTTCAACTTAAAATTATAATAATATTTAAAATTGAGATTTAATAGATTTAAATTTAGTATAATTTGTTAACATTTTGTACATTTTAATGACTATCAAAGTAATAAGGCATTATAATATTTTAGATAGATGACATAGGTTCTTAGATAAAAAAACACAGTGGGAAATCTTTGAATATTTTGATAACAAATTTAAAAATTATTTTTAGAACTTCAATATGTTTTATGTAATGCATGCAATTTTCTTAGGTTCAATTGTAAGCTTCATTTAAATTAGAATAAAATAAAGTTAGTTTATAATAGTTTTATGAAGCTTTTTTTTTAAAACAATTATCAAATTAAAAAAATGTTAAACACTTTTCAACAAAAAGATATCTTTGTTTTTTAAATTAATTAATGCTTAATTATAAACATATTTAATTATTAAAACAGAGGTAAAAACCACTATATAGTAATGCCACACAGAGCAAAACAGCTCTTTTAAGCATAGGAAATGATGATTATGTGACATATATAATTATGTCCACATTAATTATGACATTAATAAAGAATATAATTGTTAACATAATGTAGAAATATCTAGTGACATACATAAACTATAAGTATTGAATTGATTCAAAGAAAAATTGTATGTATTAAATGAAGTTTGTTTACAATATAATTTTGGTAAACATTTTTTAAAATAAAAAATTAAAAATTTCTAATCAAAAGTAAAAATGTCAAATACTTTTCACTTAAAATGATATTTTCATATTTTTGTCAATTAATGATTTATTATACATATATATTATTGTGTACACATACTAAATATAATATATACATATTAAGTTATAGCAGGAATATCTAGTTATATGTATATATACCAACTATAAGTATCAAGCCAATTTAAAGTAAATTATAGTTTTAGATTTTTATTTACTGTGCTAATGATAAAAAGTTAAAAATAAACAAAATATTTTTTTATATTAAATGCTTTTATTTATTGTGCACTAAAAAACAAAACAAAATTTTTTTTCAACCACAAATGGAGTTTTTAGATTTAACTTGAAGTAAAAGCATGGATAGCCCAGAAATTAGTTAAGTCAGTCCCTATAAACCCTAAATGAGGTCAAAAATGAATTTTTGCTTTTAGTGCACTGTAAATAAAAGCATTTAATATATAAAAAATTATCTCTATTTATTGTTTATTATAGGATTGTTTCTTCCTGTTAAAAACTGATAGGTAATTTATTTCTTTTATTTGATTCATTTTGGAATGCTATAATAATTAATACTTAGATTGTTTTGAAGATATTTATTTGGAATAAAATGAGAGAGCTTTTCAGTAAAGAAATAGTCTGTAATATTAAAAACATTATTATGTTTTACTAAGTAAGAGATATAATAAAATAATACACATTTTTATTACAGTTACTATTAAAAATAAATTATTATTCCAATATTATTCAGTAAAAAAGTTAGATTACTAGAAAAAATGCCTCTACCTTAAATAGAGTTTTATTTTCAGTTTTTACTTTTGATTTGAAGAAGAGATATAAATTCTGAAATAAACAGAATAAGCAGATTTTGTACAAAAGCCATGTTGGTATTTATTTTAACATGTTTTAGCATATGACAAAGTTTTTATTATTTTTGGAATAGAAGTTTTGGAGCATGAAAGTTTTTAATAAAGTTGCATTTTTGATTATAAATTCACAGAATAAACATAATAACGTTGCTTTTGTGTTTATAAATTTTCAAAATAAACACTAACCCACACAAGTGTAATTAAATATTTATTAAGCTCATATGCAATATATATTTACATATATTTCATTATTATCATCGTTTTCAATAATTACTGATCCATTGCAGGGTGAAGATCACTCCAAGTTGAATCCATTTTCTCTGACCTTTACCCTTTCTTCTCCACATCACCTCAGAACATTTTGTTATTTCATTCATCCATCTTGCATGTGATCTTTTTCTAGATCTTTTACAATTTCCTGGGATCCAGTTTAAGATTTCAGCTGTCCATTTATTATCATATGTTCTGTAAATATATCCATCACATCTTCACTTCTGTCTCTAATTCCTTCAACAATGTCAATAACAACTGTTTTTTCACCCATGTTTTTTTCCAATCTCTTCTTGGCATTCTTAACATGCATCTCTTTATACTATGTTGAGTGGTCTGAAATTTTTGTATTGATCTTTTGTTAATATCCAAGTCTCAGATGCATAAGTAAATACTGGTAGAACACATTTATTAAAAATCTTTCTTTTCAAACACATAGGCATATTTCTTTTAATATTAAATTATTTCTACCAATAGCACTCCAACCTTTCATCCATTATGTTTTCATTTGTAGTAATAATTTGACCAAGATATTTGTAGTTGTTAACTTCTTTTAATTTATTGTTATCAATCTTTATTTCCATCTTTGGAGATGATGCATTGCACATTATTTTAGTCTTTTTAACATTTATTTTTAATCCTACTTTCTTACTTTTATCTAATAACTCTTGAAACATATCTTTGAACTCTAATGCATTATTTTCAAAAACAATTACATCATCTGCAAAATATAAATGACTCAAATAATCTCCATTTACTTTTACTCCCTTAGCTTCCCATTTTAATCTACAAAATACTTTTTGCAATACTATTGTAAAAAGTTTTGGAAATGTGGAGTCATCCTGCCATAACCCTTCCAAATGTTAATCTTACTAATATCATTATCTAATCTAATTGGTGCTTTTGCATTTTTATAAATCAGAATATGACAATATCTGGGTCTATATCTTGATAATGTAATGCTTTATTCACTGAAGAAATGCTTATAGAATCAAATGCCTTTTCATAATCTACAAATTCAAAGTACTATATAATGCAATTCATATTCATTGGACCTTTCTAAAATTTCTCTCAATATAGATGTGATCTATTGTATTAAAATCATTTTTATATCCAGTCTGTTTGTTTTGGTTGGTTAAAATCCAAAGTTCACTGTAGATGAGTTGTAATTATTTTGGTAAAAAAAAATTATAGAACTGATAAAAATCTGATAGGTCTGTAAATATTTTTATCACTTTTTTAAAATATTAATATTAATACTGCATTCTTTTAATCATCTGGTAACATCTTTATCATTTAGATATTTTTTGTCAATATTTTTTCTCTTTTTTTGCCAGCTTCTTTTAAGATATTAATTATAATTCCATCATTACCTGGAGCTTTTCCCTTTATAAATTTAAAGGCATGTTTCACTTCTTTATTTTAAGTTCTGAGCAATTCAGAAGATATAGTAATTGTAGAAGATACTTTTTCTTGTTTTTTATGCTATAGAATTCTCAATAGAATTCTTTTACACATTTCATGATGTCACCTCTATTTTTAGTAATAGTTCCATTTCTTTTCTTATTGCAGAAATAAGTGTGTTGTTTTACACTCTTGAGACTTTTATTTTCTTCTATAACTTTTCTTGCTAGTTCACAATTATATTTTCTTATATTATTATCAACTCTTTTTTACACCACTTTACAAAATCTAAGAAATTCAATTCTTCTTAATGCATCATTTTGATATAATTTAATATTCTTCCTTTTCTTCATAAATTGTCATCTCAGAAAAAAATTTGCTGGGCAATGGCTCCTTTTTTGTGTCAGTTATTTTTTTTTTTTTTGTAGTTTTTAAAAGTGTATCAGTTATTTTTCTATTGAATTCATTCAAATTTAAATCATGTTCAAAATCTGTTAATGTTTGAAAATGATTTGAAATTTCTAATTTAAATTCATTGTAATGTTTCTGAAGATTAGAAATATCAACTGTAAATATTGTTTTTTTTAATAATTTTTTTTCTCTAGTTTTACATCAACATGTATCTTACATCTTACTAATTGATGGTCACTTCCTCTGTTGAGTTCATTAAGAACATTACAATTTTGAAATACATATTTTCTGTTAGTCAAAATATAGTTCAATTTTGCTGTTTTCATGACAATTTGCATTTAACATTTTTCTCAAAAAAAGAATTCAAAATATAAAGTTTATCTTTTTCTGCAAACTCTACAAGTCTTTGCACTTACTCATTTGTATCGCCATAACCAAATTTATTTATAGCACTTTTATCTTTTAATTCTTTACCAATTCTCACATTAAAGTCTCTCATGACAATTTTAAAATGTTGTTTGGTCTGATCAAAAGTTTTTGTACATTCATATAAAATACTTTACTTCTTCATTACAATGAGAATTTTTTAGTGGCATAAACATGAATGATCTGCATTTGATATTTGCTATTGTGTTGAATTGCGCCACTCTGTCTGATATACCATCAATCTTCACAATGTTATTTTTTTTATTTATAATGAATTCTATTCCACGTGTACTTCCAATGTTTGTTCCTTTGCAGTATAGTACACACCCATTTTTATATCAATTTTTTTTCACATTTTCTTCTAACTTCACAAAGTTCAATAATGTGGCATTGTATATGAAACAGTTCTTCAAATTCTTGCAATCTTCCTTCATTTGAAATTAATCTGCAGTTTAAGTATCTAAATAAAAATCGTCATCAAATTGCAGCCAGGGTTCACAATCAGAATATTCTTTTGACCATCAATGACTGCCTTGGCTGGAAAAGTAATATTTACAATATATTTTATATAAAATATCTGCCATATTGTTTTTCGAATATGTTGGCTTGCTATAGTTTCTAGTTGTCATAAAACTATTGAAGCAAAAAATTTAAAGTGTCTTTCTAGATCTACTGAATATTTTCCAATGTGTAGGTATGATCTTCCAACTGTCCTTTGATAACCTCCATCATGTTATTTTTAATATGTAGTAGCTCACAGTTTGTGAAGTTGACTCACTGCTTTTACAATATTGTGGACATCATGTATACTGCATTCAGCTCTGATAGTCATTTAGTTGCTGTCTCACTTTACCAACAAATGGACTGCCTATTTACAGTCAGGTCCCCTTTCTTAATGGAGACAATCAGATTCATTGACCATCATCACTTATTGGCCTGTTATTGCTGAATTTTATCAAGATAAGATTGAATTTCGACATGTCCATTACTTGAAGATAAATTAAGACTTTTATCAAATACTTTAGACAATAGATACTAGTCTGTTTTTATTGATGGAATGAGATAATAATAACAACAAATCTTCAATTTAGATTAATATTACTTCTTTTAAAATTTTGAAAACTACTTTATCTATTATTATAATTTAGTCTAATGTTATAACAATGTTTAATCCAGAGATTTATGTCTTGTATATTAGTTTTTATAAATCTCCACATATACACTCCAATGCAATTTTTTTTATATAATTCCTAGGTTATGAAAATGCTCTGATGAAGACTGCAGGACAGTCAAAACTGTTAAAAAATTAAAGGAATTATATTTTAAAAAATTGCATTGAAGTATATATGTGGAGATTTATAAAAAGTAATATATATATATATGAATATATGAAGAATGTAAAAAAAAGCAAAGGAGAAGATATAAGAATAATACTTCTGATTTATGTCTTACATAAAAATTAATATATTTATAAATTTTCTTTATAAAAATATTTATAAAACTATAATTATTTTATTTAAGAACTTTATATGACTGGCTTCTTTAAAATATTAAAATTTTTAAATTTTAATTATTAATTTATATAATAAAACAAAACATTAAAACTAGCACTATAATTTTTAATAAATGTTGATGTAATGAAAATTATAAAAATTAATTTCAGCGTTTTTATAACGTATTTTTTGACAGTATATATATATATTATATTACAGGTAATTGTAACTTTGGAAAAAAGTAATGAGTTTATTTTTATAGATGAAAACTCACCAACGAATGAACGATGGAATAAGCAAATTAAAGTAAGTTAATCTTTATTAACATAAGGAAACTTGTTGCTTTAGTATACTTTTATAAAATAAGAAATAAGTGTCAAATTTTATTAAATTCATTGTTGTAACAATATATATATATATATCATATGTCAAATGCATTGACCGGGAAGTGAACCTGGACCAGCTGCTTGGAAGGCAGCTATACTAATCACTAGGCCACCAATGCTTAACAATACTGCAAACTATTCAAAACATGTAACATAAAAACTAAGAAGTATTGCATTTTAATCACATTCAGTAATTATAGTGATTATATCATAAATTGAACTGTTAGAAGTTGTATAAAAACTTGATAAGTGTTCTTGAAATAGTACAAAAGTATATTCCGGTGAATTAATATTTAATAAAAAAATTATAATAAAAATCCTTTTAAAGAAATTTACCACTGACTTATCACTAATCTCTTCTGTCTTGAATAAAACTTTGCTTTTTTGAAAAAGTGAGCAGTACATATACTAAATAAATTTATTCTTCTAATATTTTATTTAATAATATAATATTGTTATATACTTGTGTTATATTTTACATTTATTTATTATCAGAAATTACATTATTACTTTCTTTACAATATTTATCAGCTATAAATTGTTGAATTTTATTAACTCTAAGTATTTTAAAAATTATATGATAGATGTCCTATTATATCCAGACAATTTTTTTTTGGTTTTTATCAGTACCTTTTTCATTTCAACCCTATCGTGCTGCAAACTTGCAAACTTTCAAACCACCACTTCTCACATGAGTTTATGAATATAAATGTACAACTCAAAACCCTAATGTGTAACATTTTTTTAGGTATTACATAATTGTTAATTTCTAAATACTTTCAATACTGAAAAATATTTTTCAAGGCAGATATTACATTCCTTACATAAATGATGCCATACATTTTTATATGTAGTTTCTCTTGAATTTATTTCTGAATAAATAGAATTATCAATTATATATATTATAGCAGTTTGAAAAATATGGATTTACTAATGGACAATCTGAGATTACAAGATTCCACAATTGGATAGCTATTTGTAATAGTACACCACATAAGGACTAAATTATAAGGAAATGGGAAGCCACCATCATCCTCAAATAGACAACATATAAAACAATATAAAAGGAATAATAATGAATATAATGAGGATGAGAGGTCTCACAGAACTAACTATAAGTTCACCAATATTACATAAAATAATAATCATTCATCATCATGAATAATCAACAATAAAAAATTAATCAACAATCAATATTGTGACTATATTTGAAAATAATCCACTATAGACCAAGCTAAATATTTAGCTACTGTCAAACCTATAGCAATAATACAAACAATAATTATCTGGATGCACATACTTAGGTGCTACTCCATCAAAATACAACAATAAGTCAAATAATGTTGAGATAATAAAAATATTCTGATTTTCATCAATGCTCTCACCATTTAGTTCCATTAATGTACTGGCCAACTATAAATGAAATTTCTAAAGAAGTAATAAATAGAATGAAATGTTGTGCATAGATATTAAAGGATATTCCTTTTGCACCAACCAGGATCATCATCACCTAGATGTCTATAATACTAAACATAAACTAATCCTCCATCTAACTTATGCACAAATCTAGCTCAGAAAGCAACAACTCTATAAACTATTACTGTAAGCAAGACATAAATAAATAAATGAAACAACATATTATAAATTACTTCAAATAATTCCAAGGTTTATCCTATTACAATTAAACAGTTTTATTGGGACCATTTAAAAAAATCCTAAAACATTAAGTTTTTATGAAATAAAATCACATACACTACAATTTATAAAACAGAAGATAGAAAAAATAAAGTCTAAAAAATATTTTTAAAACAATTATTTATTAATTGATTAATAATAAACAAAACAGTGACATGATAGTAAGGAATTTTATACAATCATTTCAGCAATAAACATAATTTCATAAAAATTATAATCAATCAGTTGATTTCTATTCATAAATTAACTTTTAATTAATTATTTCTTTAAAATAACTAAGAGTTGGAAAGAGTTGGAAAAACAAGATTTTCAAAATCAAAGATAACAATCTTTGATTTAGCTTAATTAAGTTTTTGTTAAGTTTTTAAGAGGGAAAATGAATAAAAAGAGAAAAATATTTGGCTGAATGTTTGTGATGATGGTATATTACATGTGGTAATATGTTGATCTATTTCCATCATCTATTAGTAAATGTTGAATGTATAGAAAATTTTAAACTTTATTTAAACTTTTCAAATACTAACAACTTGTTAGTAATAACACACAAATAGACAACACAGATTAGTAATGATGCAATATTTTAAAAGGTATTATTCTCCATTCATTTTCAAGTACTGCTGGCCTGACCAGTATACTGTCATTGGTCAGGCCAGCAATACCTGAAGAAGAGTAGAGAATAATACTACTCAAAATATTATTTCATTACTAACCTGTGTTGTATATTTGTGTGTTATTACTAATAAGTTGTTTGTATTTGAAAAGTTTAAATAAAGTTTAAAATTTTCTATACATTCAACATTTATTGATAGATAATGCACATATTATCACAGGGAAAAAGATGTTAAAAAAAATTAAATTTACAAAAAGTTTCACAATTTGAAAAAAAATAACCTAATGAAATATTTAAAATTATCAATTCTTACACCAATAAAAAATTATTATTATTATTATATTAGAAAAAAATCTCTTTTTTTGCTACATACAAAAAATACCTTTAACCATGATTTTATTTTTTTCTGCGGAGTTTCTCTGGTACTTACATATTAGACCGACAATGTAGAGGAGATGATAGGCCTTTTCACATCTGCAATAAATTTGTAAACTTGTGATCACATCAAATAAACCCTGCTATGTTATCCAATCACATATCAAAACATGTAGTTATCTGACCTTATATCAAACATGTAACAATAAAATTGGCATTCCTAATGGAATGTGGTTGGAGGATTTGAGAATTCTATTCCTAAATGATGATCTGCTTTATTTATACTTAGGTTCACAAATTAAGCTCTTCAGAATGGGGAAAACTAGAGCTTGGCTTAGCAGATAAAACCATAATTGATTGGAATAATTATATGCAGAAAGTTTGTACCACTGGTGTTTTTTTTGTGACAATTTTACACTCTCAATTATTGTCCAGATTTCATTCTGACAACATTTTTAGTGCTGTAAATTGCATTTTTTACTTCATTTGTATTCATAGTTTTGATTCAATGATTTATTTTGACTGTTGGAAGACCTATAAAAGTGCTGTATTATGAAGTACTGATTACGATCATTTTCATGTGAACCACAAATATAATCACATGTTTAGTAAGTGTGCATTTTGAGAAAAAATAAAGATTTTCCTTTTAGTCTCCATTTTCAGAAAAAAAATTATCCACTTAAAACAAAATAGAACTGGCAAATGGTAAGCACCATATGTGTACATTTTATGGTTTATTGTAATATTTTAAGGTATATTCTGACTGTTGGAGGCCCATAAAGTGGTGAATTATTAATTGTCATTTACGATCATTTTCATGTGAACCACAAATACAATCATGTGTTAAGTAAGTGTGCATTTTGAAAAAAATAAACATTTTACTTTTAGTCTCCATTTTAGGGGAAAAGTTTATTCACTTAAAATGAAGAAGAACCAGAAAATTTATTGTTTTATCACCACAAATCCTATTGTATATTACATAATAAATACTGTATGGGTATATTTTCTGGATTTTTGATAATATTTTAGACTACTTTTATAATTTAGTGATTTGGGAATTGCATAATTGACTTACCATATTTTACATATTTTTGTATTGCAAATCAATATTTTTCCTGTTGTTAAAAATGTACTTTTTAAGATCAAATATTTTGGTGAAATTCATATTTTAGTCTTCTTAGAAATTACTATTCAGCATTATATTTTATATTTTTGTGTCAAAGTTGTATTTTTAGTATTGTTAAAATTGCACAATCATGTGTTAATTAAATGTCCAGTTTGGGGGAAAAACTTTAGTTTGTCTCTATTTTGGACCAAAATAGTTGATCCACTTAAAATAAAGTTGAACAAACAAATTGATTGTTTCATCATGACAATTCCTATTATATATTACATGGTAAATACTATATGTGTATATTTTATGGTTTTTTAATAATATTTTAGACTATTTTTTGTAATTTAGTGATTGTTTTGTCCAAGTTTAAGGTAACTTTTAGGAATTACATAATTGGCTTGTCATATTTTACATATTTTTATATGGCAAATCAATATTTTTACTGTTGTTAAAAATGTACTTTTTAAAAGCAAATTTTTTGTTGAAATTCATATTTTTAATATTGTTAGAAATTAGTATTCTCCATTATATTTTTATATATTACACAGTAAATAGTGTATGTGTATATTTTAGGGGTTTTTTGGTAATATTTTAGATTATTTTTGTAATTTAGTAATGGTTTTTGTATTATATTTGCAACACATATTACACCTGTAATGCCTTTTCACATACATATTCAGACTGCCAATAACTTTATAAATCTTGTAAAAATATCATGTACACATGGTCTATTTTAACAAATTTATTATTTTAAGCTTGTACAGGATCCAAGTGTCCATGTTATTTTGATCAGATCAAAAGATTAGAAAGTTGTCAGAAGATTGATACAAATGTGAAAAGGTGCTGCAGGTTTTTAATACATGTTGCAGGTCTAATATGTAAGTACTGTTTTTCTTCTGAATTATAATTTCCACTTTTTCTAGTCGAGTTTTTTCTTGAAGGCTTCTACACATGAACTTGATTAATTTGTCTTTCTGATGTGCAGTATTTTATTTCCAAGTTAACAACAAAAGTTTATTGATTTTCTTTTAACAATTCTCCCAGGTGAGAATAACACTGACAGAGATTCATGCTCTTGGTTGAAGACAAGTTTTCAGATTACTTTAGAGGGTAATTTCTCTACATTTTTATTCCAGTAAAGGCAGGTTACAAGAAGTAAGATGATGTCTAGCTTTTAGCTGAATTTAGCACTTGGTTTGCATTGGAAAAACCATTTTTATGACCAAACTCATAGATCTTATTTATAAGTGCAGTAAGAGAAAGATGTTCAAAATCCCTACCTAGAATATTCCTATCCCCAGACTAATTGGTTTTGAGCTTCAGTTATATAAAGGGCTTCATCTTATCTTTTGGATTCAAGAATATCTCTGATTCATGACTTAATATAACTTTTTAGTGATTTGCTACTATTTGGTTATTTTTATAAATATCTTAAAAATAAATGCCAGGTATAAATTTGCAAAATAAGAATGTAAGTATATGATATATCCACATTTCATATGGTTATCCATGATTTGTACAGCCATAAAAATTACTTGTAAATTGTTATCCCAAATTTGTTTGAGATGCTCATAAAATGCAAGAATGTCTCACAAACTATGCCACCTGATATTTTCCTTAAAACATTTTGATTTGGGAATCAAGTAATTATAAACAGACTGCTAAACAACACTAAATATAGGTTGCCCATCCTCACAAATAGTATACAAAATCAGATGCAACAATCATTTTTGTAATGTCATATATTATTGCGAATCTTGTGCAAACATTGTTTCTAGAGTTTCACAATATAAATACCTATATAAATGAGCAATGAATAACTCTGATCATAGGTCAATTTTTCTTGAGCCTGAGCAGAAATACAGTCACATTTGACCCAGTAAACATTGTATGTCGTGAAAGTGATGATTAAAAAAGCAAAACAAAATAAAGAAGACACTTTTCATCCCCAATAACTGCCACATTATCAACAAAAAAAAAATAGCATTCCCTTGCCCAAAAAGTGGAATATTTAAATTAGTCATTTATGTAATAACATCCACCTTATTTAAATCCCACAATGCAACCTGCCGATTGCTATGATTGAGTTAGAAGTTGGAAGCATTTTCAACAAGTTTTAATGATTCTAATACTGAATAATTGTTTCTTTTTCAAACATTCAAAACATTGATATATATATACATAAATTATAAAGTCATAAATTTTCATTCCTATTAGGAGTTTTACATTTTTGCCTTTTATTTTATTCTAGTTTTGGTTACTAAAATGCATTATTATTACTATTCATAAAAAATATGATTAAGTTTTTTATGGTTAAATTTAAAATATATTTTTTAGACTTCATATAAAAATTGTAATAAATTGATTTAGACATTTTTAAAAAAAATTAAATAACGTTCTTTGAAAAGCCATCCATAGTTCAATTTACATTTTTTTATTATTTTCTAATTTTATTCTCCGTCTATTAGATCGACTAAAATTGAACTATGAATCATTTGTAAATGTATTTAAGAATGTATGTGTGTATTACAGTTACACTTGAAAAAAATCTGTACACGAGTGAAACCATGAATTTGTGTTAAATTGCTAATAATTTGGCTACTACTGCTTTAAAGTAAATTTGTGTGATTTTATTTTATTTATAATGATTGTTTAGCATTTAGCAAGATATAGTTTGTATATATAATGTAAAATTTTAAATGGACAATTAATTTAAATTAACATTTTCCTTTCAGATCGGGGCAGGAAGAGACAACAAACTAACTTTCAATATTTTACCTATTACATTAGGAGATATTTTTATAAAAGTGACAGCAAGTAGTGGTAATCTGAGCGATTCTATAATTAAAGTTCTTTCAGTAAATGTAAGTACTAAATAAATGGTAGAAAACTTTATGCTTTTAATTACATATAAATGTAAGTTTAAATTTTTATTGAAAAAAAGAAGGTAATATTACTACTATTATTTCTGATAATTTGAATTAGAAATATGGTTAAATTTTGAAAAATTATTAAATAATTGAAAATTGTCGAAAGAATATCTAGTATTTACTTCTGAAAGTTAATCTATAAGCAATCCAACTTGACTTTTAATTTGTCGTCAGTAAATGAATATCTAATTATTTTACCTAGGTGACTAAATCAGAGGACAAACAAGATAAAACTTATCACCAACTGGCCTTTAACTAACCTTAGGAATGATGTTTTTTTTTAATTATAAAAAAATACTAAATATGCCATTGAACTGAAACGTTTGTTTAAAACGATTTATTGACCTATATCTTTATTACTGCAGTATTGTTTAAGGCTGTTAATATATATATAGTTCTAAACATCACAAGATCGCCATTCTTTGCACTTACAGAAGCTGTTTACACAGATGCTAAACTCTCCATACAATAGCGTCACTAAGTGTAAACCAGAGTAATCAATGGATGTTAGAAGAATTTTGCATAAAATCCATCCAATATCCTCAGACTAGTTTCTAGCTTGGGGCTTTCATCAGTAAGGAGCTTGAATCTGGGAGCACTGCACCTGGATCTTAGAATCTAATACAACCATCTAGCAGCCATCTGGAAGGTGTGCTCTCAGATCCAATGCTCCTCACTGATAAAACATGGAGGGTTCCATCAGATCCTAAGATCTAGGTGCAGGGTTCTCAGATCCAAGGCTCTTCACTGATGAAAGCCATCAGCTAGAAACTAGTCTGGGGATATTAGATGAGTAGACAGTAAGCAGACATTTTATGCAAAAACCTTGCATTCATTGATTACTCTGGCTTCCATTGAGTGGCACTGCTACTGTATGGAAAGTTTAGCCTCTGTGTATATACAGTTTTATGAATAAAATATCCTCTCACAATTTACAACCAGAATCAAGATTATTATATTTACAGACTTCAATACTAAAATTGTAAATCAAATTCTCTATCTTCTCACTAAGATCAAGCAAATTTATAAAAGACTTTTTGCCCCATTATTTGAGATGATTAATTATTAATGCTGTGAATTGTTGTAGATGTTTTACATTTAAAAAAGTCCATAGAGGGATACTTGTAAAAGAGTATCTTCAAGGTAATGCCAATATTAGAACTTTCTCATATAATTTCAATGATGCTTTTATCCAGATATATTTTACAAAAATGCACATTAAAGCTATTGATTCAGTCTGTCTAAAAAAAATCAAAATAAACAGATTTTTTCTTTTTTGTTCCGGAATATATTCATGGAATGGATGATTTCTTTATTTGTCTTGTGTTTTTTTTTTTAGAAATGGTTTGAAAGGACTTTTTTTTAATTTTATATTTGTAGATATGTTTTTTTTATCACAATATTCATTAGAAGATTGCAAAAAAAATGTCTTATAATCCAATAATCTTTAACTTTTTTTTTTTTTTTATTAAAAAAACTATATTTACATTTGATTCAGTACATACATCGTAACAATCATTACTTTAAAAAATAAATTAAGTTCAAATGTATCCAGTAAATTACATTATATCCACCTTTCATTTAAACAGTGTTCTGTAAGAGCATTCAGCTCCACATTTCACACCTTGTAGGAACATAACCACCCCATACCAATAAAAACGTTTTTCTTGGCCAAAATTTCAAACCTTTATAAAACATGTCATCCCATTCTTTTTCCATTTTTTTTTTCCAATATATCTTCTTGTTATCAAAGATCAGAGCACACCTAGATATCCATATTGCTCTCATTACATGCACAATAACTATGGCATTATGAGGCCTGAATAAAACAATGTTTTCTTTAAATAAGAGTTTTAGATTCACAATAGGCTTATGAAAGACCATAGATCTCAAATCACTAAAGGCTGTACATTCCTCCATCAGGTGAAGAAAGGTCTCGTCGGATCTGTTACAGCATTTGCATAGATCATCCCTTCAGTTTAAAAAAGTGGTGGTTGGCAAAATTCCATTTATCAATCTGAAAATAAATTTCATAACAGACTGTGATGTACAAATAGATTGGAAATTTTTTAGAATTTTTTTTAATGAGGCATTGAGCCAGGAGTTTTCGTTAGAAAGCTCTCTATTTTTTAGCTCTTTATATTTTAAATTATCTAAGGTCTCTAAGTTTAGATCATCCTGGATCTCCCTGTATGCAATCATCATATCATCAAAATAAGATACTCCGTCTGACCCCAGGTTAGAATCTATATTAATATTCTGTGTTAGTGGCCTGAGCGAATTATCATCAATGATCCTTAAATAAGCTCTTGCCTTAATGAAACTCACTAATGACTTAGGGTCAATTAAATTGAGACCCCCTTCTCCAATCGGTAGCTGCATTATTTTAGTAGGTATCAGGCTATACTTCTTACCCCAAATATATCTTTTTGCCAATTGAATGATCTTAAGACTAGTAGCATTAAAGATTTTCATCCATGGTCCATAGTAAGAGAGCACACCAACAGCAATAGCGTTAAAAACTTTTGCTCTAGTTGTTTCATACAATTTAAATGGGGAAAAGGCATTTATTTTAGTTTCGATGATTTTTACAACCAGTTTGTTCAAATGGGCACTCATTTTAGTTTTAGACAGATAGAGAGGCAACCCTAGAAAGGAGGAAGGCGTGCCCAAGAAGTCACATGGGATTCTCTTGGCAGTAGCCAATTGCCATGCAGCCGACTTGGAAGATTTAATACATGAGCCTGTAGAGATCTGAAATTTATTTAAGATGTTAAAGATTCTATGCACACTGGCCACATTCTCGAATATAATAATAACATCATCGACAAAGGCAGTGACATGAACAAAGGCACCAAGCTGAGGTAAGAAAATCCCATCGGTTGAGGCTTCTATTTCCCTAATCATCGTATCCAGTTAAAGGGCAAAGAGGAGGGCTGCCAGAGGAGACCCCTGTGGCATCCCCCTTGATGGAACAAAGAAATTAGAATGCCTTGCAAAGTTTTTAAGTGCTATTCTCCCGTTGGTCACATAATTGTTGATTGCTGTAATTAGATTCTCCTCACCCTCCACAAGTGGTGCCAATGAACTAGACAGAAATGACCAATCAACCACATCAAATGCAGATTTAAAGTCTATCTACATTGGAAAGAATTGAGTTAACTTATTACACCTGGCATATCTGATTGCATCCTGGATCTTCATAATTGCATCAGTTGCTCTCTTACCTTTAATAGCGTAATGAGCCACTGAAATTCTATTTTTTATTCTATTATAAAATTTCTTCAATATAATTCTAGCAAATATTTTTGAGTCAATGTCCTCGATAGTAATATTTCTCAGGTCATTTACATATGGGATGTGTATATTCCTATTCTTTTTTTATACAAAAAATTATTCTGTTATTAATCATTGGCCAATCTATTGGTTGTGCACACAACTGATTGTAATATTTTGCAAGCACTTCAATTATCAAGTAAGATATTAATTTATAAATTCTGGCAGGTATAGAATCATGAGCAGTAACTGTGTGATTTGATAGTCTAGTTATTTCCTCACTAATATCCAGGTGTGAGATATACTGCTGATCCTTGGCCACAATCATTCTTGGCCAATGGTCTGAATTCCTTTCATCATTTCCCATAGTGTTTTGCAGATTTTTATATATGTGCTAATCCACATGCAGCCCTGACAAAACCTCTCCATTCTCAGTTTTGACACATGTGATACCTCTAGACTGTGGCATGTACACCTTGGCATAGTTCAATGTTGGTTTTATGATGCAGGCAATATTAGGGAGTATCTTTCACAATCTTATAGCATATATTTCTTCCTGCATTTTCTCATAGATGTCATTATATTCTTCCTGCAGGGAGTTGATCAATGAGCGATTATTAGATAGAGTAGTTAAAGAATGCAAGGTTTTAGCAATGTCATTTAAGCGGGATTTCATTTGGTTTTGAGACAAATCCAGTTCCATTCCAGAAGAACAGACATCAGATATAAGTTTTTTTAGTCTAATCCAAGCCACACATGGAGACAAGGCTGTTTGCTTAGTGAAGTAACAAGAAGCTACAATTAAATTCGATCTCTGATCACAGGTCAAATTGAATGAATTACTAATATTTTTTATGCTAACTGGTAGCTACATTCTGGATCCCCATTATAGAGCCCAACCACCAACTTTACACGCAGGTGATCAGAGAAAGCAACAATTGAAGTATCAATTTCAACATCTTTTATCTCGAAATGAAAAACAAATCAATCAGTGATGAGTAACGACTATTAAAAAAAGTAAAGGCATTTGCTCCATATTTACTTTGACATGGCAGCACATCAATATCCTGCAACTTATTTTTTAGCTGAACTGGAATGTCCTGAAATGTGACATTAAAATCCCCTCCAATTATTACTATTCCTGGACGCAGAGTCAAGTGGAACTGCATCTCTTGAATAATTTTGGGCACCTCCCTTCCTCTATTTGTCAAATAAATTGCTACAACATAGTGCATCTGTTCTTGCATTTGAAAAGAGATTACTATGTGATTGATCTGCATACTTATGATCCGCACCTTATAAATTTTAGACTTTATATTAATTAGAATGGCAACACCATGTGCCGGTCTAATGTTCTGCTTGTACAATAATAGACCTTTCCATTTAATTTGATCGATAAACTGTTCAGGTGTGTTTACACTTATCTTTGTTTCTGTTAGAATAGCAATATCAAATTTTTGTGAAGCAAGATAATCAGTAAGCTTTAGTACCTTGTCATGGCTGTTGATGCCTCTAACATTAATGGTGACTATATTTAATGACTTATACATAGTGCGGATCCAAAGATTTCATTGCCTTATACTACCATAGCCACTTTCATGACCACAATCATTCATATTAACACCAGTCTCATTATGGTATAGATTTACTATTTCAAGTTCCATTTCATTTTGGTTTAGTTTCTCTGTTTCAAGTTCTGACTCAGTTATAGATGGGTGCCTTCCAGAGACATTTGCCAGAAAATGTTCTATTTGCTTATTTTTTTTTCCTTTACTTCAGTTTTCTCTATATCAGTTATGTCAACATGCTTATTATCATTATTAATTATGTTGTTTTTTGTTTTCTCTATATCATTTACCTCAATGTATGTTTCTTCATTTTCCATAATTGCTGAGCTTTCATCAACTAGGCACTGCCTCTGTATTTGAGCAGGTGCAGCATTATCTAGTTCGAGATCATCAATAATTTTCTGCTCGTATATAAGTTCTTCATCAGGACTATTATTTACAACATTAGCCCAAGATTTTAATGGAGCTATGTTACTGTAGTGATTTAGATGATTGAATTTATTACATTTGACACATGGCCCAGCATCACACAGAGCTGCAATGTGACCAATACGATTACATCTAAAACAGACAGGTGGCCTACCTTTAATAATAATGGAGATTGGCATATGATCTTTAAAAATTTTATGTGGGATCTGTTCCCTTGAAATGCCCTTGTTCATTTTCAACACAATTGACCATGAATTTGAGGGGATTTGAAATGCAGTTCCGGGTGTTAATAATCTTTCCATTTTATTAACTTCGGCATACGACGCTATTTCCGACTTAAAAAACTCAACATCAAAATTAGGCGGAGTATGCAAAACTTTTCCGTAAACTAGGGGGTTCGATTCTTTCGAGACGTAATATATTTTCTTATTTTGAATTTTTTTTATCGTTGCCTCCGCTTTTTCTTTTTGATCGGTGGTAAAATACTCAATAGAAACAAAACCCCTTGCAGCAAAGAAAGCTGTGTGTTTAATGGTATTTAATAAACTATTTTGATCAAGAACCTTAAGGTATTCATTTATATCAGGTTTATCAAGGACATGTTCACCGCTGGACTCATTAGATTGCATAATTAAACTAAAAATAAACATACATGCCGACATACAACTAGTAAATATCCTTTTCCAGTAAGAGTTTAAGCGAATGAAGGCCCTTGATGGGGGTTGACAAGAAACGTTATCTGCAAGCATATTATTACTAAAATCTAGATAACTCATATCCTGTTTATCTGCATTTTTCCCCACATGTAAACATAAATCCTCTTCCTTTGTGTCCTGGTTTTTCTCCTCGAATGCACTAATATTATTTTCTTTATCCAGTTTTCTTTTTTTATTGCGTAGCTCAATACTTTTTACTTCGGTCGTAACGTTATTACTAACGGCGACAGAATTCTCACATGTATTACCTCCATCTTTAGATATTATAGTTTCATCACCTTTCAAACCTTTATTTATCACCTTGTTCTTTTTTGATGACTTCTTCATCATATTAAAAATGCACAACAATTACCAACCTGGACAACTTCAGGGAAGAAACGAAAGAAACAGGCGGACGCCTAACTGTTATAAGAATTCGATATAAAATAAAACTTGTTTCCTTTTTAAAGCTCACTTTTTAAATCTTTGTTTTTATAAAGGTTTTCCTCAGAGGAAAACAGTAAGTGTGAAGGCATTCTTCATCAGGATATCAGTAGCTAAATAGATAAAAAATAAGATTTTTTTATTCTTGTCTAACTCTCTAATTACAATTGTTTACATAATTCCTTTTTACTAATAATTGCATGATTATTTAGGTTGATTATAGGACATATATCAGAAGTTAAATTGTCTTGTTTGTAACCTAAAAATAAGTTCGATTTTTAACTAGCTTAGATATAAATCCTAACTTGTAAACATGTCTGCATAAATCTTAATTAATCAATTCTTTCACAAATATATATATATATATTCATAGGAGAAGACGTCAGTTCTAATCATGGTGTGTAATACAATTTTTGCTATGATTGTTATATGAAAAAATGACTAAATTACTCTGCATTATTTATGCATTTCAGGAATAAATTTTCTTCAGATGCCTTGGAGTAATGCCAATAATCTGTACAAATATAAACAGATGCATAACTTACCTTAATAATATAATGATGATCAATCTGATATCAAAACATGAATATTTAAAGGTATAAGATTTGTCAATTATTTCAGGCAGTATGGTACACACAGCAAAAAATACTTTATATACAATGTCAGCAGTGTATATTACTTGAATGTTATTTACATCTAATGCAAAGTGCTTTAATCTATATAAAATTAATGTATATATAATTAGAAGAATAAATCAGCTTTCTTCAAACTGTAAATAAATAATACTCTTTGCATTTAGCAAAGCTGAAGAATAGAAATGATAGGAATTCTTTAAGCTTTTGATGTTTAAAAGATTACTCTTGCTAACATTGTTTAAAATTCAAAATTAAATTAATAAACTAATAAGATAAAAAATATGACATTAATAATTGTTAGGATAATAATCATTTAGAAAAGAATGTAGACATTTAACTTATAATAATTTGCTCTTTATTAATAACTATCAAACAGGCAAAACTCTCCATACAATGGTGCCACTCAGTGCAAGCCAGAGTAATCAATGGATGCCAGAAGGCATGTGCAAAAAATTCCTATCTAGTGCCTACTCATCCAATATCCCCAGACTAGTTTCTAGCTTTTGGCTTTCATCAGTAAGGAGCTTTTGATCTGAGAGAACTGATCTAGATCTTAGGATCTAATGTAACCCTCCAGCAGCCACTTTTTATCTCTACTTAACTACAAAACTGTGAGTCTAAAATTGAAAACACAATATTTTCAATCCAAGCACATTAGCTTATATAGTCATATAGGTCTGAACTCAGTTAGGTACCCTACATTTTTGCATCTTTGATTTTATAATAACCATAGTCACCATTATTCTATTAGACAGGATTGGTATTAAAGCACTAAACATCACACAGATACTCCTCACTGACATCACTCCTCACTGACAAAATCCACAAGCTAGAAACTAATCTGTGGATATTGGATGAGTAGGTACTACATAGGGATTTTATGCACATGCCTTCTGGCATCCATTGATTATTCTGGCTTGCACTGAGTGGCAATATATATATAGAGAGAGTTTTGCCTGTTTTAATAACAGTTATAAGCAAGCATAAGAAATGGTGATCATGTGATGTTTATTGGCATGTGATATTTAGTGTTTTAATACCAATCCTGCCTAATAGGATAGTGGTGGCTATGGTTATTAAGGAACTAAAGACACCAAAATGTATGGGTACTGAACTGAGGTCAGACCTATATGACTATATAAGTAAATGTGCTTGGAGTGAAAATATTATTGTGTTTTCAATTTTCAACTCATAGTTTTGTAGTTGAGATAAAAGATGACTGCTGGAGGGTTGCATTAGATCCTAAGATCTAGATTCAGTGCTTTTAGATCCACAGCTCCTGAATAATGAAAGCCACAAGCTAGAAACTAGTCTGGGGATATTGGATGAGTAGACCCTAGATAGTGATTTTATGCATATACCTTCTGGCATCCATTGATAACTCTGATTTGCACTGAGTGGCACTACTGTATGGAGAGTTTGGCCTGTTTTAATAACAGTTATGAGCAAGCATAAAAAATGGTGTACATGTGATGTTTAGTGGATGTAATAATTGTAAATATGGAATTAACGTATTTTAATAAATATGCATATAAGGGAAGCAAACCAAACTTTCCTATGCTATAAAGAAATAGAATTCTTTAGGTTTAGAAAGAGTCAAGACTAGAATGGGGCCCATTTATTATTGTAACTTTTATTCTTTACAAGCTTATTCTTGCTAACATTGGGAAAATTAACAATTTTTTTTACATCTCTGTCTCACTTACTGTAATTTTTAATACATAATAGATGTTAGATGATAGTGCTTCATAAAATGCCTATTCAGTTTTGTACTGTCCAATATTCTCAGGCTAGTTTAAAGCTTATGGCTTTCATCAGTGAGAAGCTTTGGATTTCGGAATGATAGTCTTGGATTTTAGAAGCTAATGCACCTTATCTCTAGTGACTATCATTTACCTCTCTTTTTAACTATAAGCTCATTTTTGCTAATATTGGTGGAAATTCAGAATTAATATACCATCCAGATGAAAATATGATATTAATAATTATTAAACTGTAATCTAAAATAGAATCTAACTTTTAATGAACTTTTGTAAAAATAATAAAGCACAACTTCTCTCAGTCTATAACTATTTTAAAAACTTTTGATGTTTATAAGCTTTATCTTAGTAATATTGATGGACATTCAGCCAGATGAGAATATGGCATTAACATTTAATAAATTAACCATCAATTGGATAATATACAGATATCTAACTCTTGATAACCTTTTTAAAAAATAGAATTTTATAAATTGCAAACATGAAATTAGTATCACTTAACAGATGATTGACCAACAGTGTGTCTTCAATATATCTTGAGAAGTTCTAATGATGCTGTTATTACTTTCACTTTGATTTGATATTTTGTAATTATTCATAATATTATTTTGCCAATTCACATTTATTTAATGACAGAAATTGGAACAAAAATTGTTAGTTTTTAAAAAATCATAAATGTCAGTTTCATACTAATATCTTAAAGATTTTGAAATTAAAGGAGTTCTGATTGATAGATTCTTTGGTCTTCAACTTTAGAATGAGTTTTTTTCTTTTATTATTTTAAAAAGGACAATTATAATTTTCAGTAATTTATTTACATATTTATACAACATATTTGTAAAATATTTATTTTAAATCATTTTGAAACTGCTTGATTTTAAAAAAATAAGAGAAATGAAATTGTAATTATGATAAAAAAAAAGTTGAGATTGATTCAGAGAAAAAAAATGCATTTAAAATTTAAAGAGAAACAAAAAAGAATGTGTATAATAAAAATATAATATATATATATATATAATGAATTTTGAGACTTTTATGGCTTTTTTTTTATCTTAAAATCATTTACATCTTGAATATATCATTTACTACATTTTCTTAAGATTTAAATGAATTTAGGATAAGAAAGAGCTGCAAAAGATACAAGGATTTGAAAGTTTTTCAATCTATTGCATTTAATAGGTAGATTTTTCACTAAGTCATTGCATCATTCCTTATAAATTAATTTTAGGAAAAGTTCTGTCAAGTTGTTAATATTCCAGCCACAAGGCAGCACTCATGAGCAATTATCTACAGAATTGGCTACATTGTGGCAATTTAGTACAAACTACTGTAGTGAATAACATTTCAATACCTTTTGGCCAATATATCTTTTAACAAATAGCATATTGTTCAAAATGAAAATAATATTAGATTTAAAATGTGCTGCAAAAGATATAGGATGTTGAGAACTTTCCTATTTTTTCATACATATCTGTTACAATACTTTGCTGGCTTAAAAACTTCATGCATATGTTTTTAAAATAGCTTGATTATATTTAATAAATGCCTTAAAAACATTGTCAACTCTCTCTGTTTTGCCATCTGAGATTTATTAAATTTTTTTTATTAAAGTATTTGTTTACAATCAAATTTAACAATTTTATAGAAAAAAAATACACATCTAATGATTCCATGCAGTAACAATGCATTTTTCAAAGATTTTTTTTATTCTTAACTTATAAAAATATGTTTTTAGAATTGTCTTTATATTCTCAAAAGTCATTAGTTGGGAGTTTTACATGATAATTTTTCTTCCAACAGCTTTGATTTTATTAAGTCTGACTGAACTATGAAAAAAGTCAGTCCTTGTATGAAATTTCATAAGTGCCATGACATTCCATGTTCCAGGTAAAAAATAGTTTAAAATAAATTCCACAAACAAGACTGACAATAACTTATACAGCAATCAAATTAATTCATAGAATTAATGACAGAAAAAACATTTGTTGTTAAACAAAAACCATTCTCTAGCCATTTAATCACATTAAATTCATAAAATATGATATCAATTCTAATAATATATAAATTCTTGAAAAACATATCAATATGACCAAACATTATTAAAAAAAGATATAAAAATTTATAAAACACTTAATAATATGAAATAAAGAATGAGGTAAATAAAAACAATGCCATTTGAAAAAAATTCTTAGAGAAAAATCCATGTTAAAAATTCTCAATCATTTACTTTTGAGAATAGAAAAAATAACAATAATAAAATTTTTTAATTAATTCAATTCAGTCTAGTCAGTTCATATAAAATAATTATTAGTAACATCCAACTATAATACCCTTTTACAAAGAAGTATTAGACTAGGCAAAACTCTCTATATGTATTGCCACTCAGTGCAAGCCAGAGTAATCAATGGATGCCAGAAGTCTTGTGCATAAAATCCCCATCTAATGCCTACTCATCCAATATCCCCAGACTAGTTTCTTGCTTGTGGCCTTTGTCAGTGAGGAGCATTGGATCTGAAATCACTGCCCCTAGATCTTAGTTAGCTAATAAGATAAAAGGCACTTGCTGGAGGGTTGCATTAGGTCCTAAGATTTAAGTGCTATCCAAAGTTCTTCACTGATAAAAGCCACAAGCTAGAAACTAGTCTGGGATATTGGATGAGTAATCATTAGATAAGGATTTTATGCAAAAACCTTCTTTCTTCCATTGATTACTCTGGCTTGCTCTGACTGATACTATTGTAAGGAGAGTTTAAATATCTACATAAACATTTCAGTTAATTGAATTATAAATTTATAATTATTAACAGCAGAAGATACCACACATTTATTATTTGTAACTGACAAATTATTAATTTGAATATAAGAAAACTGTTTTTGATGTCTTCTGCACTTAATAAATTTAAAAAGCATTATTCATTGATTTAAATTTAATGCTAGTAAATTCCATAACATATTATCAAAAATGCTTTAGATTATGATTAATATTTGTTTAGACTATCAATATAAAAACAATGACAAACTTTTGCTTGCTATCTAAATAATTTCCTAAAATTAGTCAAATTATTTCAATAACATATTGATTTTTTTTAATACACTTTGTGATACCCATTTTTCCTCTTCATAATTAATATAAGCTTGTTAGAAAAGCAACAAGATATGGAACTTCTTTTTCAGTGAAACAAGGGTATTCATCAATCCATAATATTTATCATAGTGTCATCGAATGTTACTGTGAAAACCCAAATATTATTTTTTATAATTTCTCTGTCTAACTTTAACAGTTTTAACAAAATTTCAAACTACGAAAATTTTAAACATGGATAATGCAAACCTCAGTGGTTAATGATGACCATTCTTACAATTCAAATAACTGAAATTATAACAGATTAAATCAAATAACTGAAATTACAGCAGATTAAATTAAATAAGTTACTGAAATGATTGCATATAAAATTAAATTAAATCAAATCTAAGACATTAAAAAATTCTTAAGTTCTTTTGTTTATAATTTTCTGAATAATCAATCTTATCTGTTGAAAACATGGATGGAACATTAAAATCCATCACTAACATTACATAATTTTTATAAGAGCTAATTTATTCTTCAAAATTTTTGATGTTAAATGCAATTGACCTAATGAATTATTTATTAATATATTTTCTTATAATTTAAAATAAGGAAAGCTCTAAATACAAATTAATTATATTTCTTTTTAATCAAAACTATTTTATTTAGTTTAAAATTTTAATCTGCTGCAGATGGCGCCATGAAGAAATAAAGCAGTGAGAAAGTGGGTTATTGGCTTTTATGCTGGGTTTGGGAAAATATAAGGGAGACTTAGATATGAAGGCCATGGAGTTGACAAAGATTATGTTGTGGAAATGGCATGGAGCAGATTATGGGAAAACTTAGGGTGGGGAATGGAAAGGGAAGGTAAAGTGGCTAATAGGTTCCTCTGGACATGGTTACTGAGAGAGTCCTGACTTGGTATAAGGAGAAGTCACAGTGCATCACATCAGCATTTCTTTCATGCATTTGATGTCTAATGAAAATAATTTTAAACCATATGAACAAAATTCTATCAAACTACCATAAAAATGCATTTATATATAAGACTTCATAATGAAATGATACTTATCAATCTGCCACTTTTATAATTTACTTTTGAATACAAGTTGGATAAACTTGAAACTTTTTACGATTCTAATGAGACAAAAATTTTTAATATGTCAATTCATATATTCATTCAATATTGGTTAATATTTAGGTAAGTAGTTATTGATTATTTGATAGACTGCTCAAATCTTGTATCCTAGTACTTAAAAAGTCTCATGAGTAATGCATTTTTCTTAGCTATTCCTCTAATAAATATATGTTTTGAAGAGGCTCTTCTCTGCAGTGGATTATTTAAAATTATTATTATTATTTTTTAAAATTTCAGCCTGAAGGACATTTGAAGAAAGTAGATAATATAATTTTTATCAACAGACTTATTTTCCACAAACAACCACAGGTTTTTAAAGAAGTATTTGTCAATTTGCCTGCCATATCTATTATTCCAGATACATTAAAAGCCAACATACTTTTAATGGGTAAGTAGAGAAAAATTCTCATTTTAAAACTAAACGTTTTTGGTATTCTAATTTTTGTTAAATCGGTCTTAATTAACTAATTTCATTATTAAAACAGTTTAATTTTATTTATTTCTAATTATAGGAAATCCGTTTGGAGATCCGATTAGAGATATAGTTAAAATGGTTCGTGACCCTTTACACAATAATGATATAAACCAAATTTTTGGAAATGTGCAAGTTTTCCGTTATTTAACTTACACTAATCAAACTCATAAACATTTAAATGTAAAACTAGAGAGCCAAGTTTATCGAGGTAGGTAAAGCCTTTAAAATATTATATACGTGAGCATGAAAGTATGAGAAAATTACTATAATACATTTAAAAATAGCATATTTTTTTCTGTCCATGGCTCTATATGTGTAAGCCATAGCTGAAAAAAATATTAATGCAAATTTTTTTAAAATCATAAATTTGAATTTATAAACATTAAGTGTTTTTTCTGCCTACATAAGTGTCATAAAAAATCAAATTACTTCTCAATCAGACCTTTCTCCATCGTACACACATACTGGTATATCCTGAATCAGTAAGCTAATTGTTTCTATTTTTTTTGATTCATTATTTTGTGCTGTCTTTTCCATAACTTTTATGTTAATTTTTTTTGTGTACAATATTTTAAAGTAAAATTGTGTCATGGGTGTGTGTGTGTAAATGCTAAATAAGTATATTATATGAAATTTGCTGGATAATTTCAAATAACTACAAGATGGCTTGGAATCAAATTCTGAGAATACCAAAAGCCTATTGTCTTTGTAAAAACCACAGAGAAATCATTCCCATATTTCCGAACATTAAATAAATATTAGTACAGTTATTAATTATATTCAACATGTCTTTAACGTTATTACTATAGATGTATACTTCCATTGTTTATTATATTTATTAATGCTTTTGTAAAGCATGTTATTCATCTTAATTCCATAGTAATTTTTTTATATGTACAAAATTAACAATGCTGTAGTTTTTTTTTTTAAAGATCGATATTATCAGAGTATTTCTGATATGTGTATACAAATATAATAATATACATAATAATCAATTTTAATATATATACAAACATTGTGGTCTCACGGCTGCTGCATTCATTTGCAAATTTTGTGATCTGGGGTTCAAATCTAGATAGTCAACATAGCTGATTTAGTGAGACAGTTAATCATTGGAATATCTAGCTCTTCTTATCTAAAAAATAAAACAAATTTTAAAAATTCTATAATCTTTTAAAACCACTATCACATGTCATTTAAAAGGCTGTAAGAGTAATGCTTCTCCTTGACTCTTCATTTTTAGAATGCTAATTAAAAAACCTTTCTCCTGAAGTGGAATTCTTCATGTCTTATTTTTTATATTTTAGTTAATTATATTTAACGTTTTATTAAAATAGATATAAAACTGAGTAAAGAGTATTTTATTCATATATTATAAATAGTGTACGTTTATAAAAACGTTTTCAAAATGTAATTATAATTATTTGAAACTAGTTGATTTAAATAAAATGCCATTAAATGTTAAAGTAAATTTGCATTACTGTAAATAATATTAGATTAGTAAAGTATGTTGAAATTTAGTTATTTATTGATTCGAATTTAGTTTTATTCAATTATCAATCAAATAGATATCTTAGACATACATCAATGCTTAGGACAATGATACATGATTTCACTGCTCATTGCAGCTTATTTTGGAATAGTGAATAGGTTTCTTGATGTTTCAGATGATGATCTTGTTTGCTGTATTTCATTTTAAATACCATCTGAATAAATTAGATTTTAATAGGGATTGTTATTAGTATTTTATGATAGTGTAGTGGACAATCTAAATAATTATGTATGGGAAATAATGTTATTGCCTAGTGTGATCAATAACTGAGCTAGTTAATTTTACACAGATTCTAACAGAGTTACTATTTGTTAATGCATGTTTTGTTCTGTGATAAATAATATAAATCTTAAGAGCATTCTTCATGATCTTTTATTTCTATATAGGGTCAATAATAAATGGCTGTCTAAAAATCTATAGGTCAATTTCTTTTGTTTTATGACAAATGTAGAGAGGTAGTGAATAGAAAATCCATTATTATTGTAACAAAGTAGCTACCCAATGCTAACCAATGATGATCATATAAAAGTGGCAATTGTTACAAAATGCCAAACCAACTTTAGGGCTTTTATAAAATGACATTCCACATTTAGGATAGATCTATATTATTATGATTGATGTCTCAATTCGGAGGCATTTAATATTCATAAATCCAAAAGTCACAGTCTCAGTTTCTGTGTTAAATGTCAATTATCAAGTCAAAAATATATAAATAAAAAGAACATCACTCAAAACATTTCATTCTATACTGCCTTGCATGTTACTACTAGCAATTAAATGTGTTTGTAAAGGTATAAGTAAATACTGTTTTGTTAAACATATAAGTATTCAATTACATCATAAAAATAGATCAATGCATTACAACAAATATTAATATTTATATTTCTTTTTTATATTTTATTGCCATAGCTGACTAAAAATATCATTAACAAAATATTTTGTGGTTTGAGCTCAAGCCCTTTTTAATGTAAATAATTAATAAAGTTTTAAACTAAAAAGTATTACAATATTCTTTTTTTTAAACTAATCTTTGACATCATTTATACAAATTGAAAATTAATGTTTTTTTTTTACTCTTTTGTTTGATATGTCAACTAAATAGTATATATGTAACATTCATTCATGTGTATGTATATTAGATTAAATATTTTCATGAATTAATTTGGTTGAAAACAAAATAATAAATGGAGATATTTTCATGTAATAGCTAAAAAGACATGCGTAGTAGTAATGTTGGTAGATAGCTGTCCATAATCATTGACCTCTCTAAATTAATTTATTTGCTTTCATAGAAGTTGCTCACAAACAAAAAATCTATTGTTGACTATTAACATCAAGTAGTTTTCATAAGTACTGTCAATAGTAATTGGTATTCTTAAAACCATAGTTTTATATATTAGGCTGCAGTGTTCAAAGTCAAGCAAGGTATATATATATATGTGTGTGTGTGTATGTGCAACAATAAATTATAATGATTGTGTAGAATAAAAATAATAACTTTGTACAATAATTATATATAATGATTGTGTGTAAATAATTATATATATAACAATTATTTAAATAACTGTAACCATAAAATGTAACAATGTAATTATCATTGAGTAGCAACGTTGTTAGGTCATAGAATTGCACAGCTATTCTTATAAGGACCAAAAACTGTATAAAACACCATATATGGTGAGGAGTATAATAATACTATGTGTATGTGAAAATGCCATACAAGGTAAGGTATGTAAAGACTCCAGAAGTCTGAAGGAGTATATAAACTTCCAGAGCCTGCTCCATCTCTTCTCGTATTAATGTAAGACAGAGACCCCTGCCTTTGTAAGTCCAATTAATCATAGAATTAAACTTGGTTGGAGTACCTTTGGTAGAAATAACTTGATTCTAAAAGGAAATATGCCTATGTGTTTGAAAAGAAAGGTTTTTAATAAATGTGTTTTACCAGTTCTTACTTATGAATTTGAGACTTGGACACTTAATAGAAGAGCAATACAAAGGCTTTAGACCACTCAAAGAAGTATGGAAAGATGCATGTTGGAAGTAACAAGAAGAGATCGAAAACACAATATATGGGTAAGAGAACAAACAAGTGTTACTGACCTCATTGAAAGAATTAAAAAGACTGAAGTGTAGTTTGGCTGGAAATATTGCTAGAAGAGATGATAATAGATGGACAATTGAAATTTTAAACTGGATTCCAAGAGATTATAAAAGACCCAGAAAGAGACCACATGTAAGATGGATGGATGAATGAAATAAGAAAGTGTGCAGCAGTTATGTGGAGAAGAGAAGCTAAATATTGCAGAAGATAGATTAAACTTGGAGAGACCTTTATTCTGCAATGGACTGATAATGGTTGATGATGATGAAGATGATTAGCTTACCATCTCAATTTTGCCTTTGTTAATTATTTACTTGCTGTGTACAGGACACAGCATAGACTAATAGATCTTTTCAAATAAATACTATAATACTAAAACAACAAACATATATTCACATAGAAACTAATCACAAGTCAGAGACAATTATCAATCAGCTTTAATATCAAAAGAAGTTTTCATAAGACTGATGTCTTAAGACTGAAAATAATTAATCAGAAAAATTTATTTTTGAATGTGTTATGTCCATAAAAGATGTTGTATGCATTACTGAACAATATTTTATAATCAGTATGTTATTCATGAATGTAAAAGGCTAAGTTAAGATAACCATTATTAATTCTATTTCCATAAATATAATTTTGTCACAGTGGCTCAATTTATTCTCTTTATATAAAATTTAAGACGAATTTTATAAATTATTTCTGGAATAACTACAAACTATCTTAGGATCAAGAAACGACTATTTTTATTAAACAATCCATTTACTTCTGTTTAAAACTCTCTAATTACCACTCCATCCTTTAATTGTTTGTAGTGTTTTAATTATAGAATTATATGTTTATTAAACAATCTACAAATTTATAATTTAAAAGGCTAAAAAAATTTTTTTATCGTTTTTATCAACTATTTAGTGTCTTCAATTCACAATTTTGATTATTCTTTTAAAAACATTTTTAATAAACTTGTTATCATAATCTAACTAATATAATTATTACTAAATGTTTTTTAATCAATGCATTCCTTTTAAAATTTGTTAATCTTCTATTTCTATAGCAAAAACTCATCAATACAGTCTTTTTATAAAAAATGTCTGATACCTTGAAGTCGAAAAGCTTTAATTTATTAAAATTCAAAATATTGTTTTGATAATAAATTTAATATTAGAATCAGATTCATTTAATCCAATTAAAAATCCTCCAATTTATCTTTTGTAATAATAACCAAACATTTATCTATATGTTAACAAATAATTTTAAACACACACACACACATACACAAAATTATAATTATATTACTCTCAAAAAATTAATATAGACATACATATTAATGAAGAAAAACATAACTAATTATTCAAACGTTTTTAATTTTATAAAACTTGTCAATATTTTTGAAATATATTAAATCTTCTAGAATATTAATTAATTTTAATTTAAGACACAGAAAATATTCCTCCCGATTTAAAACAAATAAATAGATCAATGATTTTTTAATCTATCAGCAATGTGATATATATTTTCAACACCTTAAAAGTTTTAATGCACTTATCTTTGTTTTAAATAAGAAATGAGGAATAATTTTTTTGTTTCAAAAATGAATACTATTCATAATTGTTTTTATTATTAGAAAATTCAATAAATTTTAGATATAATGACAAGTTTAAATTTTAAACGTTTAGGTAATTGGCCACATTATTTCTACATTAACACACATTTTATATTATTTTATTAGAAAATAATATAATCATATTTGTGCTTTTTTTAAAAATATATACTAAGTATATAAGTAACTATTTTTAAGACATAAATTTAAACATTTTTTTGTTACACGGAATGGCTTTATTTTTAATATTAAATTTACTATTGAGGGAAGTGTCTTCATGGGTGCTTTTACTAATAGATAAGGATTTCATTATTCAGATTAACAGTTGTCATTAAAAATATTTATTTTTCCATTCTTTAATATATAAAATCTTAGCAATAAGAAGGGACCAATTTATATTCAATTATATTAAGCATTAATTGATTAAATAAGTAGTAAAATTCTAAGACATTTTGAAATATAAAATATTTTATTGCATCAAAAATAAAGATCTTCAAATCTTTTTAACATTATGTAATAATCATTTCATCCAATACAATTCAATAAGAAATTTGTCAATGTTCTTATTTTAAAGAATTGAATATGGGATATTATGTATAAGCTTTTCATTTTGCTTTTATAATTTTCACTTTGTCAAAAAAAGCACATTCTTCTTATGTTGAATTAAATATTTTTATGGATTGTTATTATAATAAAGGATAGACATAATGAGATTATATCAATGTTATGTCTATTCTTTATTATAATAATCTATGAAAATATTTAATTTCACATATATAAATATTATTTGCTGAATGTCAAAAAAGTTGTTATTCTTTCATATTCTCACATCTATAAAAAATAGCTTTCTGTGTTTAAATGCATTTAGCAACTTGGGTTTGAAGTAAAATATGAACTTTTTCTTCAATTAATCCCAATAAAAAATGTCTTATAGGTTCTTGTAGAAAAGTTGTTTAGCTTCAGGAAAATTGTCCATTAGTAGTGATTGATAGTTTCCTATACACATCAATTATAAAAAACACATGAATATCTTTATATTCATAAAATAAAATGAAGTCAATTTTAACAAGTGAAAAAACATTTTATCACACTATAGTTATTCAGACATTTATAGTCTGAGGACATAGTATAAAATTATTGATTCTAAAAAGAAAAAAAAGATTATGATTATTACATTTATTTTTTTGAATGTGAATATATAAAATATATGAATGTATGTAACTTCACATACTAAAAAATGTATCCTCCATACAAAAGCTATTGATATTCCTGTGTGTGTGAAGACCAAAAGCTCAGTATATCATTTGTTCAATAAAATCCTTTGAAACATACTAATAATAATACATAGAAATCATAAATTTACTATTAAAAAAGAGAATGTAAGAAAAATATAAATCCAGAATGGGGTTGTGCAGTATAAAAATAGAAAAAACAAAAGTCGTACAAAAAAAGTTCAAAGAACTGTTAAACTGAAAAATGACAAAGATGAGACATACAGAAAAAAAGGAAGTAAAAAATTATAGAAGAATAACAAACTAAAATAAAATTTTAAAAATGAAGCTAATTATAGAGATAATATTGAAAAAAGTCAGAAAATTAATATATTTAAGTTTATAAATGAAAGTGAATTAAAAATACAAGAAAGATTAATTTATAAAGGAGAATTAAATTATAAATCTGATGATAATATGGAAAGTTATGAAAAAATTGAGAAATGAAAAATCATAAGTAATACATGATATAACATTAAAATAATAATGGGTATTAAAAGCAAGGGGTATTGATGATAGCCTTTAATGATGTCCTTAAAAGTTGGTGAATTAATAAAATAAAAACGATTTTTAAATATATTTTTAAAACCCAGGATATGTGAATAATTATTAAATCCATAACAATGTATATGTCATGTATAAGTTTTATTCTTATATTATTAATTAGGCTTATTTATCAAATAGAAAATAATAGTATTAGATAAAAAATTCAAAATAATTTTTAAAATAGTAGAAAACTAAACGATAGTATGTTTGTTTTCATCCTAAGATATAAATGTTCTATAAATTGAACAGAAGTTTGTTGGTAGCATTTTTAAATAATAAAAGATGTTGTATAAAGTAATAAGAAAGAAGTTGTAGAAAAGTCTATATACATATGAGTATGACTTTTTTATCACTTAGATGATTTAAAATTTATGAAAGAGAAAATTGAAATAAGTTTGAAACAAAGATATCCCAGTGATAATTGTGATTTAGTTATAAAATTTAGACAATGGTATACAACTATTAAATATTGATAAAGAAAATGTTAAATACATGTAAATATTCCTTTAAACAGGTGTACAAAGTTTAAGATAGAGAGTAATGTTAAATGTAGTCAAAGTAAATAATAAATATTATTGGTAAATTATGAGATAACTGTGATGGAGAAATAAAATTCTGATAAGTTTTAATGCAAAAAAGTAGACAAATACTTATTTAAATGTGGCAGATGAATGAACATGGAATAATTGGCTAATTGCAATGAAATTTTGATGAAAAAATAATTTTTAAAACCTATAATTTTTAAAACATATATATATATATATTGTACCTAACTGAAATTTCAGTTACTTCCAAGAGGTAATCAAGGTTATCTTAGCTTAACCTTTTGTTTAAAATTTCGGATTTAAAAAAAAATGATAAAAATGAAAATTAATTAATGAATAAAATAGGATAATCTTATATAGTATATATACTAGTTAGTTTGATAGGGGATGCTAGATAATAATTTGAAATAAAGCAAATGTCAGAAATAGTTGTGATTGATAAATAGTATTAAATGTATTTTACAGTAACTATTGTGTAATTCATTTTAATGTTCAAATGATAATAATTAGATATTATAAATAAGTTGGAATAATATTAAGTAATAAATTTAAAAATAATCTGTAAATAATTTTTTTAAAATGGTATAATAATATTTATCAGACGTAAGTTAGTGTAGCGTTCCACTTATAAAAATTATTTTGGATTAAATATTCATTAACATTTTTATTGTTGTAGTTTTAAAAATAACTTTTAAACAATCAGTTTATAGATTACCCATATGTGAGAATATGTGTATGCAAGACACGTAAACATAAGAATAAAAAAAATAATAATTTAATACTAATATTGATTAAAATAATAATAATAATAATAATAATAATAATAATAATAATAATAATAATAATAATAATAATAATAATAATAATAATAATAATAATAAAACAAATGTATGGATAAAGTTATTAAAGTTAAATATTTAAAAGTAATAAAGAAGGATAGCTCTGAATTTTATATTTATTGCTATTGTGTTTATAAAAATATTATCATTAAAAAAATATTATATAGTGTTTGTTAATAATGAATTTTTGACTTTGCAGCTGTGGGTCACATGGTATGGAAAAATTATATTGATTATGTCAGTAAATCGATTTCACAGCTGAATTGTCCAGAATAGTAAAATGTAATAAAAAAATAATTTGATTGGTTTACAAGTCAATTGATCAAAAGGGGGGGGGTATTAAGGATTGTTATATAAAACAGGGCTCCAGGTGTTATCAGGGGGCTGATCTGATTTTTAATTCTACAAGTAGTTGAATTCTAGAATTTCTATAATAAAAAGTTGTAATTTTATAAAACTATTATTTTAAAAGTAAAAGTATGATTTTTAAAATAACTATATAAAATCGTCTTGTAGAAATGAAGTGCTGAATTTAAAATGTAATCTGTTTTCTGACAATTTAAATTCCAGTTGAAACATAAAATTACAGTAAGAATGTTTGAAGAAAAGTTAGTGTCTCTTATCTCAGCATTTTATCTATTCGTTTTTTTGTATTTAGAAGTAAAAGTAAAATTAAAACACAAATTATTAATTATTGTTATGGCTGAACAATTTATGGCACTAAACTATAGTATATATCCTATTAAATTAAAAATACATGTGAAGATGAAATTAAAAGACATTCAAAGTTATAAAATATTATGATGAAAATGCATCAGCATCTTCGTGAATTAAAATTGATGTTAAATTTAATACTGTATTAGTAATACATGCTATATACATGTAAATATGCTCTTAATAGAATAATGTTTATGAGGAAAATATGTATTTTAAAATACTAATTCTTGTTTATGCCAGTAGTATGAAAAAAATTTGTTTGGAAGTAAAACTTTAAAAGAATTTAAAAATAGTATTAATGAACTTGTCTCTGTCAAATACATAATGTTTTGTTATAGTTGCCAGTACTTATAAGTAACTTTATGACCATTGATCTTAGCTCATAAACCAAGGAATGTCTTTAATTATAAAAGAAATCTACTCTTATGTTTAAAAAAAATAAAAGGAAATTTGTAAAAAAAAAAAAGAAATACATTTTGAAATATTAAGAAATGTTTTAAAAAAAGAGCTCTATTTTAAAAAAATGCATTTATCTAATGAAGAACAGTGAAAGTTAACTAAAAATATATATTATAATTATTCTGCATTTGAACCTAGGATTATAAATATAAAAACGTGTACTCAGCTGAAGAATTTATTTTTCCAAGGCAGGCTTATACTTATACTTATGCTATTTTATTATTTTAATATTTAAAATTATCTTTGAAGATAAAAGAAAGTGAAAATGTTTATTTAAGGAACTGTTGAACATTTGCATTTTGAAAATCATTGTCATGTTTATAAATATTTTGATTGAAGCTTCAAATTCAGATAGATAACTTAACCTGAATAAATTATCTACATATTTTTAAATGGAAAAACCATTGCGGAGCTGAAATGTGAACTTAAGTTACTGTATTATTATTTTTTATTGTTTGTTTTATTGGTTTTTAAAAAAAAATGAAACCATAAAAATATTGATGCTATATATTTTGTGTAACACTTTTTGCATAAATATACAGGTAAACTAGGGTTATAATTTTAAAACTTAATGGGTTTATTAGAATGAGCAAAAATATTTTGACATTCTTAAGTCAATTTAGTTGATTTATTAAGCATTACACCAGCTAGTTTCTATTTAATAATTTCATTTATAGAGATTTAAATATCACAGTTTTAGTTTAGTATAAATGGGATGTTTTACTCAGTTTTATTTTAAATTTACTAAAGAAGTTTATCAGAGAGTATACATTCATTTGTTTTATGAATGTTATATTAATTATAACTACAAATATTTTTATATGCATCGAGAAGTAAATATTCTTGCATTTAATTTGCAATTTTAAAAGTCCACTAGTTAATATATATATATATATTTAGTAGGTAATATTTATTATGTGTGCATTGTGCCTTGCCTAGAATTTTATATGCCTTTAATTTTAAAGTATTTCTCATAGTAATCACTTGACAGTGTATTTTGTTGGTTCGAACATTGAATATAGGTTTTGTATTTTTAAATTTCTTAGGAATAACTTAATTAATTCAGGTGAAGTATATATCTTGCTATTAATTAGTATTTGTTAGCCTCATAGAGTTAGACTTAGTTAATAATTTTTGAATATGCTTTATGGAGTAGATAAAATCCTCCATCCTTATTGTATTGTATTTCCATGATTTGATAGTGCTTGTCCCCAAAAGAGGGTTATTGTATTGTATTTTTAAGTGATGATGATCACATTTATAAGCATTAGAAATCCCATGAGAGAGGATTGTGCTTTCCTGGTGTGTTTTCCTCTTCCCAGATACACTGTAGACAAGTTCCAGGTATCTTAATTTTTGCCTCAAAGTTAGGTATTTTTGAAAGCCACCACATTCTTTTCCAGCTCTGAGGAGCTTATATATATTTTTATATTTTTTGCCTATTATTCTTGATGATTTAATGCTAATTCCACCACAGTAAGTGATGTTGCATTTGTTTTAGATTTGTGATGACAAGATATGCTTGTTTGAGGAAATTTATTTCTTCAGGTAGTGGCAGCTAATTTAAGGCTCATAGGTATATCAATGTTTGAATTGTGTTGCTATGATAGTTTTATCATGCACAAGCTAACCAACAATAAGTTATATTTATTTTAAAATATGATAAATACACATATGGTATAAGTGGCAATTCACACATACTAATTTAATATTTTCATCCAGAGTTTCGCCGCTGGATTTGTAAGTCTGTTACATCATTAACTTTAAAACATTGAGGGAATAATTTTATGTGGACTAAATTTATTTAAAAGAGTATAACTGATCTCTGATGAATGAATGTCCCATACACCTAATTTAATTTAATTTTAAGATTAGCTTAGTCTGTTTCAAATATATCACTAGCTATAATATTAGTTATATAAGTGTAACTAGTGATGATATTTTTCAAAAATATGCTAAATATGCTTATTCCATCTTAGCGTTTGTTAAGTTTAGGATTATAAAATTAAGTTAGAGGTTCAAATATAAACCTAGTTGTGTGTGTTATTCTGATTACTAGATGGCACCATAATGTTATGAATTATTTTAATTAAAAAAATAGTAGTGTGCTTATTAGATACAGACATTATAATTAAAGTTTGAAGATTTGTAAAAATTTTAATTGTTAAAAAATATTAAAATTGAATAGCCTTTGCCTGTTATTAAGTGTACTAATGTAAATTAAATAAAACTGTTAAAAGTCAAAATACTTATATTAGGTCCTAGTGCGATATTGGCAATGTTTGTATTCCATTACATTTGTAAGCATTTCTTTTTATTCTTAATAAACCAAATTATTATTATTTCAAAAAGTTTTGTTTTGTTTGTTTTGCTTTTATATGAAAATATTATTGTCTTGGGTTCCAAATTCACAAAATCTTAAGTTTCTAAAGTTTATTGAATCTTCAATTCAGAAGTTCACAAATATATCCTAAGTTAATTAAATATATTTGATATTGGTTTGAAAATTAGAAAGCTATGTTAAAGTAAGTGATTCTCATATTGAATCACAATAATAGATAATTGCATTATAGCAAATACTTAGATAAAAGTTTATTTTAAATTATCAATATATCTTTTCAGACTAAAGATTATGCAATATTAGATTAACAATATTAGTACTTCAGAAGAATATTTTTATTTATTATTATTTTAAAAGCTGCACATTATCTTATATTAATTGCACATTGTTTATTATTATCTTAAACTTGATGTCCAAAGAATTTAATCCATCTGTATTTGAGGTCTTGAGTAGGTTGTCTGTGAGTATGAGAAAGGCATAAAAAGTACCCTTGATCTTTCCTTTGCTCGAGTAATATCTTGGATAATAGGCCATTATTAGTTTAAATTTAAATTGATTCATTAAATTTGTGAATTAATATTTGTTTTGTTTATTATTTTAAGATTGAACATAATATAGTTATTTTATGGTCAACTAAGATATCACTTATTTTGTTTATTAATCCCAGCAATTCTTTAATAGGCAACTTAACTTAAATTTTAATTTTGCACAAGAGTTTTAGTTTTAGAAATCCCTGAGATTATTTACTCTTGTTGTTTTATTAAATTTAATTTAGTAAGATAATCTTTCTAATCAAAGTATCTTTATTCTTATTCAGAGAATGTGTGATCTATTGATAGGATTAATATGATAATCGTGGATTGGTGATTTTAAATAATCTTTTGTATGGTTTAGTAGTAGATTATTAATATGCTGTAGTAGTTATAGTTCATCAGTATTGGATTTGATCTTTATTTGATTATACATCTCTGGATCATCATCTCTTTTCTTTAAATTTATTGTAACCCCACTGAGCCAAGTCGTTAAGAGTCTCTCATTTCATCCCATCTCATTTCATTTCTTTTCACATCATTTATCATCTCTCTTTCATGCCATTTCATTATTATCTCATCCATTTCCATCTCTTTCACATCTTTTCTATCATCTCATTTTTTCTCTCTCTCCACTATGTATCATTTTCATGTATCATTTCTATTCCAAATCATTTTTTCCTTTTTCCTTCCATCTCTTCCTCTACCATATATTATCTTTTTTTCGTCTCATTTCATTTATCTCTTTTTTTCTCATTTTTCTTTCTCTTCATCACTTTCATTCTCTTCTTCTTTTCCTTTTCTTTCGTTTTTTTTTTTCCTCCTCCCCTCTCCCTCTCTCCCCTCTTTTCTTTTAGGTTACAATATATATATATATATATATAAATTGCTTGTAATATCTATGAAATATATTGTATCATATGCAAAAGGAAAAAAAATATAAATGTAAATTTGAGAAATATGCATATGAAGCATACTATTCAGAAAAAAATGAAATGAATGAGCAATGTATAAGACATAAAGAATAAATTGAATACATATTTTTAAAGATAAATAATGAAAAATAGAATTAAAAAAAAATGTATAACTTTAAAAGCAATGCATTAAAGAATTGTACTTTTATTACTATATAACAAATTTTTAGTTATTTTGCACTTATAAAATAGAATTAAAAAGCAAAATAAACTTTTAAGGTCGATTTTAATAGATATCAGAGAAAAAAATAAATATAATTATAGTCAATAAAAAATAAGAAAATATGGAAGAGAAAATACAGACTATAAAAATAGATTCAGACTTATATATTGCTTATAACACTTCTTTCATATACACTTTAATATGCAACAAATTTCCTTCAAAAACTTCTTTATTTTCCTTACAGTTTCGACTGTCCAGCAGTCTTCATCAGAGCTCTAATCTTTTTCTCTGTAAGGAAAATAAAGAAGTTTTTAAGAAAATTTGTTGCATATTAAAGTGTATATGAAAGAAGTCTTATAAGCAATATATATTATTATATGAAGATATGCAAAGAAAGTGAAAGAGGAGAATAAGAGAATATAGATGCAGACTTCATAAAAATACTGAATACATAAGGATTGAATAATGGATGTGAAGTAATTTATTGTTTAACATAATGGAAAGTAGTAATGTAGATTGTGAGAAAATAAAATGCAAAAGGAAAAACATATAATTATGAAACAAATGTTTCTAATGAGAGAAAGCCAGTTAATAGTAATATTTCGAAAGGAAGAATGTTAATGGAAATGGAAACAGGATAGGATTATTATTAAAATTTACATTGAGTTTTGAGATACAAGATAGAAATAGATTAAATATTAATAACTTACATAAAATACGTGTTAAATTTGGCATGAGGTATGAAAACATTATGATGATTAACATTCATACTTTGGTTAATTGAGGAGGGAACAATTCAAGTACTCAGTTTGCATAGCATCTTTTGGTTATCTGCATTGTTATCGCTTCAGATTTAAATAAACATTTTTGTCTTTTTAAGAAGTCGTAACCATCAAATATATTTTTTTACAAGTACCATTTTGTAATTAGTTTACTATCGGAAAATATTAATTTTTGTAAAATGTGATCGTTTGAAATTGAATAACATAGAAATTATTTAAAAATCATAAATAATTGGAATTCTCCAAATTTTATCTCTATAATTTTTTTAGAAGAAAAAATTAGAATAGTCTGTTTAAAAATTACCTAAAGTATATCTATTATGTATGACTTGGATTCAAAACCAGGATAAATAATTTTGGGGGAATGGAATATAGTCAGACATAAAAATTTTTTAGTCAACTATTCAAAAAGGATCACTACAGAATTAAGGAAGAGTAGAAAACTGCTCAAGGACATCATTAGTCATTCAAACCTCTGATTATCTGTGGAGAGTGTCATGCCATGGACTATTTTAAGACTAATTTATTTTTAACTATGCTCTCTCTATGAATAGATAGATACAGAGATTAGATGAATGGATGGATGAATAGATATATAAATAAACAGGCATACATATATGAAAACTATAAAAATAAAAATAAATTTATGTAAGAAATTCAGCTAAAATAATCAAATCATGCAATAGGGTGTTTTTTTTTTTAATTTAGTTGTTGTTTTTTTTTTTTTTTTTACATTAGTAAATAATAAATACTGAAAAGCATTTTAAAAATATTTTTATTATTTTGCTTTTTTTATTATTAGATTTTAATCTTCTTTTAAGGAATCGAAATATTGATGGGTCATTTTACAAATCTGGAAAGCCTTTGTCTTCAAGCACTGTGTAAGATTTTTTTTTTTTTTTTTAAATATTCGAAATCAAATTAGCTTTCGATAAATTATTAATTTTTTAATTTTAAATTTTTTATTTAAATTTTGTATAAACATGCAAATTATTTTTTATTATCTACAAAGTCAATTAAAATTATATTAAAAGTATCTCCAAACTATCATTTTTTATACTGTGTCATTGTTTTTTGTATGATGTAATTGGCAGAATTGATTTGTCAGTATAGAATTGGTTAGGAGAAAGCTTATTTGAATCACTATGTCAAGTTAGACCTAAAACATTATCATTATAATTAGTCAATTAAAAGACAGATTTTAATTATCTCAAACTACTTTCTCCAGAATTACTGTTCTCTTTTTTAAATTCTTAGAATTCAAAACTGTACGTTTAAGTCTTTAATTTATCAATTTCTCTTTTATACTATTTTTTCTCATCATCTACAGTCTCCCCTCCCCCTTTTTTCCTTTAACAATTTCTTTTTTTTAAATATTTTATCAATTCCATCCTTTTTTAATTAAGTTTCTCAAATCTTTATTATTATTTTTTTGGAAAAATTTTATATTTTAAGCTTTATGTCATTCAGGTTTTTTGATTCAAACCGCATTTTCAGAATTTGCCATATTATCATACACTTCTTTACTATATGACACGTCCCCAAATGCAATGACATGATAAAAAAAGAAAAGAAATAATAAACATCTTTTTGAAATAAAAACTTAATGGGCACATATTAATTATCATTTTAATTCTAAATTTAGATAAAAAGTAATTCTTTCCGTTATTTAATAGTTATTTTCATCACCAGCTGCACAGCTTATATAAATAAATTAAATTATTTTATGCATTTCTCTGCAAGAATCATTTTAAGCTATTACTTTCTTCTGGATTTATAATTAATTTTGTTTAGTATTGTTAATTATATTTCAAGCTTTTTACAAATTCCATCAATAATTTTATTAGAATTTTAGTAACAGCAAGCATATTATATGCAGCAACATTAACCTTGGCATTTCAAAAGATCGCACTTATTTAGCTACAATTCTAAAAGAAAGTAGAAGATAAGCATAAATTGTCCATGGTTTTTGCACTAAATAGCTCTCATTATGTTAAAACAGGCAAAACTCACTATATGTATTGCCACACACAGCAAGCTAGAGTAATCAATGGATGCCAGAAGGCTTGTGCATAAAATCCCCATCTAGTGCCTACTCATCCAATATCCCCAGACTAGTTTCTGGCTTATGGCCTTCATCAGTGAGGAGCCTTGAATCTGAGAGCACTGCACCTAGATTTTAAGATCTAATGCAACCCTTCAGCAGCCACCTTTTATCTCCATTTGACTACAAAACTATGAGTCTTAAACTGAAAACACCTTAACATTTTCAATCCAAACCCATTAGCTTATATAGATGGGGATTTTATGCACAAGCCTTCTGGCATCCATTGATTACTCTAGCTTGCTGTGTGTGGCATTACGTAGAATGAGTTTTGCCTGTTCTAACAACAGTTATGCACAAGCATAAGAAGTGGTGTCATGTGATGTTTATATATTATGGTAAATTTTGGCAAACATTATTACAATGATTTGATAGCATATGTCAGAATTTGGAAATTAGGACAATAAAAATAAACATTTAATCTATCCAAAAACTGTTAAACTAATATTTCTTGATAGATGACCAAAAACAAAAAAAGGAAAGATAAAAAAAAGCATGTAATATTGCTAACAATAAAAACTTTACTAACAAAATATTGAATGCAATAAGTATTCATTGGTCCTTTAAAATTTAAAACCATAAAGACTATTTCTATGAACAACACATTATAATTAATACTGACAGCAATTAAAAGACATGAGTATGTTGGGCTAAAAATGCATTTGGCTAAAATAAGATGTATTTTTAATGATTAATTTGTTATTTATCAGTGCATATAGTACTTGGGCACAACATATTTCATATTTAGCAATTCATGTTAGTTGTAAAAACTTGAGGTTTCAAAGCAGTCTTGAATAATTGAATTGTAAAGTAATCTTTATTAAAGTAGATGAAGAAAACGATTTTATTTTATGAGAAAATAATCTGTTTGAACTGAAAATGTTTTCATAAATTTCTTCCTTAAACTTTAATAGGATAGATAATTACAATTTAACAGATTAATAAACACATATTAGTCAATTATATGAAAGAAAACAGTAGTTGCACATATATTCATCTAGAATGATTTTATCAAGATAAATCATGAATATTACAATACATAAAAAACATAATTTTTTAAGGATAATGATTAATTTTGGGATGCATATTATTATGAGACATCAAAATATATGGCGCAAATGTTAAATGAGAGTTTAAGTTTAGGAAAGTTTGAGCTTAACTATTGTTTGAATTTGTAGATCTTTTGAAGAACGCAGTTACATTAAATGAATATAGAACGCATCATTGGTGTAACATAATTATGTGGATCCGTAACTAGAAATAAATGTATTAAAATAAGTAATAAATTTTAAACAATTTTAAAATACTAATTAAACTTAATCATCTAAATTTACTTTCTCCTCGTAAAACTTTCTCAAAAAATTTGACTTACTTAATTAACTTTTTTTGTTCATTTCTAAAACTTCATTTTTCTCATAAAAATTTGTTCACGTTTTATAAATAGTATTCATGATATATTAGCCTATCGGTAGTGATATTACAATTACATTTAGAGACAAAATATATGCAATGCAAAAACTTGATCAATGAGATTTCCTATTAGTACGGTACTTTACAATTTAGCATTACCAAATGAAGAGAGTAGTATAATCGTTCCTATATTAAAATAAAACCTGTGTATATGTTTGGTTTTGAATAACATTTGTATATGTGTTCCATAGGACATACCTTTCAATATATTTGAGAAATTAAAAAATCAGGATTAAATTGAACTAAAAAACCTCCCAAAAATATGATGAAATTTGTTATCTATATTTAAAAATAAAGAGCATGATAATTCTAGAAAACTAAGTTAAACTGTTTTTATATTAGAGGGTATGTTAATGTGAAGTTTCAAGTACCAAAGTCTTGTAAATGCTGGGCTTGAGAATATTTTTACATTAAATCAACAGATTAGATAGTTTGAGTTTGACAAGATTGAGGATTAGACAGACAGATAAATAATTATGGATGGATGGATAGATAGAACATTTAAAAACAAATATTATGTACAGAAAAAAAATTAGAAATGAATCAAAATGGATGTTGTTATAGTATATACCAAATGTTGGATATAAAATTGGAATGATGTGTGCAGATTGATTCAATGTAGAATACATATGAATTTATAAAGGTGATAATAATTTTTAAGTTTATTTCATCATTTATATTTAATAATGTTGCAAATGTATGTTTGTATGCCTGAAAAAATTTGTTATTCTTTTTTTATCAATGTTCTGCTTGGCTTACTGCATTTTTGATGCTTAGCACTATAATCCTAGCTGTATTATTTGTCAGTTAGCTGTTATAGTGGACTATTCTCACCATGAAAATAGGCTAATTTACATATTCCACTGAATTAATAATTGAATGTTATTACCCCTTTTGTTTATAACATTGTTGGTTTTTGCAATGTACCAAGCCTTTATTTTTCTTTTTCTTTCATTGTGTTCTAAGCACATTAATTTGAAACTTTGTGGTTTAAAACTGTGTCTGTATTATTAGAACACAGACATATATTCTGAGTATTCTTTTAGTTAGTTATATAAATACTTGTGCTGTGTGATTTTTGTGATAATGTTGATATGCAGGTTTTATAATAAGCAGCTGTACATCATGGGCAAATTGCACAGAACATTGTTGACTATTTGTAGGATTTCTTCTTTTAATAGTTGGTCTTTGATATTAATGATCTGTCTATTGAGATTGGTTTGTATTTGCAAGCTGATATATATCTTTGTTGACAAATGGTTTTGATTTTATTTGCCATTTTTTGATATGTAAGGCATTGTAATTCACGGTTTATCATTATCTTGACATCTTAAATTGTGCTATATTTTGATTCTAAGTCTTTTAATTTCTTGGCTATAACTTATGCTGCTTAGATATTTTAAATACATGTTGATAGTGTGTTTTTGATATGCTTCACATTTGCAGAGTTATTGATTTCTGTTGAGAAATCCTTTAAATTCAGCTAATTTGTATAACATCAAAATTTTTTATTGTGGAGGAATGGGGTTTTGTAGACCAAGTTGTTTTTGTTTCTATTAATTATTAAGTCTTGAAATTTAATGCCTTTTGCAGTTTTTTATTTTTAATTACCCATTGTATGCAGTAATGATTCATTTGGTTATTTATTGTGCATTTGTGTTATTCCATTGCAGGTCCACAGATAAGTACACTATCCACATATCTTTTATATATAATATATTGGCCATTCTTTTAAAAGTTTGTGATTATTTTTTTCTGTTTTTACCAGTGTTAAGCTGCATTTAATTTCATTGGTTGTCAATTCCATTGCCACAAATCTTTCATCCCATAATATTTGTTACTGAATTTGGTTATGCTATCAATGTCAATCCATTCTAGTATGATGATGATGAACTTGCTTTTATATTTGTTATAAGCACTTTCATTTAATAAATTTTTAATTATGTTTATTGATTTTTTTGTAAAGTACTGATCTGAACATCTCTATTATGTCTAGTAATACCAGTCTGTAGCCATCCTTTAAATATGCATGTTTTATTGATTGAACCATCTCAAAGAATGATTTGATAGTTTATTTATCAAATCCTAATGGGTTTTTAGTCATTTTGTGATGATGCTTGTAGCTTTGTAGTAATCAGCTCCATCAAAATCCACCATTAGTCAAAATGGCTGACAAGTACATCTTTAGATATTCTATTCTATTATATGCTCAATTGTTGTGTTTTCTTAATATAGTGTTTATAGATTTATCTTTTATAGTTTTAATGCTATAAATTGCAATTTTATCAAATTTTAACCTCTCAATTTGTCGTATAATTTTTATGTATGAAATCAATTTTGTTCATTAGTTTGTCTTTTTTTTATCAAATTATTTTATTGTCATTTGTATTCAAGCTTTGGATTCCTTTATTCTGTTATTTTTAGGTTTATTAGTCACCAATCTTAGTGTTTGCACCATTTCTTTAAATATTGCTTCTGTGTTTGTGATGTTTTCATATGTAACTTCAAACTCTGCAATGGTCTTTAGATATGAATTTTCCCATGACACACATACTTTGGATAATATTCCAGTCATGTACTTATTTTTTTGGTATGCTTGTTATTGTTAGATTGATGTTGCTTTTGTATGTGCTGGTGTTTATTGTAATTCCTTGTTTTGTTTTTTGTAAGGAATTCTAATTTTTTGGCATATTAGATGCCTAAAATTATTTGATAAGGTTTTATAATATATTATTATGTGTTGGAGTATTGTACTGCATTAGCCTATGCTAAGTTTTTTCTAATTCTTTTTATAATGAATTATAATAATTTAATTTTTATATTGTTCTTGCTTTATTGTGTTAGTATAGTTTTACATGAGAGTATTTTGGAAATACGTTTCTGATATTTTGAGCATTTATTTAGAATGATATTATACAAAATATAAATTAAATAAGATGGATCAATCTAGCATTTTATATATCGTGGGGTGTAGCCAAATTAAATTGCCTATATATTTATATACATTGGAAAAACTAATGCGAATTTGAGGGTGAGAATGATACAGCATTTGCTTATGCAAAAGAAATAATACTAATTATATATATATTTTATAATTTTGAAAAAGAATATGGACATGGATTCATCCAGATCTTATTGATGAAAAAATACCAAAAAGAGAAAATGAGATGATAGAAAAAGAAAATTTTTTAAATTTTAATTTATTATGTAAAATAAAGAGATCAATAAACTTAAAATAAGTTAACAATGGAGTTTTAAATTTTAATAGTTAAAAAATGCCTAAAAAGGCTCATTAAATTTTTAATAATTTTATATATATATATATAAACATTTATACATATTAGCAGCATATTTTTGATTATGTTTTTTTTCTTTCAATTGGAACTCAAACAAGCAACTAACTAAAAAAAAAAATCACGATTTTGTGTGTGTGTGTGTGAATATTTAGAACCCTGTTAATTAGAATTTTTACAGTTCATTAACTTCTATTATTTCAACAAAGTTAAGAAAGTGATCTTATTTTTCATAATCATCAAAACAAATTTTATCTACTTAGAGAATTAGATTTATTTAAGTAATTATTTTTATTCAATTTTGAATAAATATACTTTAAACAAACATTATATATATATATATTGTAACTTAAATAACATAGATAAAAAGATATTTCCATTGTAACTTCAATTAATTATGAGAAAAATTATAATAATAATACATAAGTAGTGGCTATTAAACAAAAGATCAGACTGATGGGTTATCAAGCATATTAAGGTGACTAATAGGTTGTAACTCTAATAGTCATTGAAATTTATTACTTTCAATACTCAAGTAAATATTAATTATCAATAAAAATATCAGTGGCTTAAATTCATCCATTTCTACTTAAGATTTTTAAATACATAATATCAATGATTAGAAACAATAATGCTTAGAGACTAGTCATTTCAGTTATCTGGTATCTGACCTATTTCAAACTCTAGTTAGGCAGCCATTGTATCATCAATAAACAAGTAGAAACTATAAATAAATTATTATGGATAAACTATTATAACTCAGGAAATAACATCAAGTGGGTGAGTACACTGGTATCTCAATAAAATATCTTCTCAATAAATCCAACAGTAGATTTTACCCACTTTCACTCTTGGTTTGATGTCCAGTGCATATTTAAGTAAATAACCAGTGAATATGGTCTAGCGGGGTGCCATTAGATTATCTGAACCTAGACACAGTTATATCTTATAACCTTTTTACATATACTGGGTTTGAATCCCTTTTTGGTACTTTATTTTTAACAAAAATGGAGGATTTTACTTTTAGACTCATATCACTGTATGCACTAACATTTAGGTAAACATAAAACATCCTTAACTAAGTGGAGTATATAAAATTCATCAGACAGAAATCATCTCCTGGATCTTAACATAATAAATGCATTTCAATTTCTTTAAGTTTTACTAGCTCATATTATACTATTAATTTAGGATGGCAATTCGTACCTCCTTGCATGATATAGATGATGGAATGGTGGTTATTATAATTATTCATGAATGTCAACTAAATACCATGAAATCACTTATTTATCTATGGCCTTTAAACATTTATCTAGCTCATTAATTCAAATGTGATGCGGATGATGACAATAATGATAATGATAATAGTACCATCCACAGCTTTAGGACTAAGCCTAATCATAAAACTTAATTTTTAAAGAAATTCATAACTATTGCTTAATCTTAGTATATCTAATTAGATCTTAACTAATTAATCTTCACCATTGATGATGAATGATCACAACTAATAAAGAATACTCTCAATTAAATATATACGCCTCATTTAATAAAACAAATTAACATTTATTAATGCATTACTAACATATACAAACAATTTAAAGATAAAATTAAGAATTTATATGAATAATAATGATAGTAACAATAATTGACTATTTTGAAATAATATTAATTTTAAGTTCTTCCCCCTTTCCCATCAAATATATAATGTATATTAAATTGGCTACCAAATTTGCTAAAATTTTCAATTCACAAGAAAATATTTCATATAAAAAAAAAATAAACACTCTTTTGGCACACATACTTTGGATTTTTATACATCTAAACTTAACATATAAAGTAGAATGGTTAAGAAAAAAAATGTTAGTAGAATCGGAAAAAGATTTCCAGAAACAAGTTTTTAAATTGCTTCTCCCCCTTCCCGCTAAGCTTGGAGATCGCTATTCTTTAAATCAAAACAAAATAATCTAATATTTTTAACACAATATGTCTATTATTCTTACATTCACATGCAATTACATACATGTAACAATTTAATATATTACTGTGTATGTGTGTGTTTATCCCCTTATAGCTAAACATTATTTAAAAACAAAAAAAAACAATAATACAAAAAAAAATCTTTTACATATTAACAAACATTTCATAATTTTAGATTGGTATACAATAATACCCTTTTAGAACATAAACTTCATTAATAAGCAGAGTATAATAGTTTTAGCATACATAAAATTATTACTCAAGGGTATAGCTATTATTATTGAAGAAATTTTTGTTTTCAATCGATTATAGTTGTTTTAAAGTTCTAAGAAAAAAAAATAGAAAACTTCATCTCTAAAATGTTACAAATAGTCTTTGAGATCATAAAAAGAAAATAGATAATGAAAATTCATATTACCAGTCCCAAGGGTTCAAACTTAGCTTGTTTAATGTTCATACTTTTGCAGCAATCAATTTCCGCAGTTCGCTGGAATGGTTTCTTTTTCTTGAAGCTTGTAATTCTTTAATGGTGATGATGATGGTGATATTATTTGCTTCAGTGGGAACTATTTGTCACTGGAACTTTTTCTTCCCTTCCTTGTTAGGCATAATTCTTCCAATAGAGTATATCAGTTGTTCTCACATTTTTAAATTTTCTTGGGTTTAAATTCAGTCACTGGAATAATTGAACTACATGATTTAATACTTATCAGTAGATTAATCATTTTCCTTCAGCTTTCAAATGCAGGTGAATGTTTTCTTTTACTGAAAATATCGCATTTCTTTCAATCAGTCATCAGATGTGGAATATTTAATTTCAGACAAGACATTTTTTATATGATATGCTGGTGCGTGGCAGGTCATGGGATTTCCCAGATGAGATCTATATTTTTTCTAGCCCATCATCCTTATATTTTCAATCTTCAAAAAACTTTATATTAAAAAAAAAAGATTTTAAAAGGATATCTGGCAGAATTAAAATGCTTGTCTTTCCTTAGTTTCAATATTTTAAAATCTCCTCTTTAGCTGACTTTCCAGACTTGTTTTACACTTGATTTTTTTCTATTTTCAACCAACTCAATTTAATTAGCTGGATAGTGCGATCTTTTTTAGCTGCTTGCTAAAGATGTGAAAATTCACACTACCATCATAAGTATCACACCCGAAAATTTGAGTTTCTTTTTCTTTGATCCAGGATGAGACAATCTTAAACTAGAGTTCTCACTAAGCTTAAGTAATTTTTTTTCTTTAACACAAAATTGTGAAGCAAATAATTTAACAGTTTTAACTCTTCTTTTTATTTCAATATGTAATAAATGTAGATTTATGTTTGCAATATATCCAAGCACATACAGTTATTCAAATCATTTATAAAACTGGCTGATTAAAATAATCTGAATGCTTTTTAGAAATTTATAGTTTTAATATTTAAAACTAAATCCTTACAACTTTCAAACCCCAAATTACAACTATATAAAAAAAACAAAAATAGACAGATTAAAAAAATAAAATATTAGAATTTAGCAAATGCAGATTAGTTTTGAAAAAAGTTAATATCTGGAATATAAACTGCCAATTAAATAGCTTACACCCACACTCACACTGCCCATATATGTGTTATAACCTTATTTTTTAACAAACAATTAAATATTGAATAATTAAATGTGTGTACTACTCTTTTTGAGTTTTTATCAACACACAAACAAATAAAGAACATAACTGTTGCCCCCACTCTCTTTCTGTCTTAAGTTTTTGGAGCTTGATCCTGTAGGGTCTAAACTTGGGTGCCCTACAGCTTCCTTTACTATATAAAAATATGATGATGATTTGTGTTCCACATGCATATTACTACAAATTTAGCTACTGACTAAATTGTAATGGCACAATATCTATAAAGATATTACATATGGGACAGTGAAAAGTGAATAATTCCGTGTGTGTAAATTTAAAAAAATCAGATATATTAATCTTTAACTGAGATTTAAAGTTTATATCTGTGCTAGAGATAATCTCTAGTTTCGAAAATGAATAGTAATAATCATTAGTGTATTTATTAGAAATGAGTGGCATCAAAGTTGTGAGTGGAGGAAGTTTGACAATGGTAAATGAAAATGTAACAATATATATATATATATATTATAATGAGGAAGGAATGATTGGTTAGTGGCAACTAACATCTTTTGAAATCCTATATTATGAGTGATTGTTAATGTAATGGATAGTGGTTATAAAATGGATAGTGGTTATAAATGTTAATGAAGTTAACTAAATATAATTGTTAAGTCTTACTCAACACCCACTTTTAAGATTGATGAAGTCTGTATTTAATTTGTCTATAAGTACTTGAACATAGGTTATATTTCCTGATCATTATCACTTTTGTGCTGGTCAGCCTTAAAATCACAGTACACTGGTAGTTTTATTTTGAGGCTCCTGCTAATGATCAGAGTTTTAAGATACCATCTTTTCTTATAGAAGAAATACCAATGTATACAACCAAATAGAGATTGATTTCAACTTTTACAATTCCTTTTAATTCACCATCCAAGTAGTATCTCAATTCACAGAATGGACTTAAATACAATTCAAGTGATGGGATGGTGAAATGAATAAACAAAAGTAATTTATAGGTTGATAATTTGGGAAATCAGAAAAATAACAGGAATAATGAACTATTATATATTTTTATTAAAATAAAAATGAACTTAACAATACGAAATCATAAAAAGAAATATACACATTAATAAATTAATCTTTGAGTACTATTACTTTATCATGTAATACATAAACCTAATAAAAATAAATTTAAAAAATGTACAACTAATAAAATATATAATTTCAATCTTTTTACTGTTAAAATTTGAAATACAGGCAGTCTTATACCCGGAACTTAATTGTAAATGTAGAGGATTTGAATCAGACTTTCAAGCAACCTTCAACTCTCCACACTATCTCATACTACTGACACACATGACCACACACCTATAGAAAAGATAAATAATCACCAATATAGGTATTTCATGCTGGACCAGCACTCATCAGTTGGTCCAGATATCATCTCCCATATATATAATCAGTGCTCAGTTTATATAAAGATAGCAAATCTTTATGCTTTAATGGACAGGCTTCAATCTACTCAAACCTCCAACTTTTTGGATGGCTGAAGAGTTGGAGTAGATTGAAGTCTGTCCATTAAAGTATAAATATTTTCTATCTTAATATAAACTGAGCACCAATTATATATATGTGTGTGGGTGATGATAATCTGGACCAACTGATGAGTGCTAGTTCAGCCCAAAATACATATATTGGTGATTATTTCTCTTTTCTACATGTGTGTGGTCATGTATATCCCCTGTGTTTTACTGTTATAAAAAAAATAGAAAATAAATTCACATATCATAATAACCAAGGTATACATAAATCTTAAATACAATAATATCACTCACTTAATATTCATATTCTTTGTATTATAAAATACGTGACTATATAAATTATCGTTATGAATTCATTTAAGTACTATAAATTTTGAAGTAAAAACGTGAGATTACATAGCCAGTAGAACTCAATCAAGTCCTTAAATTCAAAGTTTTGTTTGATACCATAATATTTTTTCTAGTTGTGTAATGTATTTTTTTATGTATATATTATTCCACATGTGTAGCAATGCACAAAGAAAGCCTCAAATGCCTCATTAGAAAGTAGTCTTTAAATGGCTTTTAGTATTACATCTTCCATAATTCGAAGTAGATTAAAATAATCAAAAATTGAATTGCAAAATAATTTAGTATATTTGTGAGGATAGAGTTCCTTAAAAAATGTATCACATTATTTTCCTATATAAGATAGATCTATTAATATTCTTTATAAAATTAGCAGAAATATTTTGTATGCGTTTCATTTTTTAATTCCAAATAGTAAAAAATATTAATTAATTCCTTGGCAATATCAGAGAAATGATTAGAAAAAAGGACTTATTTCAAACCCCCCCCCCCGAAACACATTTGAGATGAATGTTTGCACAATTCTTTAAAATGTATTCCATGTTATAAGATACACAAAATAACAAGTCATGGTTTATATTTATCATGTTGATATTAATTGCAGATTCCAATATTAGAAAAATATCTTTCTACTTTTTTTTTTTTTAGATCTTGCAGCCAGCGTTTACTTTTTTATTTTTTTTAATCACATGTAATTCTAGATGCAACACAAATTTAAACAATGCGATCTTTATATCTTAATAATTATTAGCTGATAATGGAGGAGCTCTATACACTTTGCATTAGTTAACATTAAGATTGTTTATCATTTTACAAATTACGATAATATTACAATAGTACTGAAATGGACGGCTGAAGAGTTGTGGGTTGGAGTAGTTTGAAGCCTGTCCATTACTCTTTTCCCGCGTCCGACGAGGCTCCTCGTCGACATCTGAAATCACTCTAACTCAGCTCGTTTTCATATGAAAATTTTCGTTAAATACGTATTGAATTCGTTTTTAAAAGTTCTGTACGATGGTGACATCTTCCGATTTATTTTAGAAGTAAAAAATAGAAAAAAAACGCATTTAAACCTAAACAAAGAAGGAACATTGTTTGTGATTGGTTCTTAGCATGCTCTCAGCCGAAAAAGGCATTCTGATTGGCTGGAAAGAACAAAGAAACTGCCTGATCAAAGAAAATAAAGAAAAACGCTGAGATTTTCATTTCGAATACGATTTAAATTATTATTAAATAATATTTATGGAAATTAAACATAATTTTCAGAGAGAATAATAAAAAAACAAAATTATTTTCGAAAAATATTGAAGATTTTAGTCCAAATATTGAAGTTGTAGTAAAAAGAAATATTTACTTTTCTATAACGTAAAAGTCGATCTTTTTGTTTACATTATAACTTTTATGTTGCCGATATTGAATATTTTAGAATAAATAAATAGCAATTTATTTTTGAAAGAACTTTCGTTTTTTTCATGACCTGAAAAATTAATTATATACTTTTTATAAATGTATCTGAGTTGAATTTAATATTATAGGCGAATATGTTTTAACAATAGGCTTTGTCTTCAGTTTGTGAGTTGGCCAATTAAAAGATTTGATTTTTATCTGATACAACCAATGATAAAATTAGCGGTTTAAGGGTTAAAGTATGAAGATTGGCTATCTTAATATAAAGCTGAGCACTGGTTGTATATATGTATGGAGATGGTAATCTGGACCAACTGATGAGTGCTGATTTAGCACGAAATGTATTGCCGATTATTTATTTTTGCATCATGTGTGTGATCAGGAGAGTCAGCAATATGAGAGGGCATGGAGAGTTGAGGACGTGTGATAGTCTGAGTTCGAATCCCTTATATATATTCTTTTTTATAATTAAAGATTTATCTTGATGTTTTATTTAAAAAAAACGGGTTTATAAACGTATTTGTTTAATTTAACACAAAAGAAACAAATAAATTCAAAGTGATGTAACTATGAAATAATTCATTTTACCAATATTTAATTTTTTATTCATGAGAAAAATATTATTAACTAAACTAGTATAAATTACAATATAGCAAATATAATAATAGTATAAATTACAATGTTTTAATTGAAAGCATAAGCATTCAAAGCCCTTTGATTTTGTCTCCGCTTTGCTGATAATTAACATAACAATATAGTGCATTAATATTATAATGAGGATAACTAGAGAAGTAATTGCTAATTTACGCATATACTTAGTGATTTCAATCTTAATTTTAAAGTTCTTTATAAACTAAGGTACAAAACATTCCCAATGATAATAAGAGTGATTACCATCATCTCATTACAATAATATATATATCAAAAGAAAGCAGATAAAACCTATCAATAACAAAAATCTTTAATCTGCTGTCAAGGCAAACTTTTGTTTGTAAGGTTTTTAAATGCTTACACATTAGTCTATTTTTTTCCTGTTTAACGAGTTTTATTTAAACTTCTAAGAATTAAAAATTACGATATGTTACAATCCCTGTTTCTCTTATAAATAAAAGGTTGTCTTTATAGCAGATTGAAGATTCTTAGTCTTGCTAAATGTCGGCTGCTTTAATGTGATTTACGTTTATAAACAAATCAATCGAGTTTTGACTAAAGTCAGCATTATTATTTTAATAATAATATATGTAAATATCTCATTTTTAATAATTTAATCAGTTTTTTTTATTTTTTCCTAGAAATTTAAATAAGTTGAAAAATGACAAAACGTTCACGAAATAGTGGGTAATGTTTATTTAAAAAATAGTTTAGTACATGAAATATATAACAATTTTATAAATAAAATAAAAAAAATCAAATCAGCTGATAAAAATTTGCCTTTTTTAAAATTTTTAGAATACATAAAAATAAATAGAAATAATGCTATATAAAAAGGTTGAAGCGCCTCATAGCTATATTATTTCAGCCATACTCCCCCTTTAAAAGGATTTCTTTTTCAATGGAGTTGTTAAAATTCGTGCTTTATTTAAACAGCATGGATGTGTATTGTACCGGTCAGAATTGTA